>JAQMYJ010000015.1:13932322-13950945 GCA_030014305.1 Clarias laeviceps
TGCATGGAGTTTGCATGTTCTCCCCGTGCTTGGTGGGTTTTCTCCGGGTACTCCGGTTTCCTCCCACAGTCCAAAGAAAAGCAGATTAGGCTATTTGGTGTTTTCAAATTGTCCCCATAGTGTGTGTGTGTGTGCCCTGTGATGGATTGGCACCCTGTTCAGGGTGTAGCCCGCCTCGTGCCCTAAGTCCCCTGAGATAGGCTCCAGCCTACAGGTGACCAGGTATACAGGATAAAGCGGGATGAACATTGAGTGAGTAAGTGAGTGAGTAATATTGACTTTTGTGCTTTTTAGCAACATTGTGACCCAAAGAATATATGCTAAAATATTCTCTATTGGTTTGCAATAATTAATTAAAAATAATTTTTTTCTCAAATCTGCTCTCTCATTTTGCCTGCAATCTGTTCACATGGCCTGAGATTTTCAAAATATACAAATCATTTATCTGCCCTCAGTTTATTTTTGACCTTTTTCATAAACTTGAAAATACAGTGTTACTCCCATGAGCTACAGATATGTGCTGAATCAAGATGGAGTTCAGGCATATCAGTTCAACCCAGAGTGGTTGGAGAATAGAAAATACTCAAGGCAGACAATGTAAAATGTAGACTTTTATGGAAAATACTGTAATTCATTATTTAATAGACTAGATATAAAATTGTTTGGGAAATTCTAGATAGTGTAAAAAGTGTTTTTATATTTCATATATATGACTAATGTAGGTTTTATATATTAAATGAATATAAATTTAGGGTACTACTGAAAAAGTCATGAAAGGTTTTACATAAACTTTGAGGATTCTTACACAAACCATGATATTTGCTGTAATTAGCATACATGTAATCACAATCACAAATAACAATATAGATTTGTGGTTTAGCTTAAAAATCTATATCTTTATTGATGTTTACTTCAGTATTTTTAGTAAAATCATCGTATCAATAATCATAATAAAGCAGCAAGTGAATTTGCTTTTTTATTCTGTTAAACCCCCCAAAACAACGATTGATTACATTTCCCTATTACTTAAGTGTTAGGTCAGAAAGACTTCCTTGCATGCAGTGTTTCCCTGTTTATTTTCTCTTTAACAGGATTGTGTACTCCATGCCATTGGGAGTGATTTCCTACATTATGCAGTGGTACACTCCTAAGAACACCATGTCTCCTGCCTTCAGCTTTTGCTGGTTCTTTGGTTGGTGCTGTTTTTTTGACACGTTCATGAGTGTAAGACCTTCATTGCAACTATATTTTTGTGCTACTCCTACATGTTCTACAGTGCTTGTTTGGGGGTTAGTTGTAGTGACCATAAAAGAAAGCGTTTTATTAATTAATTAGTTCATACATTAATAATTAATGAATTAACCTGACTAATACCATCTTATAATAAGCTAACGACACTCTCTGTCCACGTTAACAGGAGCGCCTTGCTAGGATTCTTACATTTCTTCTAGACTGTGTATGTCTTGCTTTCTTCCCCTTTTTTTCTTTCTCCCTACTCATATGGCAATACTTATGGATCATTTCCGTCTCCTTTATTTCCCTGGATATCCATATAACATTCAAATGGCTGTGTACTGTAGTAACAAATGGACATGACAGCTGTGTAGTTTCTAATCACTCAGGAAATGACCTTGTACTAAATACATCTTCTACTATAAATAAACTAGTAAACATCAGACACCACCATCATATGCGCTGTGTGTGTATGTGTGGGTGGGTGTGAGTCTGTCCTGACCAGGCGTGCCAGAGCTGGCCAGTAAGTGTATCGAGGCATGGAGGCACTTCAAGCAATTCTTTCCTCATTTTAAACCTAACAATCTGGGGGCTCGATCTGGTCTTTTTGCATGTCTTTCGCATTGTGCTGCTTTCAAAATATTCAATAATCGGATAAGTGTTTAAATGATCTGATTTACTTATAATTACGTTAAAATGGACATTGACTGCATATTTTTCTACCCAAAGGTTCGGTTAGATCTTTTTTTACTCCTGACCAGCAGTGCCTGGGGCATTATCAGGATTCAAACTCATAGTGACTTACAGTAGTGCTTCTTGAGTGCACTTTTTAAGCTTAGAGTAGCATGAAATCTAATTTCTAATGTCTAGAAAAAAATAATAATTTACCTGAAATAAGTAAAACAGAAATTCTATGTGGGCGTAGGTGGTGTAGTGGGTAGCCTTGTACCTCCAGGGTCCAGGTTCGATTCCCGGCCAGGCTCGGTCTCTGTGTGCATGGAGTTTGCAACCCGTGCTTGGTGGGTTTCTTCCGGGTACTCTGGTTTCCTTCCACAGTCCAAAGACATGCAGATTAGGCTAATTGGTGTTCCCATATTGCCCAGAGTGTGTGTGTGCCCCGCGCTGGATTGGCACCCTGTCCAGGGTGTACCCTGCCTTGTGCCCTAAGCCTCCTGGGATAGGCTCCAGGCTCCCCTTGACCCTGAAAGATAAAGCGGTATAGACGAAGCGGTATAGAGTGAGTGAGTGAGACATTTTATGTGAAGCCACTTGCTTTAATACAGCCAATGGGAATGGTCTCTGTATGATGTAGTAAATATAATATGTAGTAAATATTCTATTTTGTTCCAAAGACAATTTATAAATCTTTTTTAAAAGAACAGATGAACACCCTGTTTTCATGATCCACCTAAAATGTTTTGTGTTTTTTTTCCCCCCTATCTTAGTGCTACCATGTACCCTACAGTTCCCTAAACATGTTTTTGGGTGGTGACCAGAAAGACAGAGACTCAGCCACTGGCTACAGTAAGAAATAAAATTCATATATATATATATATATATATGCAACTATTAATTTATTAATCTCAATTAGATACTAATAAATGGCATGGCAACATGCACACACTCAGTTGCACCATGGGGTGGCACCTGAGGGGCATAATAAAACAGAATTCATGCTATTTTTTTGGAAGAATGTAAGCTTATATCCCAGTGAAGGCTATGTGTCTATGGAGCAGAATAGGCTGTTTCTTTCAGTGGGAGGGATCTCTCATGAAACATAAGCCAACCTGTGAGCTCATGTATGTATGCCAAAGAGGACCGAATCACTTTTCTCTAAATTGCTCTGCGATACAGCATGAGGAACAGTTTTAAAAGATGTAGTTGGCTGGCTTCATGTGTCTCTGAGAAAGCATTTGCTACCCTTCGCTCCCCCAAGTTGGAAGGTTTCATATGATAATGGAGAGCTGGCTGGTGGGTGAGAATTGGCAAACAGACGAACAAATAGGGTGAAAAATCATGCAGGAAATTGCACTCAGGATAATGTAGTCTATCCATGTACTGTCATATTTGTGGGAGGTGGGGAAATCCCAGACAACCCACAAGGATGTGGAAATCCAGACAACACAAAGAACTGCTTTAAATGTCAGCATACAGTACGTCATGCCTAAATGGTTGCAACGCCTATAAAATAGAATATGCATTTATACCATAAATTTTAATGTAAATACCCTTAAAGAAAACATACTTAAAAATGTATAAATACTATAAATAACATTTACTGTACCTTGTGCTGAGGGAGACATTTCCTGCTCTGCTTATTTGCTTAGTTGATTTAATATGCAAGTTTAAGTATTCCACAGGAAAACTTTGAAGCTATATAGCTTGCTGGAGAATATGAATTATTCTGGTAACTTCACAATCGCACCCTTCTATTTTTATGCAAGTCCTAGGAGCGTACATTAGGTTTATTGTTTCCATCTGAAAACTGGTCTGTCTTGTACTATTTTTTTTTTCTTTACCACCATGCATATATTCTCCTGTAATGTTATTTATTTATTAATTTTTATGTTATATATGGAAGTACTGCATGATTTTGTACATAATTATGCAGCCATGATAAACATATATAACAAAATTGGTACAGCATATAATATGGTGCCTACATATATATATATTGTATAAAGTAGATACAGAAATATGTACTTAAGTACAATGCTAGTGTATAGTAATTGTCAATTGTAATTGTCAAAAGGTTATTTGTAAAATGCAAATTAGCTTACATTGGCAATTTTTTAAATCTATGTTTTTGGTCTACCTTTTATCTCTTGCTCTCTTAATTCTGTTTATTCTGCAGGGATGGGAATGGAGATGTTTGCGACATTGGCAGGAGCCACTATCCAGGGACAGATTGTTGGGGTGTATCATGCTAAAAAAGCACAAGCATGCAGTGAGCTCAATGAGACTCTTGCACTAACGAGAAACTACTCATCTGAGATGCACGACAGCTCCACCTCTATTTTCACAGACACACTACAGGATACGGTGAGGCATGCATACATTACATTAGCAAATAATATACAGTTCTTAAAAACCCATTCACAGGTCAGTCAAATTGGTCCTCAGGCAGTTTCAAAAGTTACAGTGGAGTTAAAAGTTTATATTGTTAAGTGCTTTTCATTCTCTATTCATTTACATTTACAACTTATAAGATGCCCTTATCCAGAGTGACAGAAAGGCTTTGCAGTCTCCTGCTAATTTACTAGGCTAGGAACTTGTTTACTAGGCTAGGGTCTTAAAAAGAGGTTAGTAGCATGAAAAACAAGACAAGTTTTATATGTTTTTTAAAGGATGTAATAAACTGAGGTAAATTGATTGCTTGGTAAATAGCTAAGTCTTTAGTTTTCTTTTGAAGACAGATAGGTCTTTGGCTGTTTTCTGGTATGTTGCTCATTTTGTTGTCTAATGTACTGATATAATTAGCAAAATGACATGAGTGAAGAATTGATGGCATAAACCAAAGCTGCTAACACTTCACTCACAAAAGAGTGGAGCATAAAAGGATCCCAGACACTTTCTGTCAGAACTCTTGTAGATGAAAGTCCTAAAAAACAAAAGAAAGAATAGTCTGCTGATTGCCAGTATGTTTTCAGTTGATATTTTACATTAGCTACTTTAGCTACTTAGCTATTAGTTTGTACACAGAATGAAGTGGTAAAGACGATGAGTGAGTGAGTGAGTGAGTGAGATACCGTCTGCTAGTTAGCAAATGGTAGCTCAGGCAGTCATGACTCAAAGCTGTCCAATCATGTATTCAATAAGCCATACTCAACAATGGGATTTTAATTTAGAACTCAGTGTGTCTGATATTACTGAGCACTTTTTGACTAAACCAGACAAGTAACAAGGAACTTTTAAATGAAACCTCTGGTGAAAAACTTATACCCTATATATAGGTGCACAATGCTTTCTGCAGTGTTATAGGCTATATGGGTTCAGTTTTCTTTCACATGTTTTCTCAGGGATTTTCTGTTCTTGCCACTGTCACTTAGGGCTTATTCATTAGGGAAATTTAATCTGTATTTATATCTGTATTTCTGTAAAGCTGTTTTCTGACAGTGTCTATTGTTTAAGTGCTTTATAAAAAAAGGTGAATTAAATTCAAGTCTTAAAATTAAATTACTGCATGATGGCGTTTCAAAAGAATTATGTCTTTCATGAGAGACAGTTACAACATTTTCAATAGAATTTAAATAGGTTGTATAGAAGAGAAATTACAAAAGAGTTTGAACATACATCGATTGGGAGATGAACAGTATTGGGGGACTTTAAAAAGTAATCAGTTACATTACAGCGTTACTTGTAGGACAACTTTCACACACACACTTTTTTGGGATTGGGAATGACTGCTGTCTGGCTCACGGATTACATAAATTGTCTGAATAACGGATTACATTTTTGAAAAAGTAACTAAATAACTGAGTACTTAAATGGCGAACTTTACTCTAACGCATCACTTTGTAACGCATTACACCCAACACTGGAGATGAATACTGTACTCTATTGAAAAAAACTTATGAATATTAAATAAAGTGCAAAAGACATAAGAACATTTGGAATTTAATTATGTTTAATAAATCACAAATATATCTAAGGCTTTATTATAGTCAGTATGCATTTGAAGTCTAGATCACTAGGGTGAAGGAGAGTACTTTTTTGTCCTTGTCATGTACCAGCACACCCCAGAAGTACTCAACTGTTGGTGAAGGATATGTTCCATTTTCTGCATCGTAAACAGTGGCATAAACAGGAATTAATTTCAAGGAGGTATGAGGACATAATTATAGTTTTTTTTATGATTTGTAGTATTATACAGTGCAACATGTTTGTGTACTTCAGGTGGGTGCTGGACAGTGGCTGAAAGCACATTTACCATTAACCAATTATACCCTTTTAATTATATTAACATTGGCTATTCATAAGCCTCACTCTAGCACAGTTATAATGCAATTTTATTTGACAATAATAAATAATAACCTGTCCCCTGAGGCAGACTGGCATCCCAAGAATGTTGTTAAGCACGCCCAATTTAATACACTGGATTAAAACTGAAACAATACAGTATGTTTGTTTATCAAAGAATCATTAACTAAAACAACACTAACAACACACTTGGTTACTTTTTTTTGGTACGGTTAATAAGTAAACCGTTCCTCCAACTATTTCTACATACAGAAAGCAACAATTCAACATTGAAGTAATTTATTGATCATCTGATACCTAATATGACTTAGCATGCTTTTTTGGCTTATATTATCAGAATTACTTAAAATTTAGCAAAATAGTTAACAGTTAACTAAATTAGAACTGGCTGACACAACAGGAACACACTATATTCAAATTACACAAACTCTCGCTTTCTGACTTCATCTGAATTTTCCAGATGACCAGTAATAAGCTGCTAGGGCAGGGGTAGCCCTGTGGTTAGGGTGCGGGACTACTGATTAAAAGATTCAGGTTCAAACCCAGCACCACCAATGTAGGGCCCTTGAACAAGGCTTTTAACCTTCAATTGCTCAGATGTTTAAATGCAAGTTGCTCTGGGTAAGAGCATCTACCAAATGCTGTAAATATTTAATACAGTAAGGGTGCAGACAGTATCTATGCTTCAGTTGCTTTTAACCTACACACACGCACACAGACACACTGTGTCCATAGAGGTCCCTGTAAAGACTTCCTCAAAAATTTCCATGTCTACAACATCTAACACGGGTACATTTGTTTATTAACAATTCACACATTATGAGGACTGTCTTGCTGGCATGACATATTTTTGCATTCATTAGATTAATAATGAATAGTCTAACATTGATAAAGGAAAATAAATAAGTGGTGTATTATGCAACACCCTTCATTATTTGCAGTGCAACATGAAATAATTTAAATAAAAGTAGTCTAATCTGATTATGTAATTATCTGTAACTATCTGTAATTACCATTACAGTCACACAATAACATTTAATAATGCATCTCTAATTGGATCTTTGCTTATCCCTGTTCCCTTCTCTTCCTCCTCCATCTTTTCCCCCTCTAAGAAAGTCCACCTGTTTATTTAGATATAGAGTAAGTAGTTAACAAATATTTTTATTGCTGGGCTGGCTATCAAATACAGTTAAACCTTGGATTGCAAGCATCATTCATTCCGGAAGTGAAAGAAATAATGGAAACTCGTTCCACAGCCCAAATAATTTATATTAAAATAATTAATATTAAATATAAAGTAAAACTAAAACAAATTAACCTTCACTTTACCTTTAAAAAGAATCCTGACCGAGCAGTGTGTATTTGTGCATAAACATGTATGTGTCTGTGTGAAGCTGAAGTAAGACCAGAGGAGGGAGGGGGCTACTGTGTAGAACAACTCATTCGTTTATTAAGTTATAATTTATTTTTAAATTTTGCTTGTCTTCCAAAATGATCGCAGACCAAGTTACTTGCAATCCAAGGTTCCACTGCCTTGTACGCTATGATTTGAAAAAGAACTGATGAGAAGTCCTTATTTTACCTATTTACAATTAATGCCTTGTAGGCTATGATTTGAAAAAGAATTGATGAGAAGTCCTTATTTTACCCATTTACAATTGAAGTTGATGGGTAAAAAAGAATTCAGAGAAATTTGGCAGAAACTTCTCTAAATATTCTTAAATTGATTCTGACTAGTTCAACTTTCAGAAAAATTTGTTCAAATAGCCTGTAGCAGGATTCTGGCACTGAAACTCCAGTGTTAAGAAAAAGATTTTGTTCTTTAACTCTTTTTGCTCAATTAGCTACTTCACAGTAGGACTGTGCAATTAAATTAATGAATGCTAAATTTCTCAGAATTCTTTTTTTGTCTGAATTTCAGTTACAGATTTGTATTAACGATTATGAAAATATTATTGAGACTAAACAATTATTCTGCCACATGTCATTTTACAATGACTTTCACAGTTTGTGTTATAAAGTCAGTGCAACCATTTGCTTTAAAGTAGTGCACTTTAACCCTCAAAGCCCAAACTTACTCTCAGCCAGGCTGTGACCTTTTTAAAAGTTAATATTAGTTAATATTTTGAGAAAATTCACTATTAAATTCACTATTTTAAAAAGTTTAGTAAAACCATGATGTTTCTAAAGTCAGTGACAATGTCAATATTGACAAAAATAACCATGAATATGATTTCTGCTTTAATCAAGCAGCCCTAGTTCATAGCACATGACATGTACAGTACACATTGCACAACACCTGCTCCATGCTCACTCCTCTGTGATGTTTCTGCTTCTTTGCCACTGTCCTCATTATCACCAGCACATTGCACAGGGACAATCTAAAAAATTTATAATTATACACATTTTCTCACACTTCATACATATTTCCATAATCTTGATTCTGTAAAGCTGCTTTGCTACAATGACCACTGTTAAACATGCTATACAAATAAAATCTAATTAAATTGAATAGATTTGCTTAAATTAATCCATTAGCTTGGTATGCTTTGTGGCATCATCCAGTAAAGACTTGTTTCTGTTTTTGCACACAATTTGTGTACTGGCTGTGCTTCCACTTTCTGTGCATGTTTTGCCCATAGGAAAAATACTATGGTTTACTATAGTAAAAGACTGGCCATCACAACACCGGCCCTCCAGGAAAATTCATAAATGTCCTGATGGGTAGTCAAATATACTGTCAGGGAAACGTCTGGAGGCAAATACATTTCTATTTATATCAACAATACATTTACATCTTGTTTACCTGTCAGTAGGCAGCACAGTGGCTTAATGGTTAGCACAGTTGCCTTGCACCTCCAGGTTCCGGGTTCGAATCCATCTCATGTCTATATGCATGGAGTTTGTATGTTCTCACGACCCTGTATACAGGATGAAGCGGTAAAGATAATAAAGCGTGACCTCACACCACTCATGTATCCTCTAACATGTAATATCAACATAAACAGTACTGTAAAACTTAAAGGATAAGAAAAAAAATTTGAATGACACGTTTGCACCAAATCTACATAATATTTACATTTGTTTATTTGGCAGATGCTTTAATCTAAAATGATGAGACCACATATAGCTTATGCACAAAGCTGTTTAGGAGGAGTGAATTGAGTGCTAAGTATCAATATGGAAAAAAAATACATGCAGAAACAGTATAAATCTACATATACAATGCAAATTTACATGCAAAGGGTAGCTGATAATGTTTTTACTGTAAAAAAATAATTTGTAAAAGAGATTATAAAACCATTACATGTACTGGGCCACATTACATGCACTGTATTTCACTGTCAAGTGGGATGATAGTTTTGTAGACAGCTTCTCTTTGCAATGCAAAAAAAGAAGTAGGGTTGTCGTCCATACATATTTAGCCTCTAAATTGACATTATACGGCATTATATCTAAATGTCATTATACGGCATAAATCTGTGCAAGTACCCCATTGCTGTGAAACTCCAAAATGTATTATTTTGGAAAAAGACATGGTTGCAGTGTTTTTTTTTTTTTTTTGACTTGCTAAGAGTTAATTTTTAGTACATTTTATTAGTAGCTATGTTTTTGACTCTTAATTTACTGCTCTGTTTTGTCCCTTTGTGGAACAACAGAGACTGGTATTATAGAGACATATTTTTCAATTCAGTTATGATCCACAAGAGCCCAAACAGAAATGTATGTACTGTATGGCCCTAAACAACATACTGTATATTAGTTACATATGGCGTTATAATTTCTAACCAGGTGGTTTAAAACATTATTTAAATTAAAAATGAATTTTAAAATCTATTTGTTGTACATAATAGGAATAAAAAACATGTATTATAGTTATTGTTTTTTGTTGTTGATTTTAATGTAAAAAATATGTATTTGATGTATTTATTATAGGTAGAATGTTTTATAAATAAAAAAAGAATTATATAATATATTCTGCATAGAATTTATATATTCTAGATTCGTTACATGTATAGTGAAATACATTGCCCAGCCAAAACTTCCTACACATCACTCTAGTATTTCATTGGACTGCATTTGCTTTAATTACAGCATAAATCAATTTCATTTATTTCGCACTGCCACACAGTGTTAAAACAATGAAAAACACGTTCATACATTTTTATTATTTAAGGATTTTTTTTAAAGATTATTAACACTTAAGTTTAAGTTTATGACTTAAGGAGTAGTGCCAATGTGTTGTAATCCTGCAGAGGAGAGCTTATTTGATTGCTGCATTGGTGTTAGGAGCATTCTACTTCCTGTCCTGCACTGTGCTGTTCCTCGGAGTGAAGGAGCAATTAGGTAAGTGAAAGAATCTTTTTTTTTTTTTAATGGAATAACCAAGTGTGTTAATCATTTTTACCAGGGTAATACAATCTCTCATAGTTGGCTTTCACTGACTAGCTTGCATCTTATTGTGTTTATTTCTTTATCAGCTCCACTGAGTAAGCTGGATCGCGTACAAGTGTCATTCCTGAGCGGTATGAAAATGATTGTGAAACATAAGTCATATGTCCAACTTGTGCTCGGATTCCTCTTTACTTCAGTTGCTTTTCAGGTCAGAACCATCAACAATAATATACCAATAAAGGACATAGGCATTATTAGGCACATTGTAAATTTTTTTTTAGATTTTTCAGTAAATGTGGGTTACCAATAAATTCCTGTATAATTTACTTTAAACAACTGTAGGTCATATTTGCAGTGAATTACTGTAATATATAACACATATAATATAACATAAAAATGAATATACCTGATCTTTTGGTTGACGGAGGATACAGTTGAAATGACAGGATGTGCTTAACTGAGCTGATGGAACCTGGTTGGATTGGATAATCATACCATGACAGTTTACATTCATAATTACAAGTAACTTTTATATGACTAATGTAGAGGCATCTGTACTCTGAAACGGCACATATACTCACAATGTTATGTCTTTGCACGGACCATCTGGGTTACACCACATTATATTTGTTTGACCACTCATACAGTTCAAACAGTGGATATGCTTTAAGCCAAAATATGCTTGGGAAATTTGCTCTGGCGGATGGAAAGCAGTTACTTGGCTGTATTTGTTGAGGTCCAGAAGAAGGAAGGAAGCCAGACTCAGCTATATTGCTAGCTCTGCTATGAAATCTCTGCACTGCCAGTGCTGACTGATGATGTCAGTGCCCTATAGTTGAATACATTTAGATGTGATTGATCTCATTCAAGTTACATAGATATCTATCTAATTTAGGACCACATATGAAAGTGATCCAATCTGAAAAACATCAAATTTGCATGTACAGACAGTCTTAAAAAATCAGATCTGTGTCACATTAGGGTAAAAATTGTATTTGAGTCACTTAAGGCTGGTAATGTGCACATAACCCTTGTTGGTGCTGGGAGTTAAACAGATTTGTGAGTCAAACATTATTTGTGATTTGAAACCTTAACCATTGCGCTACCACAACTAGCTCAAATATCCTGCTTTGATTAGTAATTAACAATGGGGTACTTTGCTTGAATATTATGGGGTACTAGATTTATGCCATATAATGACAATTAAGTCCATTAAGAGACCAAATAATGGTCAACACTGCTACATTTTTTGTACAGTATGCACTGCATTCTGAATATTTTTATTATTTGGTACAAATTGTGTTTTGATTTTCCCCAGAAGTTTCTGTTTAGACTGTGTGTCCATGATGATAATATTTACAGTGTGTTGCAATGGTTGCTTAATTCAATGATAAATCAATCCAAGCTTGTTGTGGTGATGTTATAGTTTTGGTGGCTCAGTGCATTCTTTTATACAAGATTAGGATATTATTATAAATACAATGCCTGGGCAAATAAAAAAGTTATTTGAATTTACATAATCATCAATTTTGGCAACAATTCTTTAACTCTAACTGATGTAGTGGGTAGTTTCTCATTTCTTGAACACCCATGTAGCAATACAATGGTCATGGAAAAAATGCTACTGTAGATGCATTTACGTGGACCTAATATTCCCCAAATATTCAGAATAATAGCCCAAACAGAATAAAAAAATGCATCATGTAAACACCTCAGTTGAAACAGTCAGACCCAGTCAAGCCTGATCAGGATGAATTTTGAATCTAAATGGGTCATTTTGTACATTACCCAAACACATGCAGAAGGAATAAATATATTGAATATAAAATATATAATAAATTATAAAATAAATTCAATATATAATTAAATATAAAATAAATAATATATGAAATAAATATATTCCTTCTGCATGTGTTTGGATATTGTACGAAATGACCCATCATGCATAGCACCCACTGATCTGAGGTTGCTTTAATGGGTCATGTCTAAGCTTAGTTATTTGCTGAGTCATGTGTCTATATAGCTTAAGATGACTTTATGGAGTGGATTGGTTTCTACTATGCAAGGTCTTGGTCAACAAAAAAAAATCAGTGCAACTTTAAAAATTCTTATATTAAGATGTTGCATAAGGTTGTTAAAGCAACATCATGGCAAATATGTGCCCCAAACGAACGTAGTGCCAAGAATTATTAGATTTATAGAGTATCTTAATGGTAGGCTTCTTGTTTGGGTTTGTGACCTAGCTACTGTTGTTGCAGGGCATCCTTAGTGCTGATCCCAAACCCAGATCAAAAGGGGAGTGATGGGTCAAGATGAGCATCTTTAAATGTGCAGATCGGATGATACATGTGGTGATGCAGCCAATAAAGCAGCATCTATAAATGTTGTTCACTGTAAATGTTACAGTACCTTACTGGCAACCCACATTAGTAATAATTTAATGTAAAATCAGAAGAAATTTGTTGTATAGGGAGCCCGGGTGTAATGAATATTGTGCTGTTTATTTTGTTGTGTGTTTGATTGTTTGTTTATGTAGATGGGCCAGGGAAACTTTGCTCTTTTCTGTACATATGCAGCTGGAATGGGTGCTTACTTCCAGCACCTTGTACTCATATTACTGGTAAGTGCTCGGTCACTGTACGCTTACATACTGTATATGGCAGTTTCATCAGGTTTACATTTACCTGTACCACTGAGGCAGCACTGGACACAAATGAAAGGACATTTAAAGAAAGTCTGCCTTTTTGCTTATGTACGTTTGTCAAAAATCTTTATATAGTCTGTCTGAAAGTCTTTTCTTTTACTATGTGTTTAAGAACAAAAGAAATAAATATACTTTGGTGGAAGACATGTTCAGTGGTCTAATGCTTGACTTGCCACTTTTTCCCCTGATAAGGTCCTTTGTTGTCTTGGCAGTGTGTTTTGGGTTGATGGGTTTCATCACGATTATATATATGACACATTTCTCTGTAAATTGGTAAACAGAATGTATCTATAGACCTCTGAATTCATTTTGAATTAAAATCATTCTTCTGTGAAGATAAGTGAGTCTGTTTTAGAAGCAGCCATTCAAGACCTTTACATCACTTTGGTGAAGGTTAGTCTTGCTTTCAGAACCTTTGTGGTTTATAACATTTTTTTTTGTGAATTTGTGTATTTTGTGGTATGACCTCTATATTTCTGCATTTCGAACAGTGGATGTAATACCTTAATCCCTGTGGAAGTTTTTAAGAGCTTTTGCAGCTCTTACAGTATTTCGGTGATGAAGTGCTGTTTACTTTGTTGGATGCCTGGTTGTTAGTACACATATGATTTCCTTCTTCTTCAGGACATTCCAAATTGTTGTATTTGCTATGCTCAGTGATTTTGCAATTTCTATGATCCATCAAAACAAATGCAGTCTTTTCAGGCAGCCTTTTTATGTCAAGAGTAGACATTCAGAGCTGTTTATTGTTGAAAAAAATCACTCTAACAAGGCACACCCGTCAATTACTTCTTCCACTATTTTGAATCACTTGAAAATAGGTGTGCCCAAACAAAACAGGCATAAACAGGTTAAACCTTTGGTACAAATTGTGTTTTGATTTTCCCCAGAAGTTTCTATTTAGACTGTGTGTCCATGATGATAATATTTACAGTGTGTTGCAATGGTTGCTTGGTTTAGACATTCAAAACATGCGTTCTTCCTACGTATCTTATTTTCCTATGAACTATGGATCTTCAAAACAAGTTAAAAATATAGCAAGTGTAGGCATGTAGGTGATATTATTTAACAGGTCATATATGTAAAGTTTGATTCATCTAACAGGATGTACATTGTCAGAATCTGTTAATGAAAACCTTAGGATGGACTCTGGATTACTGGAAATTGTTATTGTATGCATACAATGCCTGTTGTATAGTAGGATTATGCCTCAGTAAGCTTATAACTATGCTTTTGGATGCACACAAATTGTATTTTTAAAGGCGTAGAGGGTGCATTTCATGGGCCTTCAGTGAGGCTGAGGTGAGGAAGCAGAGGAGGCTGTCATGGTTCTGTGGCGACCTATTCTCGGCCATGTGTCCCATAGAGGGGAGTTTTTCAGAGCAATCTGATTCTGGGGAGATAAGTAATGGGAGAGAAGATTGTGAGCAACACACCCCAGATAAGTGTTTATAAACAGCTGATGACAGCAGGAATTTGGATGAAAATTACCACCTGCCAATTGGTTTTGCATGTAAATAAAGCTTTCTCACCCATTTGATGAGTTCATTCACCCAAGGTAACGGTTAGGCGTTGAATTCAGAGATTTGGTTTAGACATCTAAAGTCTTTGCACAGCCTGATGGTCACATTGGGCTTGGGATCTACGAAGATGGGGCTGGATCAGGGTTTAGTGGCCCCCTCTGAACCTCTGCTTCAATGGCATGATTGCAGTAGTGTAGGGATGCAAACGGACAATCATACCTGTCAAGAGTTGACATGAGTGAGAGTGAGTCTCAGTTCAGTCAAGAACACATCTTTGATTTGATCGACCAGCTTGTTCAGCTCTTGGTATTGGGACGGCATGAGATCCTCGCCTTGTTGGACCAGCTCACGACCCTGTGGCTCAGAAGAGACAGTCACAAGAGCTAAAATGGTTTATCCACTTTTTTTTAAAAAGATTGACATGATGAGGATTAGTGCTTTTCTCTTACCTGGCTGTTGCAGTTTGTGGTTTACTGACCCTACCTGTTCAATGATAGTGAGGGGACATTGCTATCACGGTAGGAACTTGCAGTCACTGGGCACTAACAGGAGCATTCAGTCAACTGGCTGGAACTCTAATGTTCTTTAGAATGGCTGGAGATATGATTCAACTTGTTGTGTGGGCATGAGTTTGCTGAGGAGGTGCTGGGCCCCCTTGTGGTGGTTGAGTAATGAAACATCAGCTCCTCCGCCATCGTTGCAAGTCCCTGGATTAGCTGCTACAGAAAGGCCTGCTGCTGGCTACAGGTCTGGAGCAGATGGCTGAGAAACTGTTCTGGAGTAAGCTATGTCTGTGGGTTTGTGTCAGAGGCCCTCATGCTCCATCAATTTAAAGCTTTTGGGCAGTGCAAACCAGAACACAGACACAGAAAGACAGATATTGTGTGCTTTTATTGAACTTTTATTAAATAAAGTTCAAAAGGTGGAAAGAGAGGTAAGAGTCAGGACAAAATGAGCAGAGGATTTAGTTCCTGGGCCTTTGGTGATGGCAGTGAAAAGTCAGTGAGTGCCAATGGCAGAGGATGAAGGTAAAGAAGCCAAGGAGGCAGGTGTACTGGGGATTTTCTGGAGAAATCCGACTCTAGAGAGATAAGAAATGGGAGAGAAGACCACGAGCTATGCGCCCAGGATAAGCCGAGCTGATGTTTGGCTGTCCTTCAATAGGCAGCCGATGACAGTGGGACAGTGGATAAAAATTTGCTGTGAGCTATGGTAAGTTAGGGTGCCCCACCCATTTGGTGTGCGTTATGGAGCTGGTCATGGTGCTGAACGCACTCTTTGGTTTTTGGCTTCCTGGTCGAGCGAGGAGCATGTACACAACACGAGGCGATGGCTATAAGCCAGATTGTCTTGTTACTTATGCAAATGTATGTTTTTATCAATGAATGATACAATTTTTCAGAGCAGAACTCTTTGCATGTGTTAGCATGCATTTGATTTTCACCACTGTCTGGACAGATTTGTATTTTTTATCATGACATCAGCTCAGTTTGTTTTTCCAAACATTTTCAGTTATGTGACCTTCAGGCCTCATTCTGATTGACTTGAGATGTACAGTTTGCCAACAGTAACACCTGGATGTTAATTAGCTAACCCTTTGCAGTTATTTTATTTTATTTTTTTTATTTGTGTATTTTGTGATTGGCATCTTGTCATATGGCCTCTATACTTTATAGTTTATTGCATTGATTGTTTCTTTTGATGTATAAGGATGTACCCCTGTATAAGTTTCATGACATTCCAAATTGTTGTATTGGATATACTCAGTGCTTAAGCAATGGCTCTGATCAATCAAAATGTTTACCCTTTTTTAGATTAAATATGGATTACTTTTCTGATCTTCTGGCCTTAAAACAAGAGTAGACATTCAGAGCTATTAATTGATTAAACAATCTCTCTAAGAACAACAGCAACAACAATAACGAACACCTGTAAATCAATATCTTCCAGTATTTTTATCCACTTGAAAATGGGTGTGTCCAAACAAAACATGTTTAAAAATTTAGCTTTTTCGTTTTAGACCGTTTGTCCATGATGATAAGATTTACATTGTGATGCAATCATTGCTTGATTTAAACCATGCATAACACATTCTTTGTATAATCAACACATCTTAAGAGTATAGCAAGTTTTGACATGTGGCCAATATTAGCAGGTCACTGCATGAATATGATCATGTACTGCCATTAAACAGTTGTGAACTTTAAGCCACACTGCATGATTTCCAAAGATATCATGCCATACTTCTTGACTGTGTGGGATTCCTTTATTCATTAGTTTCCCAGACTGCGTACGCTGAAATAGACCTGCTTACTTGTATGATTCTAGCGTGCAATGGACGATCTTCTGTAGTGATTGCACATAGTCTAAATCTAAACTTTTCATTTGTGTTGCTTCTAAAACTATTAATAGTGTTTTTTACAATTCTGTTTTTGCCTGCACACAACACAACTTGTTCAACTTGGCAAAGCATAACAAATATGCCACAAAACCAGAGAGTGGGCACACGAGACAGAGTTTGCATGAGCAATAATAGAGTTTGTGTTCATGCAAAACAAGTTTAACACAATAACACAAAAATAGAACACCACAAGTAACAAGCATTTCGAGACTATGGTATTCCATGTTTTTGACAAAGTGCCCAAAAAAAAACTTAAAGTTTAACTAAGCAAATAGGTAAGAGCCTTCCATTGAATGATTACTGCTGTAATTATTATATTTCAGCTGACACCATATATAAGTTATAACCCCTAACTGATGCAGTGAGTACCTTCCTATTTATTAAACAACCACGTCAGAAGACATATCCTGTAGTCGTTAAACAGATTTTACAAAAGGGTCAAATTATTGATCTGCATCAAGCAAAGAAAAAAATAATTATTATATTGCTGAATATGCTAAAATTGGGCTAAGAACTGTCTAACATATTATTCAGGGAAGAAATGTGTTAGAAAATATTTTGAATGATCATGATCGCTGATTACAGAAATGCACAAAATAAAAAAAAGCACATACTGTAGTTGGATCAGCCGTGCGAAAGAATATTGTACTGGGATTATTATGGGGTTTACTTGTGTACGCTATATTGCCAAAAGTATTTGCTTGTCTGACTTCACATGCACATGAAATTCAGTAACATCCAATTCTTAATCCACAGGGTTTAATATGATGTTGGCTCACCCTTTGCAGCTACAGTAGGTGGACAAGCGGTATGTTACTTTTACCATCGCGGCGTACGGCAACCGCATTTGGGTTTGTGCGTTTGCTGGCTTTTACCGCTGAGTGGCGCTATATAACTACAGACTGACGTCTCAGGCCTTCCCAGTTCGTTCTCTCCAGGATTAATGAGCCGCAGCTCGTCTAGAGCCGCACATAGTTGCAGATAAAATAAAGAGAAACATTGTAATTAAACAAATTCATAATCACAGTAATAACATTACAGTACAAATTTATAATTGAAATTAATTTAAATATTTTTAGGATCGAATTTAAGCAACGTAAACGTTAACAAACTGACCCTTTAGATTTTATGTGTAATTAGAAAAGCTACACATGTAGGGTGTTCTTTAAATTTGTAGTAGATTTATTAACTGAAATAAATGAAACTAAACGACCATAAAATTAAAACAATGCCAGATTAATGTGTTTTCGGTGAACTTGAGCGCATCAGAAAATGAACCGAAACTCCGTGCATACCCGCCTCACAGACGTGAAAAATATATACTTATAGAAAGCGAAATATCTGCTTTTATATAAAATAATGAAAAACAAATTATTAGATTATGTAA
>JAQMYJ010000015.1:13951045-13968077 GCA_030014305.1 Clarias laeviceps
ATTTATTTTGGCTGCTGCCGTTTTCCCACGGCGGTGAGCGCGACGGTAATAGGCATTCTGCTTGTCTACCTACTGTATAGCAGCTCTAACTCTTCTGGGAAGGCTTTCCACAGGGTTTAGGAGTGTGTTTATGGGAATTTTTGACCCTTCTTCCAGAAGCACATTTGTGAAGTCAGACACTCTAATTCATCCCAAAGGTGTTCTATCTGGTTGAGGTCAGGACTCTGTGCAGGCCAGTCAAGTTCTTCCACACTAAACTCGCTCATCCGTGTCTTCATGGACCTTACTTTGTGCACTGGTTCGCAGTCATGTTGGAACTAGTGTGACACTGTTTTCTCCCTGTTTTTCAGGAGTTGGGCTTGGCCCCTTCCTTCCAGTGAAAGGAACACTTAATGCTTTAGCATACCAATATATTTTGGACAGTTTCATCCAACATCATTGGAATAGTTTAGGGATGTTCCAACATGACTGCGCATGTGACTTTTGGCAATATAGTGTATAAGGTACATGTGCTGCATCTATAACATGACAAATTTTATAATGTCTTTTTTCTAAAGTTTTTCTGGATTTAATGAACCTAGGTCTGTGTTAAATTACTTACATATGTAATACAGTATGTTTACCAACATAATAAGCACAGAGATAGAAAGTCAGTACAATGTAGTACTGCATTCTGTGGAAAAGGTAATTGCAATAGATGCAGTTATGTGAGCTATGTGTGTACAACAACCTTTCCAAGTAAAATAGTAGTAGGTTGTAAAATTCATTAACAGGAATCATGGAGACCAATTTATATACTCTGGAGACCAGGTCTCATGTGTTTGTGTCAGGAACATTCCAGATCCTATTAGAGCGAGCGGTAGGCATGTCAGGTTAAGAAGGGAAGTGTATAAAGCGATGAACACATCATACATGTCTCTGAAGGTAGTGTTATGATCTGAGGTTATTTCAATTGGTTAGGTCTCAGCTCAGCCATGTTATGTTGCAATAAAATGAATCCATCTGACTACCTGAATGTACTAAATGAGCGGGGCATTTTTGGACTATTGCAACTCTGTATAGAAAAGAATGTTGCAACATTGCACAAGTGTATCTAAACAGTGCCATGGTAAATGTGTGCTGTAAATAAAGCTAAAGGATTTAAAGTAAAATAATGCCTTTTTGGTAAGGCAGTTTATTATTATTATTATTATTATTAAAGGAAGGTACTACTTGGAAACATTTTTGTCTTTCTCTATGGATTCAGGACCTAATTCTGAGCATTTTTCAAACTTTTTAAAACAAATACAATGTAACCAAATACTCTCCCTGTTCGGAA
Organism: Clarias laeviceps; assembly: GCA_030014305.1. Lineage (NCBI taxonomy): Eukaryota > Metazoa > Chordata > Actinopteri > Siluriformes > Clariidae > Clarias > Clarias laeviceps. The sequence continues at coordinate 13,952,364 of JAQMYJ010000015.1, forward strand.
ATTGGAGAGTGAATCACACATGACAAATAAAAAAAAAATCTTAAAAACGACTCCAGCATGTGAAAATTTATTTTACACCACTTAAGTGCTTTTTAAGACGCATGCGCAGTACACTGTCCAAACTTCTGGTTTGTCATTTGGCACATAATTGCTCATAACTTCAGCTCTACTCAACATTTTGATTTTATTTATGGCACAGGTTTAACTTCAGGCAAATGCCAAATTAATGCCTGCAGGAAAAATAAAACATACATTGATCTTTCCATTTATCTTTGAAGGTTCAGTTTTCATAGTCTACTTTCCTTTTTTAGGGGTTAAGCCATGCTGCGTTTTGTTTGTGTTTAATGAGGATTGTGGCAGCTTGTAGGTGCGTTACTGTTGTTTCTGAGTTATATACGTTAAACTATTGCATTCATTGGCTCTGTTCAGTGACACGTATAGCCACGCCCTCATAAAGGGAAACAGAGAAAAATTTGTCCTAAAAAGTGTTAATTACTGTGATGTAATCTGGCACATCACTGCCTTAACTTATAACTTCCCATTCTATTCAACATTTATAATACATAACTACTGGCAAAGTTTAATTTAATTCTGACATACAGACTGGCAGACAGACAAAACATTTTGTGACTGGTTTCAGGTCCTGCAATGTATAAAACGTACAGATATCATTGAAAGAGCGAGTTCTGACTAATGTACAGACAAAACCTTTCTTTTATGTATATACAGTAGATTGATCATGTAATATTTTTATTTTACAAAATTAAACCTCTCAATTTGTGTGCAGATTGCAGGCACATTGTCCATTCCACTATGGCAGATGCTATTGGTCAGGCTGGGCAAGAAGACCACTATCTTCATTGGGCTAACAGTGAGATTGTCTTTCAAATTTTTTTTTCTCATATGTGCATGAACATTGCGAATACAATATTACAATACATATGATGTGTTAACAATATGTTTAAAAAGTGTTTAAAATTAAGGAGATTTTCTCTTATTTCTGTACAGGTTTATATTCCTGCTCTCATCATTATATCCTGTGTGAAGGGTAATTTCATTGTCTTTTCCATGGTGGCAATATTGGCTGGTGCCAGTCTAGCAAGTTTATATCTACTTCCATGGTAAGTTCACACTAGGCTTAATATCATTCTTATATATTCACCTATAAAGTCCAATAATCAAAAACTGAAAGAACACTGATGGGTCAGATGCAATACATGTTCAATTTCATGGTTCTTTATTTAAATAAATGACATTAAATTAACTATCATATTATTAGTGATGTAATGTTTGTTTGCCTGTTCAGGGGAGAGATGAATATATTGAGACGAATGAATATATTGGTAGAATGATTATGAGGTTGGAACAGCCAGACAAGAGGACTAGAGGAAGACCAAAGAGGAGATTTTTGGATGATGCAGTAAGAGAAAACATGAAGTTAGTTGGTGTGAGAGAAGAGGATGCAGAGGATAGGGTTAGAGGGAGGCAGATGTTTTGCTGTGGCGACCCTTGAAAGCGCACAGCCAAAAAACAAAAAGGAAAGCTTGTTTGCCTGGCAGTTGTCAGTCCACAGAAATTTGGTTAATCTAACCTGTAATATAAAAATGATAATAGTTTGCACTGCTTGTCTATTTAATTTTTAGGTCAATGCTGCCAGATGTGGTGGATGACTTTAAAGTGAAGAATCCATCATGTACCGATCTGGAGCCCATGTTTTACTCTTGCTATGTATTTTTCAACAAGTTTGGTGGAGGTGTAGCACATGGTATCTCTACACTTGCACTACAGTAAGGATTCATTTGTAATAAATATTTAGAGGCATCATTTACTACTCCCAGATGGCTTGTAAAGATGCTTGAAATATGAAAATGCATTGTGTTCAGTGGATGAATTTATATCAGTGGCAAACCTTCACATGGTGAATGATTGACATTTTCTTTTTAAAAACTACATACTGTACTCTGCTGAACTGAAAAATCTTTTGCATGTGTCGTAACCAGACATTAAGTTAAATGATTTAAAAATATTATTACCCAAAAAGCTAAAGGTTTAACAGCTAGTATGTTATTACAAACTGATTTGATTAAGTGTCTATCTATTGTGTTATGGTACAGTATGTAGCCTGTTATTCACTATATGAGGCAATCACATACAGTATATAGCAATATTTTAGACCTAAATAAACAACAGTATTTATGGGTACTTAGATTTGAGGTGTCAAAGTACACTGCATGGCCAAAAAAAGTGCATGGGCTTATACAATAGTTCACTGGGTTATGTTTAACTCTAATCACAGTGTGCATTTGTCCTGACATTGTTTCAACGACCTTATGCACATGTCATAACATTTGCAATGGCTTTTTCAGTAATTTGTGCTGCAGACGGGCTTCTATTTGGTCCCTGAGGGCATGGATGAGCTTTGGTAGATAATGACCTGGCACCAACCAGTTTGCTGGTGTATGATAGGTGATCAGTGTTGTTCATGTCACCTGTCAATGTGTCTCTGACTTACAATCATTCGAGTTATGAATTTCCGCAGATAAGAATTGGACAGCGGTTCTACTTCCGGTTCAGTGTGTAAGTGAATGTATAAGATGTCTAAAGTCCTGTATATTGTACAATATGTGTCATATGTGTGTTGCGGCCTCACCGGTTTCAATGAATCAGTCCGGGAAGCACGATGATAGAAAATGGCTGGAATAATGCTAATTTCAGAAAATCCTCAACAAAACAGAGTTCACAGTCCAATACAGTGGAAAACAGCTCTGAGACAAAATGTATTACGGGATTCCCCTCGCGATTTAAAGGCATAGAGACAACAATTTACTGTCAGATTCATTTCCTTAGGCAAGATTATGGTTTTTGGCCACATGATGGCAGTGTGGGGATGTATGCTTTATATTGGATATATGTGTCAAAGGTGTATAAAACTCACTTTGACACAAAAGTCACAAATTGGACTTTTCAGGAACGTGCTCAGATGAAACCAAAATAGAACTTCATGTTTGGAGGAGAAAGAATGCTGAGTTGCATCCAAAGAACACCATACCTACTGTGAAGATGAGATGGAGATGAAATTTTGGTATTGACCAAATACTTGTTTTCCACCATAATTTGCTAATAAATTCTTTAAAAATCCTACAATGTGATTTAAAAAATTTTTTTCTTAATTTGTCTCTCATAGTTGAGGTATACCTATGATGAAAATTACAGGCCTCTCTCATCTTTTTCCTGTAAGTGGGAAAACTTGCACAATTGGTGGCTGACTAAATACTTTTTTGCCCCACTGTATCTACTTTTTTTGGCCAGGTAGTGTACAGTATGTAAAAAAAGGGGTGGGGGTGGGCAATTATGTTTTTTTTTTTTTTCATTTGAATAGACATTATATATTTAGATAACAGCTGGAAGATGGTATATCTCCAGCTGAGCACTGCTTTCGATCACGCAAAATACTTCACCTACACATCTTCAGCTTTGCAGGGTACCAGCCAGGTGCTTGTCGCCATGATCCCAAAGTGATCATCACACTACAGGCTCTAGTTGCCCCAGTGCCCATCTGTCTGCTGCTCATAGGAATGGTGTTCTTCTACCTTTATCCCATAAATGAACAGCGGCGGCGACAGATCCAGGCCACCCTGCAGAAAGCAGCGTAAGTGTACACATGGTATACTGGTGATTTATCTTCTACAGGCTTTCAGAATGAATGCTAATAAAATTCAAATGAACATTATCTAAAAAATATAAGATGCCTCTCCTCAGACCTTGTTTAGTCAAAAATGTATTGAAGATATGCATCAAATATTGCATATTACATTAACATTAGGTAATTAAAAATGTGGGGAAGTGTTACAAGTTCTAGTATGGATACTCTGCACAGGATCAATACATTATTTTAAAAAGCTGACAAATACAGGAAGAATCTGAGTTAAATTATTTTTTATGTGACTGTAATCTCTCCTTTTGTTATACAGAGCAGAAAATGAAGATACTAGAGAGGAGATGGTTCTTTGAAGAATGCTGAAGATCTTGGCTTATTTTACTTTTCATGTAGCCCTCGCAATATTCAGCATTTCCCACATGAATTTCAAGCAGTTTTCACTATTTTCAGGATATATTAGTCAATATATTCCAAAATAAATTTAATATTTGTTATACTTGTTTGACTGGCATAGACAGGCATCACTTTCTATGCTGTTTTGTAAGCACTTTGTGTGTCATCTGTTTGTGATTATTTGTGTGTAAGAGAGACAGAAACAGAGATGCTTGAAATAAACTATTGAAAGCATAATCATTTAGATTATGTAAGTGTGCAGTGTCCACTTATACATAACTAACTTTGTTAAGCATGTTTAGAGAGAGAGAGAGAGAGAGACATTTTAATACATGACGGTCAGCTGTTCTGGAATAGAACAAAACCCATCAAGCATCATGATGAAACTGGCTCTCATGAAGACCATCCCAGGAAAGCAAGACCAAAACTTACGTCCACTTCAGAAGAGAAGTTAATGTAGAGTTACCAGCCTCGAAAATCACCAACTAACAAAAAATTTACAGCCCCTCAGATTAGAACCATTATGAAGTCTTTACAGAGCATACAGAAAGTAGCAGAAACATCTATGTCTTCAGCATTATATTACATGTGGAATGAAATAAAAATCAGAAAGACCATTGAATTAGAAGGTAGCCAAACTTTTGACTATTGCTGTATGCAGTGCCCCTTAACCCTGAAAATTGCTAAAAATCATGCACAATTCCATATAAAATATACATTTTATGCAGTTTCAGTGCTGAAGGTTTGAGTATTGTGACATGTTTGTGTGTGACACCCACAATAGCTCTGCTTTATTCTCTAATCGAAGTTGTCAACAATAACATACTGTATGTGTGACGTGTGTCATTGTTGACAACTTCGATTAGAGAATAAAGCAGAGCTATTGTGGGTGTCACACACAAACATGTCACAATACTCAAAACCTTCAGCAGTCACCTCTGTTTGCACAAGTCCAGAAAATAAATAGGTGTGATGGTACTATTCCTCACAGGATGCAGGTGCAAATTATTCTTCAGTATAGTGAAATGTAAACATGCAACATGTAAACAGCAACATGAAAAACGATGGCTATGGCTAAACTATGGCTTAATGCTAACAAAACAAAACAGCATCAACCAGATAACATGGAAAACCAAATAGCAGAACAACAGCATAAGAGTGAACGACACAAACAGCATGAGAACAGAGATCTAAAAAGAGAAGATAAAAAAGAAAGCCATACTTTTTCTTCCTTCTCTTTTTTCCATTTGGCATGATTGGCATCCGCTGTGTTGCATTACTGCCATCTTCTGGTCCTGATAGCAATTATCTTTCAGCAAATATCAACTCAGCATAGGTCAAAAAAACAAAAACAAAAAAAGTATAATACCCATCGTTGACGTGTAAAGAGTTTTAATGAATAGTTAAAAGGTTAAAGCTAAAAATAAGCTGATCAGCTTTGAAGCTCACGTAAATGTCTGCCTGTCTTTCTGTATAGCAAAACCCTCTGTTTATTTATAAATACAATAAAATAAAATTTTGTAAGGTTAAATATCTTGCGCCTTGTTTACAATAAGTTGTACTTTTGTCATCAGTTACACTCGCTGTTTAAAGTAGATTATGAAATCCGGCAAATAGCTGTACATAACGTTGCTTTTACTCAACATTTTGTTTTAAGCGCATAACACTGGGGTCTCAGTTCGTGTATTTTACACGCCCTCACCTCAGAGTTTGCTTTAACGACCCATGTTTTTATCTCAGACCAGCGCTTCACATTGCTGCTTTAATTACCATGGTTTAGAAACATATGAGACCAACTGGTTTTCAATTTCCTGCACAACGAATAAACATTGATCTGTCCATACATCTTTGAAGGTTGTTTTCAAAAGTTACATACCTTTTTTGGAATAAGGCATGCTGTGTCATGAATTTGTGTTCCACATACTCTGTGTATATCTGTGCAAACTACTGCGTTGATTGGCTCTGTTGGGTGACGCAATAGCCACACCCACTTCAAGGGCAAAAGCACTATATTCCTCCAAAAAACAATGGCTGCTGTGAGATAATCTGGAACTGCTTATAATATCCCTGCTAATTAACATTTTGATTGAATTTATGGCACACACTTAACTTCAGGCAAATAAGACGGACCGACAAAGTTTTATTAAATTCTGTTCATGCTGAGACAAAATCGGCTGGACAGAAATACAGCCAGAAACTTTTCTGAGACTGGTTTCTGGTCCTCCAATCATTGAAAGAGTTCTGTCGAACACACAGACAAAACCTTTTTATTTATATAGATGTGTGTGTGCGGGCTTCATTGGAAGCCTTGCTAGTGTGTGTTAATGGAGAGGCTTCAGACATCAAACTGTGCATTTGGGTTACGAATTGCAAAAATATAGAACTCTGAAAATGAGAATTTTTTTTTATTAAAACAAACAAACAAAAACAACATGAAAAATGTGTGATCATGAGTACTTCTGCTGTTTCTTTGTAAGACCCATTTTTGACCCAGTCATGTTTGAATAGTTAAAATTTAATAAGATTTAGTTTATCATATTGCCTAGGTTGCGCTGAAAAAAATGTCACCCTGTAGAGCACAATCCTGGGCCCTATATATGTTTATTAAAAAACAGCTAAACAAAACATGGCTAAAATGCATTTTAAGGACTACAGCCTTTATTCTTGTCCCGTTGCCTTTAAAAAAACAATAAATACTTTCTAAATTTCTGTTTTAAATAATTTATATTTCTCTAAAAGTTTTTCAACCTTCTCAAATTCCCTTAGTTGTGCCATTTATTTATTTTTTTTCTTGAATTTCCTGCACATTATTAGTATGCATGTTCTATTGTCTCTTCTTTATGACAATGTTTATATTATAGGCCAATTGGGAATTTTCCAATAGATTAAAGTGCACTAAATAGTTCTTGCAAGGACAGTGCATTTGAAAAACTAGTTGCAGAAGAGAAGTTCATTTAGAGTTATCAGCCTCAAAAATAACCAATTATCATCACCTCATATTAGAGCCTTTATGAAGGCTTTACAGAGCATAAGTAGCGGACACATCTCATTATCAACGGTTCCAAAGAGATTATTACATATATTGGAGGCCTTCAGCATTGTTTTACAATGTAGAAAGAAATAAAATTCAGGAAAGACCATGGAATTAGAAGGTGTGTTTTGACTGGTAGTGTACATACTATTGTTATGATTATAATACAACTGACTAGGTAAAATGTCCTATTACTGTTTTTATTCCTAAACTCTAGGTCTACTCTTCATATTTGTTGGTAACCTTGCCAGTGTTCCGTGCTCTTTCTCCCAGCATACCTCACTCACTCACTCATCTTCTATACCGCTTTATCCTGTACTCAGGGTCACAGGAGGCCTGGAGCCTATCCCAGGAGGCTTAGGGCACGAAACAGGGTACACCCTGGATAGGGTGCCAATCCATTGCAGGGCACACAGACATACACACACTCACACACTCATTCACGCACTACGGGCAATTTGGGAACACCAATTAGCCTAACCTGCATATCTTTGGATATGACTTTGGAGGAAACCGGAGTGCCCGGAGGAAACCCACCAAGAACGGGCAGAACATGCAAACTCTATGCACACAGACGAGGGAATCGAGTGCTAACCACTACACTGTTTCCGTTTCAACTCTAATGGCATTTCACCCGCCGGACCTTGGATACACCGGAGAAGTTTTGACTGCCCCAGGACATACTGTTTGCTGCTGATTCATACGTAACACCACATACAGTATATACAGTACATCTTGGTTTACATACAATCTTGGCAACACCTCTTGACATTTATCACCTTTCAGCATTTCTTACCCATTTTTTTTACATGCTAATGTTGAATCAAAATACACTTCCAGAAAATGAAATGTCTTAACTCTTAGTCTGTTTTCCCCCATATACTGTATTGTCAAATTACATTCTCTGATTTATTTTTCTTGTAAACTACATAACCTGTTTTTTTTTTTACATAGAACAATTTAATCCCCAGCTTGCTCCCCATTCCTCCACCCGGTTATTTGCTTCTTGCAATTTTATGTGTGTCACAATAATGTCTGTCACATTTTTTGACACGTTAGCAAAAAATGTTTATCATTGTGATAAAATGTGTTGGGCATTAACACACTCCCCTGCGGTGTCCCATTTTGCATTTTATATTGATTTGATATCTCTGATCCTATCAACATGGAATACATTCGCATTCACAGATTTAAAAATAAATAAATGGAAAAGCCAAGAACAGGAATCTGAAACTACAGTCGACACAAATTCACCAAAAACAGCTAAACTCCTTTCATCTGAATTGTTTTTCCAAAATACCCACGATCCAATTAAACATTCCCTCCAATTCACATTATGTACAGCTTGGTTAATAAGCCCTTTTTCCAAAACATATCATAGTTTTTCTCTATATCAAAACATGCTGCAATAACTGTATCTTTGTTTACTTGGGCTCTCCTTATCTCATCTTCTAAACAAAATCACTTTGTCCATGGTGTTTTATCCTCCATGGAATTCACTTTGGTAGGGTGCCAGCATACCTCTTTCCTCCGGCACTTATATTAATCTTTCCCTCTCTTTCTTATCGGTATAATTACTGCCTCTTTATAGCTTTCTGGTAGTTTCCCTCTTCTCACACAGTTTATTATATTGCTTCAATAACTTTCCAATGCTCTCCTTCATTTATGACATTTGGCTCACATTTTTATCTAATTTTTTAAAACTGTTTTAATGACAGTCTCAAAAATCTCAAATCTTAAATTTTTTAAATAACTGCAATAAAGATACAAATAATTTGTTATTTTATGCAATGAAATTGCTGTACAACAATATTTCGTATGAAGTTTATTCTTCAAAACCTGCTGGATCTGGCGGGGCATAGAGTCGCTTGCTCAATCCATGCCTGCTTGATGCTTCCTGAAGATTGCAATTTATTTAAAAATTGTTTTAGCAATTTTTCTGCAAAAGTGGACAACTAATTAGTGACTTAGTAATCACCTGTTTTATGCACAGGGACAAATAGGAAGAGACCGTGAGCGAGAGAGACAAAACTGCACTATCCCTGCTTATGCCAACATCAAACAGTTAATCCACTGCAGTATGATAATGGCTAATCTGTAACCTCTGAATTTGTTCTTTTTCTTTTTCTGTAACCACATAGATGTCTTCTTTATTTCTTTTTTGTCTTTCTTCTTTCTTCCTTATCCCTATATTCTTAAATAGTGTGAAAAGTACAGTAGCCCATGTGCTCTGCCAATACAGTACTGCTTAGCTTTTAATGCTTAATTCCTCCTCCCCCACTCCCTCATACACTGTGAGTGTAAGGTAAGTTCCTCTCTGTAACTGTTAAGTCTTTCTGATGCTTGGCTATAAAACACTTCCACAGCAAGGTGAAAATATTTTGTGGTAAAGCCCTGAATGATCGAACTTAACGATGTCATTGGTTATTTCCTTCTCACTCCCAATGATGTCCCCTCACATCTTTTTATTTATTTATTTATTTATTTATTTTAATCACACACCTCCCCCCCTCCCATCTCTCCTATTTGAGAGAAGCACTTCTGTTGCATCACTGTCTGTTTGCTTGTCTTTTTGTTCTCCTTACTACTGCCTGGGTTAGTTTATATTTGAATATTATGATGCCTCTTGACTACTTTAAATGCCTTTTTCTTTTTCCCTATTGCTTCCTTATACTGTACTATTCATTTGACCATTGTACATTTTTCCTGCCATTAGTGCCTTTATTCTTGGTAGCTCCTTAATCACAGCCTATATTTTGCCTTGTTTGATTTTATTGTCTATTTTTTCTATGCTTAGCTCCTCTTTAGCCTGGCTTTGTTTCTACCTGCTTTTTCAAAATATTTCTCCCAGTTAGCCTTTTCTAATATCCACCTCCCACCTGTATATTCTATGGATGCAGTTGTTGGTACATGTACTGTATCTTTCACCCCCCATGGATAGCGGCTATTCCTGTCCCGCCCTGATATACTGTCTATTGTGATACTGTATACTGTCCATGGTGCCTTATTGGTTAGCACTGTAACCTTGTACCTCCAGGGTCCGAGATCGATTCCCGTCTCGGGGTCTGTTTGTATGGAGTTTGCATGTTCTCCCTGTGACCAGTGAGTTTCCTCCCACAGTTCAAAGACATGCAGATAAGGCTAATTGGCTACGGTTATTCCCAAATTGCCTGTATTGTGTAAATGTTGACCAGACGTCCTACACAGTCGTAAAATGGGAATAAATACAGTACAATGTAATCCCCATTGGACTCCATGATCAGTATATTCAGTATATTTACGGCTCAGTATATTAGAAATTTAAATGATGTACTGTACATGATTTAAAAAATGTGAGCCCTAAATTAAGATTTTACACCCAAATTGGTTGAATGCTGCAGGAATTATAGCATTTTTGTGTGCACTTCTTTTAAAGGGACCAAAAGTAATTGGACAACTAACAGGTTCACAAATTAAATTGTCTTTTTTATACTTAGATAAAAGTTGTTTGCAGTCAATGTCTTCCTGAAGTCTGGAAACCATAGCCATTACCAGTTACTTAGGTTTTTCACTTCCCTAGAGAAGCAGGCCTTCCTGTCCTACTGCCTTCAGTTCATGATTGTTTTTTAAGTGTTTTGCCCTTATTTTTTTCTTTTGGCCTTAAGCAAGTAAAATTCCTGCTCAATTTGATTCAGGTCAAGTGACTGACTTGGTCATTGCAGAACATTCCACTTCTTTTCTTTCTATTTTTTTAAAGGGTGCTTTCAACTTTAAGTGTATGCTTTGGCCCATCTCCATCTGTACTGTTTTGTGCTTACTTATGATTTACACTCCATATTTATTCTGGTTAAGGCATCTCTTGATTGTTGACGTTGACATAAATACACCAACTTTCTGGAAGCTACTTTTGATCTGGCATGCTGTTGTGAAAGTGTTTGTCTTCATCAGGGGAAGAATTTTTTTTGGCTTTTGGTGTTCCTGAACTCACTAGGGCATTCTTTCTTTTCAAGATGTAGAGAATATTTTATTTGGCCACACTTAATCTCTCTGATGGATCCGTTTTGATTTATCAGCCTAATGATACCTTGCCTCACCAGAAGTGATAACTTCAAATTGAGAGTTAACAGCAACAGCTTCCAAATGCAGATGCCACACATGAAATCAACTGTAGACCATTTAAGTAAAATAACCAGAGCAAAAAAACAGCTAATAATAATAGTTGAGCAGTGATGACCTCATTGACCATATGTCATTAATGGAATCTCAAAGTGATAGGCCTGTGTTAAAAAGGTTAGTGACTTAGTTAGTGGTTTAAAGATTTGCCTGGCTCTGCAACAATTTATATCATCACAAATGTTCACTCATTTATACATTTTATTAGATGACTGTTTATCTTGAACAGTGTACCTCTTTCTGTGTGCTGTCAGTGCAATGTCAGATATATTGTGATTTCTGAATTTAATGCATACTATGGTAATATACTTCTCTAAAAGTTTTCCCACAGACACCCCCCAAAACGGGAACAAACTTGGGACACAGTAGCGTGGCAACCATTTGGGATTATTGGCACTCCTTGAAAACCTAATATGCCTCTTAACACTCACCCAGAAAACATGCCAGTGCAGGCAGTAACCCTGGTGGCCCCAGTGTGGCAGCCCATGTCGGCCCAAACTAAGTGGAGCGTGGGCCTGCTGATGGTATACTGTGGGTTCGCATGGGAATGTTTGCTGGGCAGGAGCCCTTGGAATCGTCCTTAGACAGGACATTTACTTTTCTTTAAAAAAAAAAAAGAATAACACGAATACAAAACATGGATGTAGCTTCCTTTTTCCTTTCACTTTCTTTTCTTGGCAAAACTCCCTGTCTCTATCCTTGCCAATACTCTTGCCTTTATGAGTGAATCACATTTCTGGGTGAACTGAAAACACTCTGTGTTGTAATGTTAATTTCCAGGAAATAAGATTATCTGTGTGTGCGTGTGTGTGAAACGTATGACGCACCTAATGGAGTTATATATGGAGTAATATGTCTGATGAACAAATGTTGTTAATGTTTGTTCTCTTCTGCTCCATATATGATAAATCATTCTGATCAATAAAGTTATAAAACTCCTGTTACTGCAGCAGTGAGTAATACGCTTACTGTAGGCACCGACAGGCCAGTGAACACACACACACACACACACACGTCACACACCCGAGCAGGAAGTTAACGGTGGAGTTTCCATTCCTCCTCCGAGCACAGAGACAGAAAACTGAATCGGGCTTTGTTTGCGTCTACCTCGTCTCCTTATCCACATCCCTCACACTTTTCTTTCTGGAATCGCATCTTTGGGACTAAAAACGTAAGATATTTTGATTTATTTGATGTCATGTTAAGTTAGCTAAGTTAACGACGTAGCGTAACGTAACATGTACGCTAGCTAGCGATAACTGTGCAGCTAGTTAGCTAGTAAATACAGCTGGCGGAAGAGGAAAAAACTCGAACCGAGATTAATTAACCAGCTAGGCAGAGAAATGAGGTTGTTTTTTTTATATTAAAAGAAAATAAGGTTATCGTTCTAACCTGCGATCAAATTAATCTACTAAAATGTAACATTACCCTTTTTTGTTAGTAATTCCTAATTTTGTTGCGATTTTACAACGTGTAACACTGATATTCAGTCACAACAACATTTCTGTGAAGAAAAATACGTGGCTTAAATAATACAAGGATGGAATGAGTTTTTGTTTGTGCTAGTTAACTAACCATCTATTACCACAGGAAAACCCAGCTAGCCAACTAAACCCCATACCAGCTGCATATGTAATAGCTAGACGACTAACAGTTAATGCTGGTTTTGGTTATGGTGTGTGTGTGTGTTTGGGCGTTTCTTTGTGGAAACTGTAGGTAAAGAATGTAGGAAAAAGTTGCCCGTGTATGCCGTGTTTTGTTAGGGATGGGGCGTGAACTTCACAATGAAAAACAAAATAATAAATCCAGTCACGTGCTAGACAGAAGGTGCAGGCTATAGGATGTTTTATAGGTATCTACAATCATCTTCTGGATGTCTGTGGCTTAAGGTTTTTGCTTATTATTTGCTAACTTATTTCAGATCTGCAGAAGGGTAGGAAGGGACTTTCCCCAGTGACATCATCAGCTCCTGTGACTTGATTGCATGACTCACATTAAGTTGCTGTTTTGGAAAAAACTTGTAACTTTTGTAATTTTTGTCCTTCATTAGTCTCAGCCCTATGCCATGAGAACCATTCGTCATGAAAGGCTCTCATTCCACCTTCTTAAAATGGACATTAGGTTGGCACAGGGATTTTTCTTTAACAGTTATTACTATAGTGATATGGCAGAAGACTACAAAATACATTTGAATCGTTCACCCGCTATACAAGGGGTCACTGGTGGCTCTGGTTTCTCTCGCCTGACATGCGGAAGGCGCTGGTTAGATTCTCACTCAAACCCTAGTCACTGGGTGCATTGCCAGTCCCACGATCGGATTAAACGAGATGGTTGCATCAGGGATGGACATCCGTGCCAAGTTGTTGTGTGGATCGGATGCTCCATGGTGGTGACCCCTTTAGCAGCCTAAAGACTAACAACCACTGTACATGTGTTACCGGTGTGCTGTTGGTATCCTAACTAATATAACCAACCCTACAACATTAATTTTTTGTGTTTAAATGATAATTTTTGTGATGAAAATATTTCACTAACAAAGCTTCAAAATCATCAGAGTAAATATTTTTATTGTACTTAATTAATCATGATACAGTACCTACTTTTAGAAGGTACCTATGCCTCACTTACTTCAGAGCACTTTGAACTTACAGTTATAAATTACGTAGTGTATATTGCTGGCACGTTACCTTACAGTTTTTTTTTATTTTTTATTGGGTGGCATTCATAAAGAAAACCATTTTGATTTGTTATACTGCAGTGTACATCAGTGTTTTATATCCACGTTTTACCTCTTGTAAAAAAAATTTTCCTTTCTTTTTAAAATTTTTCAAATGAACCCAGTGACTCCTTACTTCTTCTTTCCAGTTTGGAAAGCTGACCTGATGCAAAACTTAACCAGCCACCATTTTGTCTGTCTGTGGTTTTGCAATGCCGGACAGTTGTCACGCATGGGGAAAACTACAACACATGAGGTCAAAACCCTTGAAGATAGTCACCAGTTTCCCACTGACAAAAAAGAGATTTGTACTTATCAGCTCTCCAGCTGCAAGACGAGGCTGATTCTGGTTAAAGATGAGCCCCTGTTGATGATCACTGGTGCTTGTATAGTGGCTGTTTTATCACCGACAGCATAATAGTGAAATAAATGTTCGGTAAATTTAACATAATCAATGTCTAATGCATATTATTCATTTATATTATGTTTGCTAGATTAGAGGAGTGCCTATAGGGTCAGATTAGTGTTTCGCTGCGTTGTTTTAGCTAATGTGCTTTTAAATATTGCAGGAATATACTGCCAATGCGCTCCCTATCGGTTATGACTCATTTTATCGCCGTCTGAGTGCTCCTCACCTACTGCATTAGATTTAAGCAAACCTTATTTTAGCTGTATTAATGCATGCCAAGAAGAGATAATAGGTATCTTCTTTTTATATATCTAAAAAATGCTGTGATGTGGTTTTCTTTGTTCAGTGCATTAAAACAATACTACCATTTTACCCCAGAGACTTTATATTATAATGAAATATGCATGTATGCTGTTTGCATTTTATTAAACCTTTTGTCCATTTGTGATAATGGTATGCAGTGGTCTTTAGATGATGATGATGATCGACTGTGGGTCTCCTGATGAGTTTCCTGTTTGTCCTCTTGAGCACTTCCTGAATCCGCTTATGGAAAATTTTACACTCTTTATTGAGGTTTTGCTGATTATGTAGTTCTTGTGCAGCATACCAATAAAAGGCATCAGACAGCAATATGCTGAATCATTGCTGTGTTAAGAGTTCCGTTCTGGATGATGCACTTGCGTGGACAATCAGTAGGTCTGGGTACCAAACTTCAATCCTTTTATGGCACTGATTGAGTTGCCTTGATACCGTCGAGTACAGACAAATGCCTCTTCATTTGATACCAAATTTTGATACTTAAGGAATATGTCTCAATACGTGCGCATCATGCTTATTACAGCGTTTAGAGACAGGTCTCATGTGTGTTGTATTTTGAGAGGCGTAAACCCATATGTGTGCATCGAACTGTAGTTAGAAGATGTCTAAGCGATCAAAAGTGTGGTCTTTTCTGTTGAAAAAAAGTATCGTTCAGGAATTAGTAGGGCTGGGCGATAAAACGATAACGATATGTATCGCGATAGACATGTGATCGATATCAATAAAAAATGTGTTCGATAAAACGTTCGCAAATTTTTATTCTTTGTCGGAAGAAAACCGAGGTTGCGAAGCTAGTTTGGTTGCTGTCATGCGCACTCGCTCCGCGACCGGCACTAGGACCTGGCAGTAATATGGTCGCGATTCAGGAAGCATGGAAGGAGACAAGATGGCGCTTCACATCGCTCAATCATTGAGTCGGCCCATGCCGTTTCCGACGCTTTGCTGGATCTTATGTGAGTTCTCACCATTTTGGGTCCAATTCCTGATTGAGTGTGTGTTGCTAGAACGCGGGTTTAATTGTGTAAACTCTTGCTCTC
>JAQMYJ010000015.1:13968177-13979858 GCA_030014305.1 Clarias laeviceps
AGGAAGGTTAAGTTTAAAATAAAAATGTTTAAATGTAATATATTTTTCTCCTGGTCCTTATTTTAAATGGGTCATAATAAATTTCAATAATTATCGATATCGACCGATATGAAACACTTATATCGTGATACAGTTTTCACCTAGCCCTAGGAATTAGTATCAATGTCAAAGTATCGGTATCTGTATCGGAAATCTCATGATACCCAGTCATGTGTGAACAAACAAATCGGTTCATGAGAAAAAAAAATTACCTCATTACCACTAGCTGCCGCTATCAGCTGAACAAAGACATGAGTGCATTGAGTAAGAATTTTGCTCATTCCGTGGTCACGGATCGTGCACATGATAAAAGAATTTTGTGAAGAGTGGAGTGACGTCCAAGCCTTTGCTGAGAAGTATCATGTGAAGAAACCTATGACGAACAGATTGTTACGTCTTATGACCAATAACGTGGTGTCTTTTTGTGCAGCGCCCCAAAAAAATTTTTTTTGGTGAAAACGGCTGCCATGTATGAACCAAAGGCCAGAAAACAAAGAGAAAACCCCTGAAGGAGAATTTGCCAGTGTTCTTATGGAAGCCTCCTAACCTCCTCCCCACTCATATTTCTCTCCTCTATTCCTTCACATTAGAGCGTCTGAACGGGGCGTGAACAATAGTGTTCACGTTCTCATGTACAGTTTATATTTATATTTAGTGCTGTATTATTTTGTTAAAATTTAGTTTTTTTTCATACTTTGTCTTATATTTTGTGATATAAGCAAAATAAATCAAAAGTTAAATATAGTTCATAGTGACAGAGGCCAGATTAATTCTATTTACCTGTATTACTATGGAAAAAAACTGAATCGGTGTACGACCAAATTGGCACTATTCTCTAAAATTCACACATATAGAAACTGCAAGGAACTGCAAGGCACGGACATGAAAAAAAATTAAGTGCATTATATAAATAGGAAAAGGATATTTGTGTTGTGTAGTATAGCACGAAACCTGTAACCTAATTGCTAGCTACTCATTTGAAACAATCAGGGATTTTGATTTATACAGGCACAAATGAATACTTAAACCAATACAATAGTTTGAATGCAGGCTATACTTAAAATGTAATGTTATTGGTATAGTTGAGATGGAGTCGCTGCTCACTATGACTCTATGAGAAGTCTTATGTAGAATTTAATTTGGCACTATGTGCCCTCATGTTATCCTTCTGGACGGTCAGGGATGGACAGTAGGCTCTAGTGTAGCCGACTTAGAATTGAATTGGTTGTTTAATTGTTTATTTGTAGTAATTTTAAAAGCTTGGTGCAACTCTATTCAACAGTATGTCCTTAAAAATAAATAAATATATATATATATATATATATATATATATATATATATATGATAACAGGGCACATCACTAACAACACATTTTTAATTCACACAGAGGAGAAAGAGAGACTTGGTTAGTGGTTCAAATCCCAAGTATACCATATTCAATCACAGTTACAGTAGGAAAACGGCCATGTTCAGGAATGCAGTAAGTGAGTAAGCCGTTTCATGTGAATAACCCACCAGTGGCCTCAGTCTCCATCGAAGCTTAGGCAACAATAGGGATTTAAAGCTTAAAAGTAAGCTCTTGCAATACGTCATATACAGCACCAGCACTCGTAAACATTAAAGCTACACTGCGTAAGATTTGCGTGTTCATTTCTTTTTATCCATTGTCAGTAACTACTTTGTCCTGGTCAGGGTTGCTCTGGATTCAGAGCCTATCCCAGAAACATACCCTGAATGGGATGCCATGCACCTAAAAATTCACACACACACATTCACAACTTGGGGGAAATTTAAGGTATCCAATCTCTCTTGTTGAAATGCAGAGGTATAATGAACCTAGAGTACACCTAAATGGACACATCTAGACATTCCCTGAGTGGTTTGTGAGTCCTGGTGAATGACTCGGCTCATTTATCATTGTAGTGGAATTTCTATATTTGCCCAGTTGCTAAGTTGTTTTGCTACAGATCTCATGATAGTTAGCTTATGACATGCATGAGCACGTGTCTGTGCTTCTCTGTATTTTTTTACCTTCAAAATTGGTTATCTCGTGCAAATGTGGGTCATTTTATGGCATGTGCTGACGCAGGGCTAGAATTTACTTTGCTCTGTGTTTTAGCAAGAGTGCTAAAACTGTCGGGTTATTAAACTGCTGCTTGTATAATGTGTTTGACAGGGAGGAGAGCAAACTATACAGATTTGATAAAATAATACAACCATTAACCAGAAGTCAGTGTTTCGTTCCTATTGAATTCAAATTAAATGAGACCGACCTTTGTCCTGGAAGTGAGGGCTTGTTGCTGGTACCTAATTTTGGTTTCTTTTTATATTTTTACTTGTTGTCAGTGTTGGCGTGTTAGTGTATTTTAGTGCAAAGTTGAGTCATACCTCAGACTTTCAGCAAAGGTTAATTTAAATTTTGCTGTCATATGATACAATGACCATTAAGTTATTTCCTGTGAACTTATGTGTCTAAACATTTGCCTCATTCATTCAAGCTCATCTTTTTTATTTTTGCAATCTCTTTAAACCTTGTCTGTCTTAATGGAATGTTTCCATTCTCCCTATTCATTTACCTGTTCACAGAACTATTTGAAAATTATTAGTTGTTATATCTGAATAAAACCCAATTTGTAACTGGCTTGTGTGGAATGTTGTAATTATTCTCCCATGCATGTGACTTCCGATTTCTGAATTTCACAATAAATTATTAAATTATTCAGTAGTGTAGTGTAGAAAATCCAGAAAAATGAGTATGTCCACCATTTCAGGGTAGAGGAGAGTACAAGAGGGTGTAATAATGTTAGCAGCTGGGTAGCCAGGAACTGTGGCAATCACAAAAACTCAGCTGGGTGGTGTGCAAAAAGAATAGCAGCACATTTCTACATAATCAAATAGGATATCTAGTATTCACATGACAAAATTTTCCATTGTTAATACTGCTTACTGTTGAGGAGTGCTCAGGAAAAAAAGCACATTTATTTATATTCTAATAATTTTAGACCATTATTTGTGAAGTGATACATTTGACATGTTTTTTGGCTTCTTTAACCTTTATGGTTAAATTTCAGACCTGAAAGTGCTAAAAATGGAAAGAGCTTATTTTGACCATTCTTTTTGCCGGCATCACTAATAACCTGTGGTGTGACATTATATAAAGTGGTGTTACCACATTTAAATGCATTATTTCCATTTAAATCACAGCAATTTGCCAATGTTCACAACATTATTATCAACAATATTAATAAACAGTAAGCTGTTCCTTTTTACCGATTTTTATTTGGATTTGTTGTTGTGAAATGTCTGGGGCATTGGTAGCTCAGTGGGAGGTTTCTTCCCTGCCATGCAGGCGGCCACTGGATGCTGTGCCGGTCCCGAGCCCGGATAAACCGGGAAGGTTGCGTCAGGAAGGGCATCCAGTGTAAAACCTGAGCCATGTTGTGTGCGGATTGGATGGTGCGCTGTGGCTTGTGGATTGTCTAAAATACTATATGGCCAAATGTTTGTGGACACCTGACCAACATACCCATATTTGATTTTTAAATATCTCATTCCATAATTACTCCTTGTTTGCTGTTAAGATGTTCCACAACCACAGGAGCATTAGTGACGTCTGATATTGATTTGGCCTGAGAAGATTTGCAGCGCATTCAGTTTTCCAGTTCATCCCAAGACTGTTCAGTAAGGTTGGGGTCAGGGCTCTCTTCAGGTTGCTTAAGTTCTACAGCAACCCTGGCAAACCAGGGTTATTTTTATCATAGCCTCTTGACTCGTTTTACAAAGAAACCAACAAGCATAGATTCCTTCCTATCTATCATGAAGACTTTCTTTTGCTGGGAAACATTTTAGTGCACAATAACTGTCGACGTTAACGTTGACAGTAGCAAATTCTTTTGTAATTGGGAAGCAAACCTTTATTTAAAATGTCAATACAGGTAGTCGCTTACGTACGAACGATTTCCATTCCAGGACGTTCGACAATGTGAGCCTTGTATGCCTTTTTACAGGTATATACAATGTAAAGCATATTGATCCATTGACTAAATCTCTGTCCCCTTTTCCCACACCGTCATTATGTGGCTAAAAACCGTGACTGCGCCTAAGGAAATGAATCTCACACATCGAATGTAACAGTGTTGTGTGTCTGCACCTTTAAATCGCGAGGGGAATCCCGAACGGCATTTCTTCTTAGAGCCGTTTTCCATTGTATTGAACTGTGAACTGTTTTGTTGAGGATTTTCTGATATTAGGATTATTCACTATCAGGACAGCTTTACAGGACAGCGATTTTTTAAATTTATTTTATTTTTATCATTGTGCTTCTGGCCTGATTCATTGAAACCAGCGAGGCTTACACATTTCGCCCCCCCATAACACACACACACACACACACACACACACACACACACACACACAAACATACATAGGATATAATGGACTTTAGACTTTCTGGCATATTATTGACAAAAAGGGCGTATATACCCTCACCTGCCACTTCATTAGTTACACCTTGCTAGTACTGGGTTGTAATAAAGAGTTGTATCCTTTTGTCTTCACAATTGCCTTAATTCTTTATATCGTAGTTTCAACCCAGTGCTGGAAACATTGATTAAAGATTTTGTTTAGCATTAACATGATAGCATCAGGTTTGCCTCTAGTTTATTGGCTGCACATCAGGGATGCAAATCTGTTCCATCACATCCCAAAGATTGAGATCTGGTGACTGTGGAGTACAGTGAATACTTCTTTTGGTGAGCCAATGCTGAATTGTAGCCTCAGTTTCCTGTTCTTAGCTGACAGGAGTAACCCCTTTGCTGTAGCCCATCTACTTCAAGGTTAACCGTTTGTGTTCAGAGATTCTCTTTAGCATACCTTGGTTGTAACAAGATGATATATGATAAGGCAACAGTATATGAGATACTGTTGCCTTTCTATCAGCTTGAATCAATCTGGCCTTTCTCCTTTCACCTCTGGCATCAACAAGGCATTTTCACCCAGTGAAATTATCTGTAAACTTTAGGGATGCTTGTGCGTGAACATGCTGATCAGCAGTTTCAAAAATACTCTGACCAGCTTGCCTGTCTTCAACAACCATACCAATTTTAAATTTTAAAGTCACTTAAATCACATTCCTCCCAATTCTGATCCTTGGGTTGAACCTCAGCAGATAGCTTTTTACCATGTCTACGTTTCTAAATGAATTGCATAGCTGCCATGAGCATTTAAACATGTTAGGAAGTGTTTAGTGATCTCTTACTCTTGACGATATCCCTTAGATTCTATGGAGTTCAGGTCAAGCGACTTGTATGGCCAAACAAGCACAGTAATATCATGGTCACTACATTGGTTAGTGGTAGTTGTGGCACTGTGGGCAGGTGCTTAGTTGACTGGAAAGCTTGTCAGCAGACAGAAGCATGAAGTGCTTTAAAATTTCCTGGTAGATTTCTGTGTTGACTTTGGACTTAAAAATCCAGTGGACCAACACAAGGCACCCAATTCATCACTAACTGAAGACCTCACACTGGACAATTTGGATTCTGTTCTTCTCCACTTTTCCTTCATAGTCTGGGTCCTTGATATTCAAATGAATTTACCTTCATCTGAAAGTAGGACTTTCCACCACTGAGCAATGGTCAATTTTTTTTCCCTCCTTGGCCCAAATAAGACACTTCTGACTTTGTCTCTGGTTCAGGAGTGCATACTATGATATCCAATTTCCTAAAGATGTTTATGCATGGTGGCTCTTGATGTACTGATTCCAGCTTCTCTCTACCCTTTGTGAAGCTCTTCCAACTTCTTGACTCAGCTTTGCTTGGTAATATTCTCAAGGCTGCTCTCATCCCTGTTGCATGTGCACCTTTTCCTACCACAACTTTCCTTCCAGTCAACTTTCCATGAATATGCTTCGATACAGAACTCTGCGAACAGCCAACCCTTTCATCGATGTCCTTCTCCATCTTACTCTTCTTGTGAAGGGTGTGGGTGATTGTCTTCTGACCACCTAATGGGTCAGCAGTCTTCCCCACAATTGTGGGTGTCAAACTCAAAGTGAAATTATTCTAATAACTTAAGATACTTTTAAATAATAATAAAAAAAAGAAAATAATAATATAAAAAAATATATAATAATAATAATAATAATGATATTTCATGAGCTGTAAGCCTCGAAGTCATCAATAATTTCACAATATTTTTTTTGACATGAACTGTATATAATAGGGATAATGATGATGATATTATTTTGCACAAACCTGATTCATTTATTAACACTCATTTTATTGGTCTTCACAATAATATACTGCCTGGCCAAAAAAGGGATTTAAATAAGAAGTACTCCTTAAGAGACTATAGTTACTGCAGTGATTAATATGTTTCAGCTACAAGTATTTTAATCGTAACTGATGTAAGGGGGTATCTTTGCATTTGGTAAACAACCATGAAAGATGATGTATCCTGTGACTGAATTTTTTATTTCTTTACCATATTTCAGAGGGGACAAATTATTGGCCTGCACCAAGCCAAAAAAACTAACAAACAAACCAAAAGGTTTGCAGAAATTACTGGATTGGGTTACTAACTGTCTTCTTTGTCTTTCGGTTGTTCCCTTTCAGGAGGCGCCACAGCGAATCATCAATTGGGTTAATAACTGTACAATGCGTTATTAAAACTTGGAAGTATAGTGTTAGACCATCAAGTTCATGGAAGGAATGTGGTTTGGAAAAAATCCTGAAAGACCAGAGATCAGAAAAATGCTTAATAGAAGCATCATGAAAACCTACAGTACAACTCGCAGGATTTGGGCTAAAAAGCTGTGTAAAAATAAATGTTGACATGAGGCATGCTACCACAATCAGTGGTCTAACTTTTTAAAAATTTTTTTTATATATTTTTGGATCAGATAATCTCTGATAAAGACAAAATGGCTACATGAAACTGCGGCATTTGATTGAAAATGTTGTTTGTGTACAAAGTTGTGTGAAGAAAGCGGAAACAGGAAGAGGGTTGCTAATCGTTGTGTAAGTGCAATGGACCATCTGAGCCGTGATCCGTGTTAGAGGTTGGGTAACATGCTGACTGTTTTGGTGGAGCAGTGATACTTCAGTATTTCACTGTCGAAATATATAAAATACACATTTTGTACCAAGTTTCATGACCAGTTCATGTAAAGACTTCATTCATTGTTAATCGGCTCATGTTATGTTAACTGTTTTAAAGAATATAGGCCCCCTATCAACATTTGCTCTTTTTTATCTTTTGTCAGGATGTCGCTTTACCCATCTCTGGAGGACCTGATGGTGGACAAGGTCATGAGGGTAAGTATTATAAAAGATTTTTTAATGATAGGTCAAACATTGGCTGGTTTAAAGAGGAACTGGCTAGATTTTTATAAAAGGAGTTGTGTTCCTGGACTTATAAGAGAATATAAGAGAAGAGTAAATAAGAGAAGATATGAAAGAACAGCTATACTTTTTGAGGTTTTTGAAGTGATATCTTTGTAAATGAATATCTCTGGTAGGCACAGGCCCAGTTTGCCCAGTCCACCTCCACTGCTCCAGCAATCACTGAGGGCACCTACCAGCCTGCTGTGCAAGGCATGCCAAGCTCAAGTAAGTTAGCAGCTCACTACTTACTTTTTTTTTCTTTTCTTTTTTTTATTTTAATATCCTGCATTCTAAGATTCCAGCTGAATGCATGCTTGACCTTTTTGTTCTCACTCCCCCTTCTTTTTCCCTTGTGATTGAAATCTTCTTGTGCAGCCTGAATAAAGAACTGAGATGAAAGGCCTGAAACTGTTGTGCAGGGGTTACACAATAATGGATTAAAAATGCCTTGGATACAATAATAGCCTGAAAAATACATTCCTTGTTTTTGTTTAGGTTATTTTTTTTCCACTTCCTCTTTCCTTTAGAGCCATGTGTGCTGCCAGAGTCCACTTATATCCAGGTGTATGAAACTCAGAGAGAGTGAGATCAAGGGAATTGGGGGGGGTCTTTTATTTTCCTCTCCTCTCTTTTTCTCTTCTTCACTCTTAATCTCTCTCTCTCTCTCTCTCTCTCTCTTTCTCTTGCGCTCTCTCTCGCGCTCTCTCTTTCACACATGGTTGGTTGCCATCAAACACTGTGGAGCTTTTGTTGACTCTAAGCTGAAGTAACTATGTAGTCATGGAGACTTCTTTGGCAGCTCTGTGTATGAAGGACAAATTTTTTTTTTATTTTTTTTTTAGGTTAGTGCTGGTACTGTTGGATTAGTGAAGAAGGGGATGATACCATTTTATCCGAACCTCTCACTTTCTCATACTTATTCTCTCAGTTCAGTCGGGCTGTGACCCATTCACTTTCACCACCCATAACAGCACTGCACTCCACTAATCAGTGTCTCCCATGTGACCCTGGATGTTAATTATTCAGTCAGTGCTGTTAATGTTTTGGTTCGGTCCTTTCATAAAGCTGAGAAAAGCTCTTTGCCTAATGTCAGTCTGCTACACTATTAGAATTGTAATGGGATCATGTGGGAATGCGGGTTAAGAGGAAGAATACATACACTGTAGAAACCCATTTGGTATTTTCCTCTTAAGGAACCAGCCTGATTTTATTTCCTGTTCCTGACCAATAACTATGTGGTTGGATGATTCTCCTAAGAAATTTGAACATTTCTAATTTGTCATACACAAACTTCACAGAACAGCCACAATCCTCTTACTTTAGCTTTTTAAACATCTTGTGTGTAACTAACAAGAAATAGTAAAGGGGTTGTTGTATATCACTGGTTAACTCTGTAAAACATCAGCAATGACATTAGATTAATGTTAATTTTTTTATCAGAACAAAAAAGGACAAGGCAAAATGCGCCAGCAGAATCTTTGCAGTCATGTTGCAATAATCAGCCCTGTGTAAATTTAGCCTAATACTGCTAGAACAGTTTGAAAAGAAAATGAAGTCAAAGATTTACATAATAATAATATAGTATATTGTTAGTTATGTATTTTTTTATTATGTATGTGATTTGTATAATCTACAGTACATTTATTTCTACATGCATATATGTATGCTTGTTGGTCAATAAAACCTAAAAATATTAAGTAATTTGGTTTTATAAAATTGTCCCCCAGATGAGACTTAAAGCTGGTAATTTCCATATTTTTGATCTGTTATCTGCCTATGAGCAAAATAATGGAAACTCATGCCCTGATTTGTTTTTACTTCTCTGAATCTTCTAGGTCTGTACCCAAACCTGGAGGAGCTAGGAGAGTACATGGGACTCAGTCTCACCAGTGATGAGGTGCAGAAGAACCTGGCTCTCATCCCAGCTGCAGATAATGTAAGTTTGTATGTGTGTGTTTTTAGTAACTTGGGCTGTATGCTAGAAGGAATGGGAATTATTCTACATATCTAAAGTATAAAGATTTTCATAAATATCCTGATTCTATATTACATTTTCCCATGATTTTGTTACCATTGTAAATCTATTTAAAAAAAATGTTCCTTATAACCTTATTTTTCTCACTTAAAAACCAAGCACAGCATTTAAACAATACAAAATAATGTACTGAGCAGCACATATCCGTCATAATTATAACAAACTTAGCAAATAATTTACTCCTACTGCATGGGATAAAAATGTTTAATTAGTTCAGTAGACCTCCTTAGGATTGTAAAGAAATGGCAACGTTTACTTCCTAAAATGCCCCCAAAGTCTCAAAACTCAAATTGACAGTGAGTGTGCGGGTTGAGTGGCTGCGAGCATTTGGGTGTGTGCAGCTTCTAATGAAGAACCCGGAAACGGGACTTCTAGCGCACACGATTTTTGACTAATTAGTGCTTGTGGTGCTTTAAGTGTTTGTGTAAAAGTCTGTAATGAGTGAACCATATTAAACTCCCTTTTTTTTCAACATGTGCAGATGTGCTCTTGAAAATCAGGCGATGTATCCACCTTCAGAAATGTAAAATGGTTATCCATTAAACAATTGATTTATTTTTTCTTTACCTTACATTAAATTTTCTGTTTTATAATTGTCCTTATAAAGTAATTCTCCTTTACTTAGATAACTCACTTGAAGCATGTAAGGGAAGTTGATGTGGTGAACTATGACACAGATGGGCCGCCTCCTCATCCCATGTTTTGCAATACTGCGTTCTTGGAAATTAAGACTTAGCACATGACTAACTTAGCAGTAAGATGTATACCTTATTTCTCATAAAGATATGTAATTCTCAGTGTCCTTCATAAATAATGCTTTTCAATTATATTATAAATAGCTTGTTGTAGAAGAAAAATTTGGAACATAGAGTGAAACCTAACTCTAAATTGTTGTGTACTAGGGTCTGTTTGACATTCCTGCCACAGGATGTTTCTGTTTCTTACCTCTTTATTTACCTCCTACTTTTATTTGTATAGCGCTTTTAACAATGGTCATTGTCACAAAGCAGCTGTACAGAATCAAAAGAAAATATGGAAATATGTATCAAATGTGAGAAAATGTGTATGAATCAAAATGGTCAGGTTGTTCCTGATGAGCAAGCCGAGAGCGACGGTGGCAAGGAAAAACTCCCTGAGATGGCAATAGGAAGAAACTTGAGAGGAACCAGACTCAACAGGGAACCCATCCTCATTTAGATGATAACCGATAGAAGGAATTGTTGTTAGGCGGCTGGAAGTTCAATATAACATTTGATGTCTTTAAGTTAATATGGAGTCCAATTTGTTATTGGAGGCTCGGGTAGAATCTAGGAAATTCTAAGACTTTTAAGCGACTGCTTTCACGAGTCATTAGAGAACAGCTGTCTGCATCAGCCGAGGCCAGGACTGTCTTTATGGTAAAGTAGAACCGTCCTCGGTCACCACACGCACCCTAGGCAGACCACAGGGGCCTGTGCGATGAGATCTCCAACTAGGAGCAGGACACCAGGATGGGTCAGACAGGTCCAGAGGGCGGAGGAGGTTTCTGGCAGGTCAGGAGAGGCATGTGTAGCTCATCAGACAGAAGTGAAGAGAAGAAAAGAAAAGAGAGAAGACATAACCGTTAGGTATGGTCACAGTCATCACATGATGTATAAGGTGAATGTATATATAGTGCGGAGTGCAAGCAAAGACTCCGGCAGGACTAACTAACTATGACAGCATAACTAAAATTCAATTAAATGCAATTCTATTTGTACTGTATAGCGCTTTTAACAATTGTCATTGTCGCAAAGCAGCTTTTCACAATAATAAGAATTATGGAAGTAAAAGGGAGATCCAGAAGGAAACACAGTTAAACACCCCAAAGTTTTGCAAGCTGTATGTTTACAAACAATGCTTTCAAAAAAATACCTCACATAGGCAAAGGAAACAGTGCGCCAAAAAAGTATTTAGTCAGCCACCAATTGTGCAAGTTCTCCCACTTAAAAAGATTAGAGAGGCCTGTGATTTTCATCGCTGGTATACCTCAACTATGAGAAACAAAATAAGAAAA
Organism: Clarias laeviceps; assembly: GCA_030014305.1. NCBI lineage: Eukaryota > Metazoa > Chordata > Actinopteri > Siluriformes > Clariidae > Clarias > Clarias laeviceps. Next base: position 13,979,669 of record JAQMYJ010000015.1, read on the forward strand.
CAAAATCCAGAAAATCACATTGTAGGATGTTTAATAAATTTATTTGCTAATTATGGTGGAAAATAAGTATTTGGTCAATAACAAAATTTCAGCTGAATACTTTGTTATATACACTTTGTTGGCAATGACAGAGGTCAAACGTTTTCTGTAAGTCTTCACAAGGTTTTCACACACTGTTGCTGGTATTTTG
>JAQMYJ010000015.1:13979958-14016530 GCA_030014305.1 Clarias laeviceps
TGGTGTCCTTTGACAGCTCTTTGGTCTTGACCATAGTGGAGTTTGGAGTGTGACTGTTTGAGGTTGTGGACAGGTGTTTATACTGTTAACAAGTTCAAACAGATGCCGTTAATACAGGTAACGAGTGGAGGACAGAGGAGCTTCTTAAAGAAGAAATCTTGTTTGTTTGTAGGTGACCAAATACTTATTTTCCACCATAATTTGCAAATAATTTTTTTTTTAAACAGATTCTGTTCAATGTGATTTTCTGGATTTTTTTCTTAGTTAGATAGTTGAGGTATACCTATGATGAAAATTATAGGCCTCTTTCATCTTTTTAAGTGGGAGAACTTGCACAATTGTTGGTTGACTAAATACCTTTTTTCCCCATTGTAGCACAGATGTGTTTTATGGTTGTTTTCAGTTGTTTCTGTGACCAAATAATGATAATAATAACAATATGCACATTTTGAGAGTTCAACATTTTTGACAATATGTCATTCCCATATTCCTGTAGCCGTAAAATGTACACATTTTTTAAAAGGAATGATAACTTTGGTTCTACATGATGTATCAGAAAACCCAAATGCACAGTTAGATGTCTGAAGCCTTCCCCGTCAACACACCACTGGTAGGACTTCTGTACAAGCAGTTGTACTTTTAATTGGTCATGGCGTCATTTTCCCGGTCAGACTTTTAAAAAGGGCAGGTACAGTAAATATACATGGGCAGCCGTCAATATATCTTGGCCACTCGCCCAAGTATATCCTACGTGCAGGAAACACTGACTCACCTTTTGAGCAAATAAAGTCAATATTTAAAAAAGTCATACTTCAAAAGCCATGAAAAATTTTACTATCAGTAAGTTATACTTTTCCCATATAATTTCCTTTGGGAAATAAAATACTGCAGTACACTAACATCTTCAGTTATGTGACACATTTAGCGATGTCGTATTTCATCCATATCTCCAAACCCTATGGTGACTCATAAAGCTAGAGCATGTAAGATTAGCAAACATGGGTGGTGTGTGGGTGTTTACACCCATATGATTGCAGTCTCAGCCTGCATACACTCAGACCCACACATAACTAGCATCTTCTAGACTTGTGCCATCTCCAATGATGGATCTGCTGCATTGGACAACGTGACATGAAACGCTTCTGCTTATCTCTGATTAGCTCCTCTTAATATTATGGGTGTAACAGTATGCGTATCGCAAAGTACTATTTGGTTCAGTTTGCTCTGTGATCCCAGTGAATACAGTATAGCTTTACCAAAATTTTGCTGATTTTCTCCACTATTTCTGTTAACGCCAATGAATGTTTTAATGTGATGTTCCAAATGCTCTAATCAAGTTTGTGCATTTTTATAAATTTTAATCCAACACAAAGGATAACACCAGCCTCCATAACCTTATAAACAGTACACTGCTCCCAGACGTTGCTGAGATACACATGTAGCACTTTGCTGAGGACGTATCAGTAGCAAAAGGTTCAGAGATATGAACATTGTACAGGTTTTTAAAAGTCAAGTGAACACATTTATGTGAATTGTAATACAGCATACGGCCTAAGTGGTAATGCACCAGTTGGATTAATGTCATTTACAACTTTAATGAGTTCAACAGACAAGGTGGGGAAACTACAGTATGAGCCCCTATGTTCAGGTTTTGTTAGCAACATTTTAGGCAACTAACTTGGATAAATCATGTGTATTTTCTCATTTCTCAAACAACAAAATGTATATTCATTGTTTTAGATTTAACAAAATACTATTTTTTTATATTACCTACTTGGGATAATTATTAGAGTAATACAAAAAATAAGGTACGGTTGAAACCCATGTAACATTTATATCAGATTATGACTTCAAACAATTAACTTTTTTAATTGCACACTATTACATAGGGTACGGAAAGTGTTATGGTCGATATGTACATACACACAAGAAATAATATCTGAAGTAAACAGACTTGTTGAGACATGGGATGTAACACTACATTTTCTTGGTCTCTGCAGCAGGTTGCCGTGCCCTCAGGTTTAGGGGGCATGGTGCGACCAGTGACGGGTGCTGATGTGGGCACCAGGAGAGCTGAAATTCGCCCAGGTCTGAGGGAGGTCATCCTCTGCAAGGACCAGGATGGCAAGGTTGGCCTGAGGCTAAGAGAAGTTGACAATGTGAGTACATTCAATACTTTCTATCATACAGTGACCTAGTGGGTCAAGTCAAGTCAAAATGTATTTATAGCATGTTTAAAAAACATCCGAGGTTGACCAATACAATGATGAGATAAATAAAGCAACCAGGATTAAACAACATAAATGAAAGCAGCTACAATTAAACTTAACTATGTAAAACTATGTAAAAAGTAAATTTAAATCAGTTAGTGACAGTTTTAATTAATACAGTAATTAAATGTAATAAAAGACTACACATTAGGTAGTATTTACACAAGTAGTGCACAAACAAACAATAAAATAAAATAAAAAGCTGGTGTAATGTGAGGGCTAATACTAGTGGGTTTTATATCTGATTTATCTCATGGACCTAGCTGTCTTGCAAAGACACTACTTATAGAAACTACTTATTAAACTTTTTGTCATTTCCCTCTTTTCCCTCTAGGGTGTGTTTATTCAGCTGGTGCAGGCAAATTCACCTGCATCTCTGGCTGGACTGCGTTTTGGAGACCAGGTACTGCAAATCAATGGGCAGAACTGTGCTGGTTGGAGCACAGACAAAGCCCACAAGGCACTTAAGGCAGCAGCTGAACAACGCATTGAGCTTGTGGTCCGTGATAGGTAAGTCCAGTGACTAAAGATTACACTCTATACTGTTAGTATAAAATAAACTATGTGATAACTCAACTGTCGTGATAACTCAGTAGATTTTCTTCTTGTAATTTGTTGTATTAACTGTGATACATTAGTCTGTTAACTATACCAAATGTAAACATTAAATGAATGTACATCTTGAAAAATGCATCCCTTCATGGCCACATTTACATTTGTATCTGTTCTGGAATCACATAAGACACATTGCAGCAAGATTGTGTGAAAAATCTGCAGGAATTGTGTGACCAGTAAACCAGAATCTCAACATTTTATAATCCATCATATCTTGGGATAGGTCCACTAATTGAGGCTGTTTTGAAAGCAGAGGAAGGCCCTATACAGAACTAATGTAGTGTTTCTAGTCAAGTGCTCAGTGCATGTAAAATATTGACTGTTTGCATTTGGTGCTTGCCTTTCAGCTCCATGATCTAACCCTTGGTCAGAGAAAACGCCTCATCTTGTACATTTTATTGGATTCTTACTTTAACCCAACCTACTTCAACTCAGGAATAGGGGGATATTAGCTAGGTTGTGAAGGTGAAAGGCAAACACCAGATGTCACAGTCTGAGCACACAGGGGTTGAATATTTGTAGACTGCAATCGATTGCAATATCTTGCTGTTAATGGCGCATTCAGTTTTTCTCCCAATACAGTGATTATATGCAGTGTGTGATTGAGTGTTAAATGTATCCCTTTGCTGCCGGGTAATTTCAGTTTAAACATCCTAAGAAAAATATTGTTTGGATTAAGATGATTTGATTGGATAATTACTTTGGTGATTAATATGTTTCAGCTAGCAACAATTATTTTAATCCCAACTTATGCAGTGAGTACAGGCATGTACTGGCAATGACATCGTGGCAAGTGAAGTTATTTTTGAATCTAGCCAAACTATAATTGATTCTCAAAATAAGTTTACAACAAACCAAATATACGATTGTTAAGCTTATTTCTTGTTCTTATGGTATAGAATTTTGATTCTTTAAAGAAATAAATTCCTAAAACCAAATGTTCAGTACGGTGGCCGTGAAGTGCAAAACAAATTAACAAAACTGAAAACAAAATAAATTAAAAAACGAAAAAACACAAACAAAATAACAAATCCCAAAACAAAATAACAAATTCAAAACCAAATTAACAAAACGGAAAACAAAATAACTAATTCAAAAACAAAATATCAAAATGAAAACAAAATAACAAAACCCAAAACAAAATAACAAAACCCAAAACTAATTTGTTATTTTGTTTTGGGTTTTGTTTTTGGTTTTGTTATTTTGTTTACGGATTTGTTAATTTGGTTTTGAATTTATTTTGTTTTCCGTTTTTTAAATTTGTATTGCACTTCTCGGCCAGTCAGATACAAACCGGAAAAGCTAGGTATAGTTTGTGAGTGAAATTCTTACCGCTGATTGGACGAGACATCTGTCACTCATCATTATTAGATAGATATACAGGAAGTAGGAACTTGTTTCTCTAACTTTGTTTCTTGTGTGTTCTGCTTCACTTTAAACTACGGTGGCTGTGAAGTGCAAAACAAATTAACAAAACTGACTTCAGGGCCACCGTAAGAACGCCATATTTGAAACCACAATAAGGACAGTACATGTTTGCACATTCATACACACACGAATCTACCACTACTACAGTACTTCCTGTATATCTTGAGTGACAGATGTCTTGTCCAATCAGCAGTAAGAATTTCATTCGCAAACTATACCTACCTTTTCCGGTTTGTATCTGACTGGCCGAGAAGTGCAATACAAAATTTGATTTTGAATTTGTTACTTTGTTTTGGGTTTTATTTTGTTTTCAGTTTTGTTTTTTTGTTTTGCACTTCAGGGCCACCGTAGTTCAGCCAGTAAAACAAAAAAATTGTGATCAGAAATCACTTAAACATTTGAAGTTGCAGAGGAATTAACTAGACAGTAGAAATCAGGGCAATGTTTAGTAGTAAAAGTAAGAGTGTTTCCAAACACAGTACAAAAGAAAGAAAACTAGCGGGACTATTTGGACTAAACTTCTGTGTGGCCACAAAATAAAAACACTTCTTAGTAAGACTAATCAGAAAAAGGATTGAATTTGCTAGTTAGCATAAAGATTTTGGAACAATAGAAAAAGTTCATGTGGTTTGTTGACTCGAGACAGACCTTATTCCAGAGCAGTGTGCATGTCAGGACTGTTTATATCGGCCTGAACAGTGTAATTTACAAAACAAGGACTAAGAGATGCTTTTAATGTCCAGCATGGTGTCTCTGGCGCCATCCTGTGGACATCTTTATCATGCATGGAATAATGATGTGTATTAACATAAACAATATGGCACACTGCTTTAATTAAAAGGAAAGATACTTTAATAATAGTTTAAATTAAAATAGGTTAAGTACAGTATCATGTCTGATACTGTTGCAGAAATTTACCTATTCCTACACTGTGTGTATATGTATATATATATATATACACACACTGTATATACATGTTTTGTTTAGTTTTTTTCTTCCTTTGCTCTCAGACCCTTCCAGCGCACAATCACCATGCATAAGGACAGCACTGGCCATGTTGGCTTCATCTTTAAGTCTGGCCGTATCACTTCCCTGGTGAAGGATAGTTCTGCTGCCCGCAACGGCCTTCTCACTGATCACAACATTTGTGAGATCAATGGACAAAATGTCATTGGACTCAAGGTAACTGAGTAGGAATTTCATAAGTATACTTTTTTGAGTAATTGAATGGTTAAACTACATTGACATGAATCCTATCTTGAATAACATTTGTGAAAGGTTGTGCAACAAAATATTAGGTTATGGGTAATTTTTGGCCTTGCCAGTTTCATTATTTGTTTCTTATTTTTAATTTTATTCTTTTTTATAATCATTATTCAAAAGCAATGTCTGATTTTCAATGTTAATAATTTTTTTTATTATTACTTTTGTCAGTTTTAAGTTATTTCAGTGACCCTGTGGGTTTTTCTTTCTTTAATGGAAGGGTACCAACAATTTTGCCTGCATGTATAATTTTTCTACAAAGCACTTCTCTACATGTTCCTTCTAGCTATTTTTTGTAACTGATCTACTGTATAGAAAAAAAAAATCCTGAATCAATTCAGTGTATTTAGCTCATGGTTAATATGTTTTTGATTAAAATGATAACAGTTTTAATACAAAAATTAATTGCCTATGTGTTTGCAGGATCCTCAGATTAAAGACATCCTGACCTCATCTCCTGCTACCATGACCATCACCATCATGCCCAAGATCATCTATGAGCATATGATTAAGAGGTTAGAGCACAACTGAAAATATATTTTAAATGTTAATAAGTCATGGTATATTGGTAATACAGCACGAAATGTTGCATGTTGTTACCTTCTGAGCTTTTTAAAGAGAAACGAAAATCATGTGTGAAGATTTTATAGAGTATGAAGAATGGACACGAGTGATCTGGTGTAGATATGAGTGGATGGAACTTGATGATGAAATTTTGAATAATGTAACAGTTTTGATCATGGATTTTACCAAAAGGCTTCAGCAGAAAAGTAGAAAAATGAGCAGAAACTGACATTTTCTTGCATTATCAAATTTACAGATGCTAGAAGCATGTACCTGATTAAATGTGTAGGTTCAAATATTTATAAGGCGTTTATTTATTTATTATTATATTTAAACCATATAGTTTTTGTTGAGAAATTCATTATTAACTATTAAAACGATTGGCGCTAAATGCTTAAATGTATTTTTCTGCTTATTGCAGGATGTCAAGTGGCCTGCTGAGGTCAGCAATGGATCACTCTGTGCCTGAGGTTTGAGAATTTTTTCATACTTCAGCTTCTTCCAGAACATCTGCAATCTCCATCAGGCCCTTCTAGCACATGGCTGGTCTGTGTTAGAGTTAATCCTGTCTTCAATCATTTTCATGTATAACATAAGAAGTTTCCCTTTTTCTACTTTAGATGTTCTTGTATATCTATTTTTTCTATTTTCCTTGTTACTGTTGCATTGTTTAATTGTATTTTATAAGTAACAGAAATAATCATCCGTCACCTGTCCCTGAGTATTACTGCCTTTGTGTTTTTGGTTTTATTTTAATTGCACCTTTTGAGTAGTTAGTGGGCAAACGAAAAACAAGGAATAGGTTTGTTCCTGGGCTTCCGGAGACAGATAAGGATTGTGGGCATTGACTTCAGTACTCTAATATTAAAAATTTTGGAAAGTCATCCACTATGCACAGGTTTCATCAGTCTCTCTTGTTAAGAGCTTATCATTCACACCTATGTGCCAAGAAGGACTTATACTGCCAGACTGTAAACAAGGTTGACACACACACATTTTTATTTGTCCTTTTGAAATGTATAAATCATTGATGACATTTTCTTTCATTATGTAAATTCTATTACAGTTGCAATGTATTCAAATATAGCCTCAACATACTTGTAATAAAAGCAAATAAATAATTATAATGGTAAAAGATGGTGTGATATTTGACTAGCTCAACCCTCAAAGAGACCTGACAACCTGTAAGCATGTTTGTTAGTGTGAAAACCTTGTATTGTGCAGAAAGAACAGTGAAAGACATATTTAAATCCCTAAAAGGACAAACATTTGAACACAAAAATGGGGAGTATATTCACTATGCTGTTTAATATAGTTTTTTATATACAGAGTAGTAAATGAAAATGAAATGGCAGCTGTGAACAATAATTCCTGTACATTCTAATATTACTAATAAAAATAGTTGTTTTACAGATGGAAATAGAATTATTTTTACTCATATTTTTAATTTGACATAAATGACATTACAATCAGTGAAAGAAACAATTTTATTGTTGTTCATTTTATCTCATTTTTATACATCGTTGGGAATTGTATCATAATTTACACATAGCTAAAAAAATAGTGCTGTCATTAACACATATTGCATGTGATTCATTCGACATTGTGTTCTTTTATTGTATTCTGAGATAAATACCAAGCTTATGAGTTAAAGCACAGCTGTTATACTAGGGCCAAATGTAAAAATTACAAATCTAAAGGGTTATAAGCAATGATAATCTCTATTTTCTAAAAGCTTTTTCGGGTGAAGCACCTAATAATACTTGGTCATCTATACAGTGCCATGATTATTCATGGTCCTATGATGGTTTGCAGTAATTGGGCCCCTTATTCATGTAGTGTAAATACGAGTTTTTCTGGTTAATTAGAATTCATATATCTTGTTTGATTTTGAACCAAACATTCAAAGGAAAACAAAACTTGCATTGGAATAAAAAGAAGAATCGAACATTTTAAGCACACATTTCGTAACAGACCCTCACACACAAACTGAAGTCCCCTCTCAACCACATGAGGAGACCTTCATTAAATCACATTATTCAGTCTAGAATGTATGTTGCACATACAATATGGCTTTACAGAAAGCTTTCAATGCCTTGGTAATCACTGTAATACAAACATTTCGCAATCAACAGCATTGATCATCATTTAAATGGCTCTTTACTGGCTAATAAAATTAGAGGTAATGGATTGCTGTCAAGTTTGGACAAAAATGGCATTCCTTGAATATCCTTTGACTATGTATCAAAACAAATAATACAAAAAGGCCACACATTCATTATCTAAAACAATCATAACCTAAAATATTAAACTATAGATTTTTTAAAACAAATTTAATTTATGACACGTTCAATGTTATACAATCATACATAAGTGCGAAAACGGCTGCAATGAGGCTAGCATATTGATTTAAAACTGGACACCATAGTTCTGTGTTTTCAATTCACAATGCACAACACAAAGATTGTCATGTGGTTTCAGGAGGAGAAAAAAACGGATGTTAGAAAATCACATGATGACTTCACGATGTACACGTGATCATACAACGCAATTCACAAAAGCCAGCTGACAGCACGATGACTCCACACAAGTGGTGTAGAGCAAAAGGCAACTAATTAAAGTTGTAATCAAAGATATTGAGAAACATTGATAATAAAACAGCAATTTCTAATTATATTAACTGATTATCCAGTGCTTTATGAATTATAGCTGATGAGCACTTATGGTCGCAACATTTTTATTTTTAAGAATATGTAAGTATACATGATCGAGTTGAGACTGTAATCTTTGTGAATATCTGCCCTACAAACATTGAACATTGCATACGCACTACACTTCAAGTAACGTGGTGATAAAGTGAATTTTAGTGCAAGTGATATCAGTAAATGTCACACCACATAGAGCTGATTCAGTCAAAAGTATTCAGATTCAGTTTTCATGGGGACACTTTGGGACACAAAACATTGAAAAATGAGACACTACGCATATAAGGACTATTACAGGGCCTACTAACATTGACAAATTCCTTAAAGTGCAAAAGAAACAAATTGTACCTCTATAGAAATCTAATATAGACCTGTTCTTAAATTCTAATTATCATAATTAAGAATAATAATTATTACTATAGACATTGTATGATTGCTTGTTATTCATGCATTCTTCAATGCTTCAATTTTTGCAAATGTAGCCCATCTAGAGATCCATATGTCCTTTGTAGTAGTTCTGTAACTTTGTATTTCACGCACTCATTTTGGTTTAGAATAACACATTAAAGCTTATGTGTTTCAGGTACTTTTTGCCTATGGATTACATTCTAGCAGGAGAAGCCACCTTGAACACCAGTCTATGTCTAGGTGAAGCATATAAATAGATTAGCAGTACTACAATGGGAGAACTAACCATGCACCTACAACTGCTGCAGCAAGAGACATATCCAGTTGTTCAGGTGCTTCAGCTACACTGAACAACGACACAACACAAACTCACATGTATTGACACATTTTTTAACCCTCATCTTATTGATTAAACCAGAAAAGCACATCACAAGAACAGAAGGCAGGAAGACACAGAATTAGACATTTTGTTCTTTTTTGTTGTCACTCCTGAATATACAACAGTGTTCATGTCTATCAGATGAACATCAGAAGGTTCTTGTCCTGCCAACTAAACATGGATAACATGAACAACAGATGAGGATTTCAAGGTAAAGGGTGCCATTTTATAAAACCACAGACTAACATCATTTCAATAAAGATTTATTGATAAAACACTTGTCCCACTTTTTTCCATCCTATATCAGGACCCGAGTTTTGATACTTGTAATTAAACTAATGACCACGGTGCAGTGCGTACCTTGCCTCCTGTCTTGGTGTCAATTGCTCCCACAGTCTCTTCCAGTCTGATCTGCAAACAGCATTGTAAGCAGCTTAAGGATTCTCTCTGGTGCTCAAGTTTGATCTCATATATTTATACCTCCTGGCCCCCCTCCCCCTGCTGGATAATGGCGCAGACCCCCACCTCGGCGCAGGGAGTGCAAGGCTACGGTACAGCAACCACGCAGCAATGCCCCAATATGGTACATAGGCTGGCCTACGCGCCGTGGTCCCCGACACAGCCAAGCCACCGTGGGCACCACTGGCACTGCCACAGCCAAGAGATCCACTAAAAAATGGCGACTCCAGTAACTCTTTACAGGCACTTCACATCCAGAGTCCTTTGCACTTGCTGCTTCTTCCTCTTTGTCTTCTTCATCATCATCATCTACCTCTACAATAGTGACCCCACTGATGTTGACCTGTGAGGCTTCATGCTGTGGCTGAGTAATTTGTGGGGTGGGTTCGCCGTTTTTCTCCACGAATGGCATCAGTGGGACAGGACAGGAGACAGAATCAGGGCTTGTGGGTAGACCTTGAGTAGAACAATTCAGTTCGGAATCAGCCTCAGGCATAACTGTTGCAGTGGGCAACACAGCAACAGAATCATCAACAACAGCCATTGTACCAGCAAACTCTGTGGTAGTTGATAATTTATTACACGTTTCAGCTGCAGCAAATGTCTTGGCACCTAGCGTGAGGGATGACTCGGTAGATACAGTCTCTGTGAAAACAGGTTTCCCACCAGCTGTGGCCGTGATAACTGATTCAGTGGTGACTGAGTCTAGATCATCAACCTCATCTGACAGCCAGGTGGAGGTGGGGCTGCACGCTTGAGAGCGGAAAGTGCGAACCTCAGCAATAGTGTCTAGGTCAGAGCCAAATGTAGCTCCGTGGACTGGAGCTGAGGCTGGTCCTGAGTCACATTCTGTCTGAATTGACTGTTCTCTTAGGTGGTGCAGATACAAGTGGTGATGCGATAAGCACGGGTGACTGATGCTCATTGCTGCTTCTCCTCCAGTAGTTCTACCCAGGCTGCAGCGCAGAGGTAACATTCTTGTCTCTCCACAGCACAGTTCCTCGTAGGTAGCTGAGTGTGGAAGGTGTGAGCAAGCATTCAGCAGTGATGCTGTTTCCTCTGATAGGCAAGCAGCTTCCAGCAGCAGCTCAGCCCGTGTGACTCTGCCTACATCCATCTCCCCACAGCACACAAAACCACTATCCTGAGTACCCTCGGCTGACAGGCAGCATGCCACTTCTGAGCCACTGCCACTTTCATTGTGCTCAGGGGGTACCATCTCGCTCAGTTTAGTGTAGGTAGAGCTGCGGGTTAGTGAGCGGGCCGGGGAGCCTTCACAAGAGCCCACTGACCCCTCACCAACCCATGGCCCTGCCCCCACTGCCCCACCCCCACCTGAGGTCTCCACAACTTTTGCCACCCCTGCTTGTGCAATCTCCATGCTCTGAAGCAAAGTGTCTAACTTGTGGTTCTGGACAGTGATATCTTGGAAGCACTTTTGCACACCCGAGTCTGCCTCACCCATGCTGGTACGTACAACATCGATGACCTGCTTGAGCTGCTGGATCTCTCGACGCGCCTCCTTCAGAGCTAGTTGGGCCTCAACACGATGGCACTCCTCCTCAATCCAGTCCTCCTGCATCCGAGACAGCTGAGTCCGCAACTCATCTATCTCTGTATCTCTGAGTAGTGAACATAAGAGACAGCCAATACAAGTAAAGCTTACTTGTATAACACGTTTATATTAGTAATTCAAGGTGCTTTACGTGAGGAGCGATGAAAACATTACAATGAAAGAAAAACATAACTAAAATGAAAGATGACATGAAACATGTTAAATGAAAACAATGAAGAAAATATTAAAAAGAAATCAGCACTTAAATGCGGTCCAGTTCTTTTTGAGGTTTGGTTATATCTGTAACATAGATGTAATTGTAGCAATAGTAGCATTTTGCAAAAAGTTTACAAATTTACACATTAGATTAGATATTATGGAGGTCTACTGGCTGGTTGAGTTGGTCGTTTAAGATAACAGTATAAGCACCTATCTAGCACAATGGACCAGAAGCATGGTTTAAAATTCTAACTAAAATGTAATTAATTTTAATTACAGTAAACTTTTTCAGTTGCATAGATATGAAATTATAATACAAATATTTTTGGTGTTTAATCTCCCATAAACACTAGAAAAGAAGAAGACCATGACTATTGGAACAGATATGATAATTCGTTTGATAATATCGATAATAGTAATGAAGTTGCTGTTGAGGTTGCAGAAACAATCAACGTTTAAACGTTATCTTTAGGCACTTTGCAGTCTGTTGCTGTACAGCGTTTGTTTCCATTTCTTTAAATTAAGTTAAGTTAAGCCTTTACTTGTCTCATATACATTACAGCACAGTGAAATTCCTTCTTCGCATATCCCAACGTAACTGGAGTCAGAGCGCAGGGTCGACCATGATACAGCGCCCCTGGAGCAGATAGGGTTAAGGGCCTTGCTCAAGGGCCCAACAGTGGCAACCAGGTGGAGCAGAGGATTGAACCACCGACCTTCCGATCAGTAATTTAGAGCCTTAGGACTTAATAGCACTTAATCTATATAATTTAATATGAAGAAATGTGGGGTGGCTCAAAACTTTTTATATTGTTTATAATTTTTTTATGAACAAACTCAATACTTATGTCCTTAATTTCATTTGCTGCAAGCGACTACAAAAGTCAATCAAAGCATGAGAATGCTATGTTTTCCTTACATTTTATGTGTGGCCAAAAACCCCCCACAAAAACAAAAAAAAAATATTTAGTGAAAGAATAGTGGTAATGCTAATAGTGAAGGTATTGTATATTATTTGTATTTAAGGTTAGTTTCTTAAATTCTTCTGTATAATTGTGTTTTTGACGATAAATGTGTGTAACTATGTGGTTGAGGTGCCTGTTTAAAGCTTAATTCTATGAGTAAGAGCATTTTTTATTTTAATTATAGCATAATACAGTAAGTCCCCTACATATGAACATTTAAGTTGCGAACTTTCAAAGATACAAACATGCATTTGTGCATGTTATTTATTTATTTGTTAGTTTGTTTGAAAGGAACATTGTACATAAATATCTGTAAATGGACCAGAATTAGCCAAACGACTCTTTTTTTTATCTGCAGTCCCTGGACAATAAAATGTCACCCTGATTCGTTCAAGCACAGAAGTTAAGTTCCATGTCCGGCCACGGTCACGTGGATGCAGCATGTATACCAGGAAGTCCGGAAGCAAGCATAAAAGCAGCGCCAATGAAGCTCATACTGCTAAGAAATGGCAAGCAATAACAATGGGGACAAAAGTAAGTATAATTAAGAGAATGGAACGAGGTGAAAAGATGGCAGATAATGCTAGTTCTTTTAACATTAATCATTCAACCATCGGCACAATTCTAAAGAACACTGTACTGTAATATACTGTCTGTAGCCAACTGTATTAGTAACTTAGTACCTAGACAATGTTTGTTGGACTTACGGACAAATTGGACTTACAAACAAGCTCACGAAACGGAACTTGTTCGTATGTTGGGGACTTACTGTAGTTTCCTGTACTACTGAGTTGTCTGTACATTGGGATTTTACCTGTCCTGGAGTCGTTCAACTGTCTCTTTGAGCCGTGCCCTCAGATGTCTGATGCATACCTCTTTCTGCTGCAGAGGAGTCAGATACTGCTCAGGAGGAGGTGGTTTAATACCATGGTTATCTGTGCAAGAAGTGTACTTCATGTGACGCCTGGGGAAGAGGAGTATGGAAGGAAATTGTGAGATAAACCCGTCTCTTTCTATGTGGGGTTGAGAGCACATTCTGTGAAACCATGATATTGAGTTGTACAGTAATCATGCCATAAACCTAAGCTGAAAGCATTTGTTTCATTTCTTCAATGCATACAACCTTGGAGTGGGGCTACAGTCACTCCCCTTGCATGATCCTGAGTTGCTGCTGCTGCTGAGGGAGGCATTGCCATAGGGATCACGGTTACTTACAGGTGCTGGACTCCGCCTACAGCACAGGGGAAAAGAAAACGTTAAAGCAGCTTCTGCATAATTGACAAAGGTCACACAAGCTAATAGTGAAGAACATTTTGTCATGATCATAGTCTCTATTTATACAAAACTAAAAATCAACTTTAACTACGATCTTGAAGAGCATAACCACATGCCCATCTACACTAACATCACTAACATGCCACAACACAGGGCAGGTAACTCGAATGGTTAACACCAACTGCTAAGAAATTGAAAAATACAAAAGAACAAAAGTCTGAAATGCAAGCTGATTTATGGGCAATCCAGTCAAAATCAAAATGATAAAGTGAGGAACATAAATTCATGCTAGAGGAATGCCAGACGGAGTAAAAGAAAATGTGGAGGAGAGGAAAGTCAGACAGGAAATTTGGGCAATTGATGGATGATGCTCTGACCGACAGTGGCGATCTGGAGACTTGGGTGTCAAAAATCCTCGGCTCTGCCTCATAGAGACCATAATGTCTGCCTCCATGGGAGTGTAGTCTAGCTCTATAAACCTGCAATAATCAAAACTGACCCACATAGAAGAACACACCATTATTCATGGGACTACACATAACTGCATACACCTACACACCTGTCATGTTTTAATATAATCATGCATTTTATATGAATGTCTTCATTGTCCCAGGCGCACATTTTTTTAAATATGTTTTAAGAATACAGATAAATGGGTAAACTGGTTAAAAATTTACCTAATTTACACCTGTCGCCAACTATATTACTTTTCATATATTTTCGATAATAAACAACTAGATAAACAACATGCATCCAAATCATACTTAACAGAAATTTGCTCAGGTTCATTGAATGCATGATTCTATATTATACAGCTAAAAAAAAAAAAAAAAAAAAAACTTTTTTAGAAATATGACTGCTTAAATTTTTTTTTTTTTTACTGAATGGGGCTGAGGGGCATTCAAGTCAAACCGGGACTTGTGATGAAATTTGTAAAAGTGTAGAAGACTTCAACCACATTATAGTGATGAGACTCTTAGCTGCAGTGAAACATTTGAATGCTGCAAGCGTTTTCAAAGAAGGCTGTACACCCCTGAATGGCAATCCTAGCCAAGGTGGCTCGGAGCCCACTGCAGTTGTTCCTGTGAACATTCAGCAAGCGGAATGCGTGATCCTTTAAAATCAACGGATAACTTAGCACCAACTTGCAGAAGAGATGCATCTGTCTGTGTGAAATGTACAAGCAATCATTCATGAATACCACTTGGACACTGCAGGAATTAAAGGTATTAAAGGACTTCCTTGGAGGCCAGTGTTTCAGATGTAAGACAGTGAAAAAACTGATAAAGAAAAATTCTACCTTGATAGTATCCAAGCACTAGTGAAATGCTGGGATATGGTGCAGTAGTGTAACAGGGGATTATATAGAGAAATAAAGGTAGTTTTTGCTTATATATTCTACTATTCTGCACAATCAAAAGAACCATATGAATTGAACATCCCTCATTGAATCCTCTTTTAAATTGTTTCATATGTTTTAGTTTTAAAATCAGTTTTTGCTCCATTAAGATACAGTTATCAAAAACAAAAGGGGTGGGAGAGGTAAAAGCAGGTGTGTAGGTGTGTTGGCTGCCATTAAAACACACACACAAAAAAAAAAAAACATTTAAGTAGCTATATTACAGAGGTAGTAAACAAAATGTGCTCATGAGGCAGATTTATTCGGTGCAAACAGAAGTATATCATGCCTTAGGGTTATTGTTATACTGTGCTATATTGTAATGAGAGAGGTCAGTAAAGAATGGCCAGATTGGGTCAAACTAACAGAAAGCCTGTGGTAACTCAAATAAGCACTTTTTACACTTGTGGTGAGCAGAAAAGCAGTTCAGGTATGTACTGTAGACACTGGTTTCCCCTCCTGTTAACAAAACTGAGCAATCTGAGACTACGGTGGGGAGAGTCCCACTAAAATTGGACACGTAAATATTGCAAAAACATTGGCTGGTCTTTTTCCGATTTTCAACTACCTAATTTTTTAACCGAGTTCAGCCTCATGGCAGGCAGGAGTAGAACCATAGATGTCTTATACAGTACACAGTAGATGCACTTCTGGCAAATGAATAGTCTAAAGCTGTAGTGCATCAATAGCAATGAACTGAAGAGGCTGACAAGCTTTTTGAGTATTTATTTTTAATCGCTTAAAAAGGTAGGTGTTTCAAAGGACAATTATTAGCAATGAGCTCTTTCTTGCATTAATAGATGCATTATGATTAAATGCCTCCTTCTGTGGTATAATTTATTCTTAGATAACACTGAATCACTTCTAACCTATGTGTCCCCAAAAGCAGAGAATAATAAACCAAGCAACAGTAGACCAATCCCACAAACAGTGGATCAAGGGAGGCTTAATGGAAAAATGCTCTTGATTTCTTTTACGCGAGGGGTGAATTAATTCCCCAGGCTGGACATGAGTGGAAGAAATATTCATTTATTCATTTAAATATTCATATATATATTATTGAGAGACTAGGAATTATGATCATGCTAAATGTTGGTCCTATGCAAATCTATGTTAATAAAATTAATAAAACTAAACTAATAAAATACTGATACAAGGTCCTAATACAGGATACTATTAATGTGGGTCAAAAGTGTTTTAATGCCAAAAGCTCAATTAGCCACAGTGTTTTATCACTAGCTTTATCTCCCAACCCAGAATGATTATTGAACAGCAACAAGCCATTCATAATCAATGGTCCATTCACATATGCCTTTTCCTCCAGCATACTTTTTCAAACACCGTGAGTCTGGGTAAGGGGATAGATGTGAAGATAGTGTATTTCCAAAGATGCAAAAAAAAATAAATTATAAAGCTGACGCAAAAGAATGCAGACATAAGACAAACCAGGGACAGTGGACAACAGGGTTGGTCCATCATACTGTGTTCTGTAAAATGGACTGACTCATTTAAAGACTGATTTTTTGCAGAACTTCAGTATCTCTGTCACATATCTTAAGTTCAGAAGCAACAGCTATAGACAGAACAGCCACTAAGGGGTGCGAGTGGAAGCCATCTATTGGCCCAACCCTTAACCAGTCCCTAATTACTGTACTTTGTACTAACCGTTTGGGCAAAGAGAACTTAGCCTAAAATCAGTGCAACAGAGAACTTAACCTAGGAACATATGCCACACTTTTTTCCCCTGCCAAAGTCTAGCTCCCCCTTATCAAACATTATCTATAAGCCAGAGAAGGTGATGGTTAGCACATGCTTTCTCTGAAACACATAAAGCCAGTCAATAGCATTTTTGTTAAGGGACATGAAGCTCATGAAGCATTATAGGGCAGCATAACACACTAAGAGAAAAGTGCTGTCTGCCCTCTTCTGCATACATGAGCTTACCGATGTCCACAACTGACTAGTGTTGCAGGGAAGAGAATTCATGCCATCTCTCCCAATCTGAAAGCAAGGCCATCAACATGGAGAGTTGTAGCATCACTGGGATTCAAATACTTTTGATGACAGTACAGCAACGGGACATTAATTGTAGTGACCAGTACTAAACTTTCTACCTTGCCTATTCTTTCATCCCTAGTGTGAGTTAAGGAATGGTTTTAGATTGGGCCTGGCTTCATGGATGATTTGCTGTTTTCTAGAACTACTATATGCGCTCTACTATAAACATGCCCTATGCATTATATTGAGTCTGAGGCTCACGGAGGGGGTGCAGCAGAAGAGGACAGTATTTGCTGCAAGCGCCATTTGGGCTGCAGGGCCTTCAGAGGATTGTATCTGAGGAGAGACAAGACAAAGAGGCAGAGAGCTTGGCTCTACCAAGCAAATATGTTACTGTTTCTATGAATTGTTATTTTATTAGGTAATGCTGACTCTAGTATTGATACTACAAATATGTTTATATGAATATTCATATCTGCAAAAGTCTTCCAATCACTTTTGCAGACACAAGTGTGTTTAAACATACCTTACTAATTTGAAGACCATCAAAACCAATGGCAAATCCAATACAGAATAGATCATTAACAGATTTTAATCTTTTTCTATTATGATCCCATAAAATTCTATGCCAGATTTTTTATAATCAGTAATTACATTAAAGCACGTTATACAAGAAGCTACTGCTAGGATTACTGCCAAATTTGCAGGATTGAAATCTTTTACTCTGCATTGGAATTCAAGGCAATCGTCCATCTTCTTGGGGGAAAAAGTGTGTTAAAGAGTTAATATAAAGAGTTGGTATAGGTAAGCAGAGAGAAAGAGAATGAAAGAGATTAGTTATCTTTAGCACATTACATGTGGCATTTAGAGATATATGAAACAAAGATACACAGTGCATCTCAAAAAACGTAAATATCATGTAAAAATAATTTATTTTCTAATGTAAATCTCTGATATATTCTAGATTACATGTAAAGTGAAATATTTCAAGCCTTTTCTGTTAAATTGCAAAACTGTGGTTTGCAAAGCCAATTCAAGAACTTGGGAGAGCTTCACAGGGAGTGGACTGAGGCTGGAGTCAAAAGCCACCACACATACACATCTTCATCTTACATGAGCTAAAACTGTTCCATTCCTACTATTGAACCAGAGACAACGTCAGAAGTGTCTTGCCTGGCCTAAGGAGGAAAAGAATACAGTGGTCCAAAGTCATCTTTTCAGATTAATGTCATTTTGAATTTCATTTGGAAATCAAGGTCCCGCAGTCTGGAAGAAGAGTGGGGAGGCACAGAATCCAAGTTGCTTGAATTCTAGTGTAAAGTTAACACAGTCGCTGATGATTTGAAGTTGGTTAATTGTGTTTTATCAAGTCCAAAGTCAATGCAGCCATCCACCAGAAGATTTTAGAGCACTTCACGCTTCTGTCTGCTGAAAAGCCTTATGAAGGTACCAATTTCCTTTTACAGCAGGACCTGCCCATGGGACAAAAACTACCACTAACCAGTTTGCTGTCCCTGATATTACTGTGCTTAACTGCCTCTGCCAACCTCATAAGGAATCTATGGGCCATTGTCAAAAGGATGATGAGAAACACCAACAACTCAAACAAGTTGCAGGCTGCTATCAAAGCAATCTGGTCTTCAATAACACCTCAGCAGTGCCACAGGCTGATCGCCTCTATGCCAGGGCCACATTAATGCAATAATTTGTGATAAAAGTCGACTAAATAAATATATATTACACAAAATCTTTAGAATCTGGGCATTTCTGTTTTGTAAATCCTTTTTTGTTTGAAGTTAGGAAATATTCTACTATTTTGAGATATTGAATTTTTGATTTTCATGAGCTATTAGCTCTATTTCATCTATAATAACGATGATCTATATCATCAAAATAGAAATAGACTTGAAATATTTAATTTTACATGTAAAGAATCTAAAATATATTAATTTCATTTTTAAAAATTTAATTATGAAAAAAAAAAACTTGTGAAAATACTTTTTTTATAATATTTAAATTTTTCAAGATGCAGTGTACATTTTAAACAAGAAATTCTGTATGCCTGTTTACAAACTAGGCAACAGTGGTGGGTAGAGTAGCCAAAAATTGTACTCAAGTTAGAGTAGCTGTACTTCAAAATAATATTACTCAAATAGAAGTAAAAAGTAGTCATCCAAAATATTACTCAAGTAAGAGTAAATACTCAAGTATTTGGTGAAAAAAACTAAACAAGAACTGAGTAACTGTTTCATCATAATGTCCGATTTATTTTTTAGAAATTATGTAAGCAGCCAGAGAAAATAATAAAATAATGTACAAATTCTGACATATCCAAATAATAAAAGAAATGAAATAAATAAAATAAATTAATAAAAATAAATATCTTTACAAAATAGCAAATTAAGGAAAAAAGAAACACAAATTTCCTAATCTCACTTTCTTCACAACAAGTTTTTGAAACAAATACCTACTGTTGGTAACCTATATATGTTTGAACAGTGTAAACTATTTCCAGTACAAGATATACAGTATATTCAGTGGCCCTCAATATGGCTCAGTAGATAGAAAATAACATTACAACATGTACCAGAGGTCTCACTTTACCATAAACTGTGTCCAGCAGAACAAATGTAGGAAACATTTTAGCCTCTAGCTTATTTGCTAATTATATATGTTAACATTGCAACGTTAAATAAAACAGCTAAACTAACCGCAACTTGTTTCCTCAGGTTAGAGGTTGAGTTTTTTATATGCTGAAATGTCTGTCTGTTTTGGCTGACAGAGAAGACACCGCATTATGAAGCTGTTCTTTCGTATTTTTATGTTTTCATTCGCTGTCCAAGGCTGAAGAATTTTTTCTCCCGCTATGCAGCAAGTTTGTGTGTGGACATGTGACTACATGTGGTTATTGATATTCTGGCTGATTGGTCAAACGGAGTCATGTGATTATTGTTGTTACATCTGATTGGTGAAACACAGTCATGTGGTAGAGTCACCAGCTGCATTTCTCTGGCAAAAATAAAGAATATCTAATGTGTAGAATAAATGTTTAGAAAAGTAACGAGTCGAGTGTAGTCGAATGTAGCAGAGTAAGAGTAGCGTTTCTTTTTCGCAAATCTACTCAAGTAAAAGTAAAAAGTACGGTGCAGTAAAACTACTCAAAGAAATATATATTTTTTTCAAATAGTTACTTAAGTTACTTAACTACGGAGTAAATGTAACTCGTTACTACCCACCTCTGCTAGGCAAAGATTATAATAAAACAAGTAAAGAAATAAATACAGGTCAGCACCATACCTGTGGGACCCAGAAGTAGATCTCTTATTGACAGGTGAAGTCATTTAGACGAGCTAGCACACACTGTAGCTCAATGTCTTGCTCCTATCCTCCGTCTTCCCAGAGCACAGCACAAGCACCTTAAGTCAAACCTGCCTGATGGAAACAAAAAAAGACACATCAACAACCAGCATATGTGAAAAATCCACAATGCTGCATATATACTGTAATTCAGAGATCAGACGTCACATACAGGAGACTGCTCAGACCTTTATAACAGACAGTATCTAAAATCTGTATCTAAAAATTATAAAGCTGTAAAAGATGCTCTGTGAAGGAGGCCACATTATTTTGATTTTTTTCTTTTCTACCTTTCATTAATACAACATTTACTACACCCTATGATGGCACTTTAAGTTGTTAGGTAAGTATAACATTGTCATATACAGTAGTTAGCCTTAGGTTGCAAAGTCACATAAAAATGAATAACCATACCACAATGCTGCAAATACAATCTCAAAACAACAGAATAGCAAACTTTATGTCTAGCATTTATACCACTAAATGTCTGCTTACACAATGTCTAGCCAGATGTGTCCCTTCATCTTTTAACAGAGCTCAGAAATAGTTCTGCCAAAAAAACCCATACAAAGTTTACTATGATATGTACTATAGTTTATTCATAGTACTATAGTACTATATACACTAATGGGGTACTTTATAAATTACCATGGTAGGCACCATAGGTGTTTTACAGAGTACCAGGATATGTACTATGGCACATCAGTGAGAACTATGGCATGTACAACCATACTTTAATGAAAACCATGGTACCTATTGGGTACCACAGTGACTAGCAAAGTTCAGCTGGCATCTAAATTTGTATGTTACATACAGCACAGTTCCAAATTAAATATGTTATGACATAATACTGATATGGTACTGCCTGTACTATACAATATTATTGTATGTAATTGTAAGAGTTTTGACCTATTTTGTGGTTTTTATTAATGTATAGATACAGTGATAACCATATTATAAAATTTTTACTATTATGGTACATAAACCTGTGTAACATATTTTTGATAGTATTCTTGTAAATGATCCATAGTATTGGTTTGAACCACATACCATACATGTACATGTAGTACATGTACCATTATACCAAGGTATGCACCATTGTATCACCGTGTACCATAGTATGCAGTGCATCAGCAAATAAGTTCCATTGTATTGTGAAAAATAATTTCAGGCAATTTCAGAATACCTATACCATGGTAACAGGGGAATATATAATAATAATAATAATAATAACTTGCATAACTTATTAGTATCATTATTAAAAGTATTTGCCTTTATGTGCAGCCTTATATGTTCAATAAATTATGGTCAGTTTTCCATTGCTTACAAGATTGTACAAGTTTATATGTTTACAATTCAAATTCATAATAAATGAAAAGAATTTTCATGTCTTTTTCTCATTTTAAAGCACCAAAAATGAACCCAAACTGCAACTTCAAAACCAAGGGTCACACCTAACTGTTACTTTTGCAAACCATTACATCCCTAGGAGAAACATACAGGTTTAAACACAAAATGCTGTATAAAGCTGATGGGACAAAGAAGAAGCATGCATTAGGGAATTTATACCTCATTTTCTGCAAAGGCTTGCCTTAACTGTGCCAAAAAGCTAAATCTGGTTTACTTGATGACTATGCATTCTCTTAATTATCTACACCCCAGTGTGTAGCTTCACCAAGGGCAATTCTGACCTTGAATTAATGTACAATTACTACATAAATTCTTCATCCACTGCAATCTGTGAGAAAAACAACATACTGTTCTCTTATGTGTTTTGGTTCAACAATTTTATTAAAAATATTTTCTTGGGCTGCCATTAAACATTAGAAAAGGATTGCAGGGAAACACAGGTTTCCAGTTGGATCTAAGATAAACAGTATGGTTGTTCAAAGAAAAACCCCTTTTGGCAGGATATTTTTTTTCTTGGTAATACACTTATACAGTTTTATTATCTATTATACTGTAGGCTTCTGTGTTATTGGTATGTTCAGCTCAAAGAATATATATAGCAGGACAGTAGATATTGCTGAATAGTTTCAAAGGAAGGGTTTCTTTTAATTTTCCTTGGTTTTGCATTGTACAAACTATAGAATGACCTTGAGGGATGTCTTATGGAGCATCTTTCTGAAAGTGCATTAACGCACCCTGGGGCTTCCTCACACATGACTCAATACCATGCAGAGAAAAGGTGAGTCACACCCTTCCACCCGATCCATATCAACTAACTCCACCATAAATGTGTGTGCACAAGCACACACTCACACACACACACACACACACACACACACACACACACACACACACACACACACAAACAAAATCGCTGCCATACTCACTCCCAATTCTATTGAATATTCACACAAATTAAAAGAATCAAAGGACACAGCTTTGGTTCATAATTTTTTTCCTATTGAGCTCTTGTAACAAAAATACAGACTCTACCTCTATCTTCATATACATATAAGGTCATATACATCACTAAACATAAAAATGCTGTTCATCCTATTTTAAAGTGACTGGGATGACCTCAGATTGGTCTGTAACACTCAGGAAAGGCAGGCCAGAATTAAGACTTGCAAATGAATTGAAGTGTGATTATTTCATGCTCAATCCAATAGTGTGAAATTATTTTAATTCAATACCATTTAATGGTGAATAAACACTAGAGCTAACATGTACTTAGCAGGATAACATACATCCCACAGTGAATTTGCTACTGAAATTGTTTGTGTTTTAATTATTGATTACTTGCAGAAGGGAGAAGACCAAAGCTATTATGCTCATACTGAACATATAATAATATATTTAGTGTTATATAGCATACAACTGTCACTGCAACTGACACACTCTTTCATACAGGATATTCATTTGTTAAACTAAGTAGATAAGACCAAAGTACTGGTTCAACATTAATATGCCAGTTTGTAACCAGCACAAAAAAGCAAACAACTAGGTTTCCAACGTGTTGTCATATGCTGTTGTAGCCCCTTTACCTGATGATTACTAACTGATCACTAAATGGTAGACTGCGGTCCAGATGCGTTTACTGCAGCAAAGTTATGCACCAGCTGGAGTGAGGGCAGTGACATGGTATTATTCAAAATGTAAAACACATGTGACCCATATTCTTCTAAGGATTTTTTTCCAGCATCCTTGGCTTTTGGGGGTCTCAACATGCTCAAAAAGTCATTAAAATCAGCACACAGGTAGGAATCTGCTGCCAATTATGGCTCCTGAGTGGCTGGGCCATGGCCAGGGCCTTCAGTTGAGATTTGCTGCATAGCTCATACAGTACATACAGTACTTGCATGGGAAACCAAGTAAAAATTTAGATCTTGTTTACCTGAACAACTTTTGCTATGCATGTCATGGGCTTTACTCAACAGAAAGTCAGTTATTTAGAGTTGTTTACAAAACACACTCAGTGAAATTTGTTATACTCCTCCTAGGGGATTTATACAATCAACACCAAACTGAGCTAATATGATCGCCAGACACTGAGGATGCAAAATTGCGAAGGGATTTTTTATATTTCTATTGGCTCAGTCGTGGCGAAGCCTTAAATTTATACCAAAAATTGGCTATAATACAGTAACTTCCTAAGTGATTATATTGAGTGACATCACTTTGAGTGACATCATAAGTGATGCTTTTTACTGCATCCCAGGTCTTTTTGGAGATCTTAACATGCTCAAAAAGCACAGAGGTTGTATGGTATTATTAAATATAAGTAGTAGTAGTATTAGAAATACAACTACTACTACTACAACTACTACTACTAGTAGTAGTTGTACTAATGGTATTACTTTTGCCTTTTGCGTTCCTTCTTTTCTAGTAGTTTTTATCACATGTGTCACTTCGACTGCACTGCCAAATGTTTTTTTTTTTTGGTTTGGTTTTGGTTTGTAATCTACTTATTTATGTTGTTATTTTGTGACCTGATTTTAAGCTTTAGCAATACAAGTGTATGA
This sequence comes from Clarias laeviceps, assembly GCA_030014305.1. Taxonomy (NCBI): domain Eukaryota; kingdom Metazoa; phylum Chordata; class Actinopteri; order Siluriformes; family Clariidae; genus Clarias; species Clarias laeviceps. The sequence continues at coordinate 14,004,789 of JAQMYJ010000015.1, forward strand.
GCCCTCATACATTCTTTTTGTTCCACGGCTCCTGCATGACTGCTGCATTTCACATATTGCATGTGTTTTGTTGGATTTTCTTTTAATTAATTATGTCCGCCCCTGAGTGTTCTTATGAATGTAAATAATAATACATTGTTTTGTGTATGATTAAACTCCATACAAAAATTTTATTTTCCTTGTCCTTTGTCCAATAACTGTATTTTCAGAATCTCATTTTGACAAGTTGGCAGCTAGGGCAGCAGTCCAAGATGAGGGCATGTTAAAATACCAGAACTGAAAACCAGTATGACAGAGCAACCAGAGTCCTTTTACATTAATTTACAGCAAATGAAGATTTTTTTTATCGACGTAAATGACTACATATACAGATATCTGAATCCAAACACAAACATGTAATTCGGACCTCGATTCAAAGAAATTTTAAATTTAAATTAAAATTTTAATTCAGTACCCCTGTTCTATGTGTTGTATGTTCTGAGATGTGATTTATTTTATAATAACCTCCACAATTTTTTGGATGACACTCCATTATATTTTGGAACATGGTTTGAGGAATTTTGCCTATTTAGCCACAAGAGCAACAGTGAGGTCTGATACTGATGTTGTGTTCCAATTAATCCCAAAGATGTTCAGTGGGGTTTAGGTCAGAGCTTGCATTCTTCGTCTGCATCCTTGGCAAACCGTGTCTTTATGGACCTCACTGCACATGGGGCATTATCAAGCGCTGGAACATGTTTTTGCCCCTTAATTCTATTAAAGGGAAATCAAAATGCTACAGAATAAAGACCTGTACACACAAAAGTGTGTACGTCCAACTTTGTGGCAACAGGTGGGGAAAGCCGGATGGAAAACTGGTCAATTGTCCACAACTGGGCTAATACTGTACATCTCACATCTAAAAATGGAGCATCGTTCAACAAATACAAAGCACATAAAAAGAAACTCTTTCTTTTTATTTCTAGGACACATACTTTAGACATACTTTACAGCCACTAACAAATGTAAAACTCTATCATGAAACTGTCATTTTAAGTCACCTCGATCTGTCTAATTAGTAATGCAATTTGGAATCTCCCAGGTGGTTTTCAGTGTTTTTCTTAGAGGTGTTACACTGTTCATTGACAGCCTGAGTACCCAAGGGACAAACAAGTACTGTAATATTGTTCACTTGTTCCTTACAAGAGGGAGGATCACTACAAATCAATACAAAATTGCTCTGATAAAATATTCATAACGTGATTGAATGAAAATGTCTCTATCCATAGGCCACAAGGGCTCACTAAACAGTTTGATGATTAATAGAATTATGGTGTTCCATCCAGCCAATAGAATTATAGAAACACATAGAATCTGTGACAAGGAGAACATTATCATTAATCTGTAAAGCTTCTTTGCGACAATGACCATTGTACAAATTGCTATTTAAATAAAAGGGGTCAGAGGTAGCTCAGTGGTTAAGGCATTGGCCTGCGGTTCGGAAGGTCTCAAGTTTAAACCCCATGACCACAAAGTTGTCCCTGTTGGGCCCTTGAGCAAGGCCCTAAGCCTTAACTGCTCTGATGAAAATATAAGTTGCTCTGGATAAGGGTGTCTACCAAATGCCATAAATTGAACTAAAGCAGTTACTCATATAAGACAAATTACATTGTTTTAACCTTTAATTTGTCACATGCTTCCTTTGTAGTGCAATCCAATTTATTCAGACTGTGAAGATCTTTGTCGTTGAAATCTAGAAATTGTCTCTCAGTTGTCACTTAGTACAGTTTTATCACTTTCAGACTAGCTCAGAGTTCTCCTTAGGTATGCAAATAATCTGCTAAGGATGCCAAAAATGAGATGTAGATGTAGTATTTATTTTTTTAAATCCATGAAACACAGGAGACTTATCACTGTTAGCCCACTTACCAGCTGCCCTTTATGGCATTGTTTTATGAACAATGTTGTATAAATAATTACTACAGAAAAACAGTATGTCGCCATGGGTGGCAATGAAATGTACTGAACAATACATGCACAGAAATACAAGACACATGAGGCTGCACACCAACAGGGCAAAAGAAGTCTCCATGGAGACGGGCACTATGTGATAAGCCCAAACTGTAATGATTGAGTCTCAACATTCTGTGTTAGTGGAGTGATGCACTGCTGAGAAAAGACTGAGGGAGTAATAAGCTTACCTTCAGCTTAGTTTGAACAGATACCAGCCAAGGTATGGAAAAAGATTTGTGCCAAAAAAGGATTAAACAAAATTAAAAGAATGAAACAAAAATCAATACATTAAAAGCAACTGCAAAAACTGACATTAAATGCAATTAATTGCAATTTAATGTAGATGTTATTACTTGTAATGTATTATTTTTGCATTAATTAAACAAAAACAATATGCCTACAATGCTGAATTAATAGCAATAGTGTACAGTACAGTACATTACAGAAACGGTTTCCTTTCTACCAGCACTCACCAACATGCAAATATATTCTACCAGTATGATCAGATTTGCCTGTGCTTTGGTGTAAAAAAAATGTTTTAGGTTTTGCTGTGAGTTTTCACTTTAATTCCACAATTTTTTAGATTTTCAGTTTTTCAGTTTCGCTTCTCAGTTTTCACTTTCTTCCAGTTTTGCTGTGGAGTTTTGTTTGCCCTTTTGATACAAATATACCATGTACTGTATGCAGGAGTTAAAGGGCTGTTTCTTCATTGGCCAGCTCCTATCTAACAGGACTGCGTTTTCATTGGCCTGCTGAATATGGTCTTGTGTACTAGATTCTCAGAATCTACTGGCAAGCTTTGATTGCTCTGGATAAACTGAATTTAATGTTCATATTTCTCAAGTGGTTGTTTTTATATTCAAGGGTCTATGATCTAGGTGTAGAGGTTTTAAGTACAGTTACTCAGAATGTTGAAAGCTAGGCTTTAATCACTGCTAGATGCTTACAGAGGAGGCTCTTAACAGTGTAGGCTTACATGTCGTGGTGCAAAATCATTCACTGTCATAAGGAATTGTAAGTACATTGGAACCTTGGATTACGAGCATAATTCGTTCCGGAAGTGGGTTCGTATTCCAAAACACTCTTAAACCAAATAAAATTTTCCCATAAGAAATAATGGAAACTCAAATTATTCGTTCCACAGCCCAAAAAAATAAATACATAAAAATAATTAACACAAAATATTAAGTAAAAATAAAACAAATTAACCTGCACTTTACCTTAAAAAAAAAAGTTTAAATAAATCCTGGCAGACAAGTGTTTCTGTTTATGCACGCAGGCGTTGTGTGTGTGTGTGTGTGTGTGTGTGAAGCCCCTCCCATCCAGAGAGAGTGTGTGAACCAGCTAGGGCTGGACCAGAATATTCAAATATTCGAATATTCGTTTGAAGGGATGGCATTTGATTTTTCATTTTGAGATTTGAATATTCCAAAAAAAAACAATTATTTAACACGTGACATCGATCCCTGCGAAACGGTTCTCATTCGCGCTTAAATGACTAGCCCTTGCGGCAATGCCAACATCGTGATTTACTTTATCTCAGAGAGAAGACAAAAATGCCGAAGACCTCAGTTGTGTGGGAGCACTTTAAATTGACTGAAGACAAAACAAAGGCAGTGTGTCAAATATGCGATTTGAAACTGGCCTACCACTACAGCACAACAAGTTTGAAAAATCATCTGAGTTCTGTAAGTAGTACGAAACGCACAATATGTTGTTGGTGTAAAAAACGAGCTTTCATCTGCCATGTTAATCAGTAATTTTTACACATGATTAAAACATGCATTTAATTTGCTTGGAAAATACTTGCGAATACTGCATGGCAGTCATAAGGCACGGTAGCCCACCTTAGTAATAATTTGTCTATAGGTACATCCCCAGGTATCGCAGCCATCAACATAAGATAAGATAAGAATATATTCAGCCCCCTCCCACTGAAGCTTCGAATATTTGATGTTGATCACTACCGAATACTCGAAGCTCAAAAAATGGTATTCGGACCATCCCTAGAACTGGCACGGTGTCAAATTACTCGCACGCGCACACACATAAGAGAGGCTGAGGGAGGCTGAATGAATTTTTAACCTTCTAATGAGACTTTCTTACACAGTAAACATTTCTTATTTGAATTTCACATACAGTAAACACACATTAACGGAAAGACTGATTAGTCTGAAAAATTTTCAAGGATCATCGATAATGACACTCGTGTGAGCGCATACTAACGGAATCACTGTTGTAATGTAAAACAAACAAATGAACCTGCACTTTACCTTTGAAAAGAATCGCGACAGAGCAGTGTTTCTGTGAAAAGCAGAGAGTGTGAAAATGGATTTTTAACCTCTAATGAGACTTTCTTTTGCTTTGCACGCGAGCACACACGTGTGTTATACAGTGCAGGCGAGCTGTACACACGCGCTTACAAACACAAAATAAAATATATTTTACACACACACACACACACACACACACACACACACGTGGTCACAGTGTTATAGTAAACAGAACACGCGTGCACGGATGTTGATTATACCAGTAAGAGACGAGCACTAAGACTCAGCAGGGGAGACGATTACCTACAATTCCGCAGCACAAAAGAGAGAAAAACCGTTGGCTCAGTTGTGATCATGGGATGCTCGGCGTCAAAACAAGAAGCGCATGCGTGATACATGATACTTGGTACTCGTAAACCAAGACAAGTTCTTTTTTCAAGTAAAAATTTATTAAAAATCTTTGCTGCGTTACTCGCAATCCGAGGTTTCACTGTATGCACGTTTAACAAATACTAGCCGAAGTGCCCATCATTGACTGGAAAAGAGATTGTAGAAATAGTTAAATGGTTAAAGCTCAAAAAATTAACTGATCAGGTTTAATTTAATCAGTAATATTATTTCAGGTTGAAGCCTGAAATAAGCGATGCCTGCAACAAAGATGAATCCCTTAATTTTTTTAAACTGTAATTTTACAAAACTTTGTTTGGTGTAACAACATAATATGGTATTGGTGTCCACTGAATTGGTGGCTAAATATTAGGAAATTGTACAAAATTTACCTAATTTCCTTTGTCATCAGCCAAATACACTCCCTTTTCTGTAATAGGAGAGTGAATCACAGATGAGAAATCGAAAAAGAAGTTCGGATAAAGTCTTAAAACGATGCCAGCGCCTAAAAATTAATCACTTATAATCACTTCAGTACTGTTATTTCAGCTGTGAAAATATAAAGTAATCCCAGTAAAAATATTCAGTTTAGCTTTTCTTCAATCATCTATGGGTTCAGATGTTTGTTTACATTGAGCAAGTAACTTATAAGTAGCTTATTTTAAATCTGCCACATATGTTCATAACATCATTGATTTCTTAACATTTTGATTACATTAAAACTGAAGTTTAAACTTCAGCCAGATATCCAAGTACTGCAAAAGTTTCATTAAATTCTGTCCAGTCAGTTTTGAGTGATGCTGTGACATAATATGGCTCGACAGACAGACAGACAGACAGAAAAATTTCTGAGACTGGTTTCAGGTCCTTCAATGTATGAAACGTAAAGATATCATTGAAATTGCAAGTTCTGACAAATGTACAGACAAAACCTTTTTTTCTTTTAGGTATATAGACAAAGGGCATCCCTGCTAGATGGCACTGTATACGAGAACAGGCCGACAGAAATAAAGCTTTGGAAAAAAATAAGAGACCACTGCAATTTACTCCTGAAAACTTCTGGAATGTCATCCTGAGAAAGATGAATGGTCACAGACCATCAAGCAAAGCTGAGCTGTCTCCTTTTTTGCAAAAAGAGTCGTATAGGTATAAGTTACCTAACAGCAATGCAAAAATCTGGGGGAGAGCATTCCAAAACTGCTGGATTGGCTATGAAAGCTGTAATTGCAATTTGAGGTTATTCCACCAAATACTGATTTCTTAATGTTATTTAGCCAAAGCTTGTAAACAAACAAATTTGTTTACAAAATTATTTTGGTTTGAGTTATTAAAAATCTGCAAATACTGCATGATCTTGTGTTATTTTTATGTGATCTTGTAATTTCCCATAAATATACACAGTAATTACCAAAGGTTATATTTTAAATTTAGGAGATATGTTATCAGCAGTTTACAGAAAAATTAAACTAAACTGTTCATCTCACCAATACATGCACCTGTAAGAGAAAAAACATAAACGGATTATTTTGCAGTAGTTTCTTTTTTTTTTTTTTTTTCAGAGCTGTATATTTTAGATGTTTATTTTCAAGATTTGGACACAGCGCAAGATATATTTTCTATTTTAAGATTTAGATGGATTTTTTTTTACACATTTGGCATTAGGTAATTAAGTAACAATAACATTCAGTTGTTATTTTAAGACACAAAGGTCAGCTTTTCTGGAACAGTTCTTGCAAGAACAGTATTGTCAAGTGCATTTGCAAAACCTAACAAGCACCATGATAAAACTGGCTAGACCCAAATATACCTCTGCTGCAGAGGAGAAGTTCATTTAAAGTTACCAGCCTTAAAAAATCACCAATTTACAGCACCTCAGATCCGAAACTGTTACAGAGGCTTTATAGAGCATAAGTAGAAGACACATCTCAATATCAGCTGTCCAAAGGAAATTATTGCATGTCTACATTGTTTTACAGTGTAGAAAGAAATCAGGAAAGAGCAGGGAATTAAAAGGTGTGTCTAAACTTTTGACTGGTAACGTATGTGAAAAACACCTCCCTGCAAAACACCATCAATTCTTCTAGGTACACTTGCTCATGATTGCTCAAGAACTCAGCAGGTAGGTTGTTCCAAACATCTTGGAGAACTAACCACAGATCTTCTGTGTCTGTGTCTTTATTTAGTACCTATTTAGACCTTCTGTGTCTTTATTTTGTACCAGACACTTTGTGGGGGCTAAACCATCACTTCCAGGACTCCTTGTTCTCTACGCTGAAGATAGTTCTTACTGACTTCGCTGTATGTTTGGGGTCGTTCTGATGGAGCCAATCTGATGCCTCCCTTAGAGTATTGCATGATAGATAATTATCTGCCTGCATTTTTCAGCATTGAGAAGACCATTAATCCTGACCAAATCTCCAACTCCATTTGCAGAAATGCGGCCCCAAACTAACAAGGAATCTCCACCATGATTCATTGTTTCCTGCAGGCACTCATTATTGTACCACTCTCCTGCCCTGCAATTTTTTAAAATAGCATTTTTACTTAACAGTCTAAAACTTTTACACAGTACTGCATTTATTTTTGCACATTTCTTGTATAGGATATGGTTCATGTAAGCTTACTTTCTGTAATGTACAGTTACTGCACAGCTATTAAGTAAAACACACTTCCTCTCTTACACATGTAACAGCAATCAATTCCCAACTTTTGAGATTCTGAGTAACAGTACATAAACTTTTATGGTCTTTGCATAGATCTTAACCCTTAAAAAAAATTAAAACGACCAATGGGAAATCTAAATCTTAAAATGCTTTTTATCTAGGTATACTGGAGCTCGTCAGTGAACTGAGAATCTAGTTTTTTTTTTTTTTAGAGATTTAAACAACAGTCACAGACCCACCCACACAGTATACATATAAATATTTCTTTTTTCAGAATATTTTTTTTCAATGAATGAGTGAGTGAAATGGTCTACCAGGTTCACCAGATCGGCCTGTGTTTTGGCACGGGTAGCAGGTCAGACCATGTTGAATTTTTCAGCAGGGTAATGTTTTTAAATTTAATATATGTAAAACCTTATCTTGAAAACAACAGGTTCTAAATGGCAGAAATGTATAAGGATTTCCCCCAGTGATTTCCCCCAAACAACTGGATTATGCATATACACAATGTCTGCAGGGGTAAAGGTAGTGCTTCAGGACAATCGGTAATAATTCTGATGTTTGTGACAGGACTCAAAATGTGCAAGGTCACACCAGGCCCTAACACGCAAGCTCCCTGCACCTGTCACGACTCAGCAGCCACAAAACCAGCACACGTCCATCTGTCATTAATACATGGATCTTTATGCAAAACAGCGAGGAAAAATCTTGCTCGTCCATGCAAACGCGTTTCAGACAATGTTGCACGTTCAGCATCTGGAAAAAACAACGCACGGACCCGCACTCACGCGCCGCATACAGTACCCTCTGCACCCAAACATCTGTAATGCGCAGTCACAACTGCATCTGACACATCACAAAGCTACACTACAGTCATGAAGGCACCAGACTAGATCATGCTGCGTGCATTTAAAATATGACAAATTGTGTTCCATGTGTCCTTTATACAGTCCTTCGTGTGTCCTACAGGCAGAAATCATGCAGCATCATGTCATCGTTCTCCTTGTTTTGATCACAAGTCTGCCCCGGCCACACATCCTGCATACCTGATTACTGCCTCCCGCTTCTGCTGCAGGATTCCCTCGTTTCATGTAGGAGCCGTTGTGGCGTTTCCATCGCGCTGCACCGAAAGCGCGCAGAGGGAAGGCTGGGAGGAAGCGACGCCTGAGCGCGAGGTTTGTTTGCAACCCGTGTGAGACACAACGAGCACAGCTGAGACGAAAGCAGACGCGTAATTTAACGTCAGGTCTCCTTAAAGGGGAACGTAACCCAATTCGAGAGTGAGAGTTCACCAGAAAGCCAAAACAGCCAATCCAGCTGCAAAGAGAGAAATCTGGCATCTGCTCAGCCCTAACTAATCGTGCATTGGTAAAATAATATACAATACATGAATTAATAAACGCGAACCTGGCTTGTACGACGCATTATTTATTTATTTATTTGTTTATTTATTTATCTGAATCACTAATCACTGAAGCTTGGCTCACTCACTCATCCTCTATACTGTACCAGCCTATCCCAGGAGGCGTAGGGCAGGAAGCAGGTACACCCTGGATGGGGGGGCCAATCCATCACAGGGTACACACACTTAATTTACATGCTCACACGCAATTTGGGATGTCTGCATGTCTTTGGACTGTTGGAGGAAACCGGAGCACCAGGGGAAACCCACCAAGAACAGGAAGAACATGCAAACTCCATGCACACAGACCCGAGGTGGAAATCGAACCTGGACCCTAGAGCAGCAAGGTTACAGTGCTAACCACTAAGCCACTGTGCTGCCTTGATGCTGTGACGATATTCCACAGCGCACCATGTTCATTAATAACATCAATCCGTTGGTTTATTCTACTTCATGCAGGCCTGGGGAGGTAGATCATCACATGCCTTGACACAATGCATGTTATTTAAATATGTTTTAAATCTGACTTCCATCAGCGCTACCAGCCCACCAGGATGACGTTCAATATGATAATCTTGCATGTGCATAGTATTATCAGATTTCTGAGCTAGTTGGATAAACACCCGCTGTATTCCATGTGTTTCCTTTCTTCTTCCAGCTATTTAAGGAATAATATTATGATTGTAGCTAAGAAGTTACTACAATCATAAACACAAAATATTTTAAATCCCTCTGCATCTTTATTACTCTTTTGATGTCATAAAAGGAAGCTTGTTTAAATTATTCATGCAATCATTACAACTGCTTTCACACTAGGGATTCAAAGAGGGATTCAGATATATTTGACTCCAATAATCTGGTATATGTGTTTATTGTGCACACACTAAACTGCGCCTTGGCATGGTGTGCTGATCCTGCTGATGCTGGGTCCACTTTATAAGGTAGTCTCAAGTGAGCCATAGTGCACATACCATCAGTCCTGTGTCAACCTGTAGTCAATACTCAAGAAGCAGGTGGACAAATAAAAACCCACAAATTCCGCCTACTATATTGGAGTGTGTTGATTCAAAAGTGTACTACCACTGGTACTTTTTACCATTGATTTTTTATATTTATTGTTTGTGGAAAATAAATAAATAAATAAATACGTAATCTAATAGGCAGCACAGTGGTGTAGTGCTTAGCACTGTCGCCTTGCATCTCCAGGGTCCGGGTTTGATTCCCAGCAAGGTTCGATTCCCGTCTCTGTGTGCATGGAGTTTGTATGTTCTCCCCGTGCTTGGTGGGTTTCCTCCGGGTACTCCGGTTTCCACCCACAGTCCAAAGACCTGCAGATTAGGTTAATTGGCGTTCACAAATCAAATTGCCTGTAGTGTGTGAGTGTGTGTCTGTGTGTGTGCCCTGTGATGGATTGGCACTCTGTCCAGGGTGTACCCCACCTCGTACCCTAAGTCTCCTGGGATAGGCTCCAGGCCTCCCACGACCCTGAATAGATAGATAGATGGAGTACTTTATTAGTCCCAAATGGAAATTGTATGTTGAATACAGGATAAAGCGATATAGACGATGAGTGAGTGAGTTACTATATACTATACTACTAATAACCATTCACATAGATTCCAGAGAGCTTTCCCAATAGGTTCCAGTTAACTGCACAGTAAGAGATAATTGCTCTGTCAAATAATATCTTTATTGCCAACAGTATCAGATACTGCAACTTTATCTCTGTAATGCAATAGGCTTTTCAGTGTTTGATCAAATGAATTATGTATACGTGATGTATAGCTGATAAGGCTGAAGCTACATTTGATATACAATGTATTGTATATCAATATATAAATCTGGTGTATAAACGATACAGTATACTGTATACATTTGATAGATCTAAGTTATTCAGAGACATTTATTTAAGTAAAATATAAATAAATATAACTGTCATGATAGTGTTAGAGAAGCACTAAACTACAGTACATATTAGCTTCCAGTCACATGTCCACGTTCACTTTCACTTGTGAATCATTATGTCTTATTAAGACATTTTTGCAGCCTGTTTTTGTCTAGAGTCTGTTGTGCATGTTTCTTGTATCCCTTGATATTGCTCTTAGTCATAGTTTTCCCTGCCTAGTAACCAGAGTTCCTGCATGTCTTCTTGTTTACATTTTGTCTTGAGTGTTTGGGTTGGGGCTATAGCTGCTGCACCAGCTGGATTTATGCAGCCGAACATAGCTGCATTGAAACCATTGGCTGACACAGTGCGTTCTGAAAAACGCTGGCCTCCCAGGAATTCCATGTGGGCAATATTAAGAACCCACATGATTGCCTATTTTGTAGATCCACCTTAGCATCAATAACGTGAAGTAATAATTTCATGTATGACTTTATCAATATCTCACATCATTGTGGATTAATACAACATTGCTTCAGTTCATCAAAATTGATGATAAAAAAAAAATTGATTCTTTTATTTTTCAGCCATTCTAATGTAAATTTACAGGTGTGCTTTGGATAATTGTCTTGTTGCATGACTTAATTTTAACCAAGCTTTAGATGTCAGACAGTTGACTGTACATTTGACTCTAGAATACTCTGGTATACAGAGTTCATGGTCAACTTATCAACTCTACTGTTCCAGTCCTCTGGCTGCAAAACCCACCCAAATCATCACTCCTCCTCTTCTGTGCTGGAAATAAGGTGTTTCGACTGAAATGCTGGTTATTTTTCACCAAACATGGTGCTGGACATTACAGCCAAATGGTTTGATAACCAATTGTTGTGCAGAAAACTGCTTATGTCTTTTCCTATTGGCATTGTTAACACACTTTTATAGAGATCTCCACACCTACTGATGATCAATTATTCAAGGGGTTATAATTAGCAATTACCCAATTTACAATTTACATTGTTATTTACATGAGTGCTTTTCATATTTGCTCTGAATTTGAATGAAGTAAGTAAAAGTTCCCTTTGATATTACTAATAATGTATGAGAAGAAACACCATTTTCATTAGTTTAATATTTATTACC
>JAQMYJ010000015.1:14030982-14041920 GCA_030014305.1 Clarias laeviceps
ACGCTCAGTCTGCCAGCCGCATTTTAATAAAACTATAGCGCTTCATACCGAACATTATTTTTATCGTTATCGACAATGGTGTACCGTCAATAAATACCGATACCGATTTATTGCCCAGCCCTAGTGAGAACTATGCAACAAATGATAAGCATTTAATTATATGTAAGTATTATTAACAATTAGAAGTAATAAATAATATTACCATAAAGACTAAATATATATAATCTGTTCTTTTATTATAATTCGCATCCTATAATTCACATCTATTGCAACTTATCAATAATAAGCCTATCCCAAATAATGACAGAAAACTTAATAAAATGTACAGTATAGATTATAATATATAAAATAAATATCCCATATAAACTCCTGGTTGTGGGTCTCTCTCAACCTGTTGAATTCAATTGTGGACAATAAATAAGTAAATGTAATTTGTTACTGTACTGAAGTATTTTTAAGTATCTGTTTTCATTTTGGGGGACATTTCTGAATAAAATATCATACTTTCAACTCCACTATATCATGCAACAGCTGTAAGACTGTAAATTGAAGCACAGCAGGTACAACAATCAGTGTAAAGTGTGCTCGACTTGTTGGTTGTGTTTATGTAATGAACGCAACTTTACTATTACAAGATCAGAACATCAGCCTGCAATTTCTACAGAGTTTGTACTGTAGTGTTCAAAACTTTAGCGGAATGTTCTCATAGGGTATATAAATATATATATATATATATATATATATATATATATATATATATATATATATTTAAATTAAGTAACATTTGGATAGAGAAAATTTATTTTGATGGAGCTGACAAAAGGTAAAACATTTGGCAGGTGTAGCGGGGTCCTACTTTAACCAACTGTGCTATTTCCAGAAATCCAGTTCCAGTGGCTGCTAAATTATCAATTTACAATCCAGTATATACCAAACAAATTTACGTTACGAAACATTAACGTTTATTCATCAAAGAGACTTTCTGATATCTATTTGCACTATTTGAAAATTATCTGCACATTGACTATTTATAATAATATTAATTGATAACACTGTCAGACAAATTTAATGACCTTATTTTAACAGATCTGTGCGGCCAGCGTGACATAAGGGCTGTTTAAATATGTGGATAAACAAGGTGTCAAATCATGAAAACATACTGTAAAAGCCACATAACATAACATTTAAGCCATAATAAATCACTGTACTTTTATTTTTTAATTATTAAGTTTATTTGAAGATATATTTGTCTCATGTGACTTAACATGTTTCACTCCTCATAATTCACATCCATTGCACCTAATCAATAATGAACTCACCTAAAATAATGATAGAAAAAGGAATCGATTGCAATAACTAAATAAATCTGCAATATAAACTTGTTGTATGTGTTATTTTGAATTGTGTTATATTTAATTGTTTTGTTGTTTGTTTTTCCCAAGCTGTCTAACTGTATCATTAGCTGTATCATTAGCTTGTAAAAAATGTGCATATACAGTATGACCACTGCAACCCCCACCCACTCCTTATTGTGAGAAAAATTTTCCCACTGATTGTCTGTCTGAAAAATAATAATAATAATAATAATAATACAATCTTGATCAAAGGGCATTTTGGACATCAAGGAGGTAGGGGCATGTGCACTTATAGCGCCATCATCGTATGAGAAAAATATAAAAAGTGAAAACTAATTATATTTACATACTGATAGTGTACAAGGGACATTACATAATATCACAAAGGAAATACACATACCTAAGAAAATGAAAATATTTCATGTGTTTAGGTTTCAGCTATCTGACGTTGCGGTTGTTTCTGCTTAATTAAGAAATTTAGCACAAAGGCTCATGTGAGCTTCTTTTTAATAATATGTAGAGTGTTTTTTTTTTCCTCCAGAAAATCCCTGTTTAAGTCTGATCACATTAAAAGAAACTGCCTACGAAAATTTCACTATGTAACTGATGATAGTGTTATTGTAAACAATATGTTTGTAATTTAAGGTTGTTGATGTTTAGTGCATAATCTATGCAAAATGTATAGATATTTAATGTTTATAGATTTGTTTATTGCACTAGGCTATATGCTTGATGTTTAGTAAATCAACAATCAATGTGTCCTTGGTCGTGTGGACGCAAATGGCATATTGAAATATATATGAAGAATCTGACATGATGAGTCTAATTTGCTTCATCACAGCCTCTATGATGAATTGTAAACAGTAAAATCCCCAGTGTTGATTACACAATTTCAGTTTATTTGATTGCAGCTGGACTGATAAACACTGCTGTTTGTTAATTCAACACGCTAAGTGTTGATTCAACACTGAGGAATTTGCTGTGTAAACAATCCAATGTATGTTAATAAGTGGGAGGTGGAGGGTTATTTAGATAGAATGGGATGATGCGCTCACTCAAACATGGAGCAAAAAAAAGTACAGAGCTTAATTACTGGTCCTTTCTCAGCACCAATGTGTGTTTGCTTTGTTTTCCTCCTAGCACACCAGCCATATATACTGTTCATGATATAAACAGCAGGTCAAGTACCACTTCCTATATTTCTTTCCCCTCCTTCAAAAACTAAATAAAAGACATTAGCTTAGGGTTTCATTTTTGGTATCCAGGTTAGCTTATTTGCTGCAAATGTTAAATTATTTTGATTTTAAGGGGATCTTTCTGCAGTGATTTTGTTGGTGTGTGTGCGCATGTGATTGGACAGGTTCCTTGTTAAGGTTCTCGATTAAGCAGTGTTTGTGTGTGTGAAAATCGTTCCACAGTAGCAGTGTGTGCGTGTGTGAAGCTAAAGTGAGGAGGATAGAGGAGGAATGACTCTCTCCCCCCTCTCGTGTGCGTACAAACACACTAATGGAAAAGACACTTACTGTATCTGTCAGAATTTATTTTTGGTAAAGTGTAGGTTAATTTGTTTTAGTTTTACTTTATACAGTATTTTGTAATTAGTTATTTTTAAGATTCTATTCTTTATATTATATTCCAATTCTATATATTTTTTTTGAATTGTGGAACAAATTATCAATTATTTATATTAATTATACAATTCGCTTTGATATACAAGCGTATACAAGCACGCTTCCGGAACGAATTATGCAGACAATCCAAGGTTCCACTGTATTTTATGGAGTGGAGGATATGAGAGAATATAGGGGTTGGGTCAAATTTATGTCAAATCATGTGTATTATTTCTATCAAATATCAAATTATAAGTTATGTGAAACTGAGGGTTACAGATAATAGTACAATTAATAACATTATATTTGAGATTTAATGCTGACATTGACATGTTTTTAACATGGTTTCTAACCAATACAGATGTTTGTTTTTTCATTGGATTTTTGCATTTTTTATTTTGACCTGTGGGTTAGAATGTGGTTATTGGGGAAATAAAATTTGTTTTTGCTTTTTTTTTTTTTAACCCAAAGTGTACCTAGTGATTTTTGTCTCTGAATTTTTTTAATCAGAAGTTTAGGAGCACCTACAGTACAGTATAGAGAAGCTTAAAATTTGGCCAAGACTTCTGCAAAGCTGAACTTAATCGTTTTGGCAGCTTGTGTTGCACACACGGTGTGTGTGTGTGTGTGTATATTTATATATGCACCTGGCCAATACTGCAGTATTATACCACCTGGCCAATACTGTACAGAGTCTGGGGGGCCTGTGGCCTATCCCAAAAAACATTGGCCACAAGGTGGGGTACAGGGTGCCAATCCATCACAGGACACACACACACTACTGGCAATTCGGGAGTGCCAATTAGCCTAATCTACATGTCTTCATAAAATTGGAGTATGCAGAGGAAACCTACCAGGCAGAGGAGAACATGCAAACTCCATGCACACAGAAGCGGTAATCAGAACCCTCGACCCTGGAGATACAAGGACACAGTGCTACACACTATGCCGCTGTGCTGCCACGCTTGATGCCCTAGTATAACTAAATTCACGCTTGTATATTCTAAAAGTTGCAATAGCCTACCTAAAATATTAATGAACTAAAAAAGAGTAATCATGAACATGATTCGTTGCAATTTTGTTTGAATGATTAAAATGTTTTTTTAAGCTACTCACCTGAAGTACAGTTTTGGCGGTGACCGAGGACACGATGGTAGTGCATATGAGTTCACTGTCCACACTCCTCTGGCCCATGGTAAAGATCATCGGTGTGGCGAGCAGAAAAGAAGCGGCCCACATGGCACTGATCAGCTTTTTGGTGCGGCTGCGCGACATCACGCTTTTCGCCTTGAACGGGTGGCAGATGGCCATGTAGCGCTCGGCGCTCAGGCTCGCCACGTTAAAAGCCGTGGCATATGAGCAGCCGTCGCGCAGGAAATAATAGCCCTTGCACGCGGCCGCTCCAAAAGCCCACGGATGGTGCACCCAGATGAAGTTATAGAGCTCTATGGGCATGCTGAACAGGAGGATGAGCAGATCAGAGACGGCCAGGCTCGCCAGGTGGTAGTGCACGGTGCTCTGCAGGTTCTGAAGAGACTTCTTTGTCAGCAGAGTGTACAGCGTTATAGAGTTCCCGAGGCAGCCGATTGCGAACAGGGCTACGTAAATCACAGTGACGAGCAATTTAGAGTAAATGTCCGTGTTCACATCTAAGTCCTCCTGAGGAGCGGAATCTGTCTCGTTATGTTGAAGCGGTGCCGAACTGTTCGCGCGCGCCACAAGTTGCTCCGTCAAGGCGCGCAGTTTTACGGAGTCGAGCTCTCTTAGTGTGTCGTTTAGATCCATACCGGTACAGAAATTTGTACTTCTTCACAGACGAGACGTTCACAGAAAACGTGCTTTATCTGATTGTATATGTTTCATTAAGAACAAAAAAGGTACATGGAGAAAGAGCTGGTTACTGCGCTCTCCTCTCCAGCCTGAGCGCGCGGGAACCGGTGCGCGTTTATATCCCGCGCGCGTGGAGGCGGGTGGCTGACCAAATGAGTCGTGACGCATTAGGATTGATTGACGTAAGATTTTTTTGTTGTTGTTGTTGTCCACTATCCCTGCTGAGCTATCACAGCAAGATCCCTTAGGACGATGACGTTGCCATATAGTAGTAATGCAAATGCAACGTCGTGCACCTAAAGCACATCTGGACAACATTGTTTTTAATCATCAAAGAATAACTTGTAATAAACTGATGTAAGGATAATGATGGATAATAAAAATATGTATATCTACATTATATCAACATTTACTTAAAGTGTTTGTGCTGCCTATCATCTGTTGTCTGTCTGAGCACATACAGTATAGAGCTGCAGGCGCTAGGTTAAAAATCCCAACTGGAGTCCAGAATATAGAAGACAGATCCAGATGTAGGGAATGCAAAAACATCTGGATCCCAAGTCTCAGGCAATTTCTACAGATGTAGCATTATTTCTCTGAAGTGCTTGATTGAATCAAAATCTGTGCTAGTGATGGCAACAAGAGGCAAAGGAGAAGTTTAGTTTTAGAAGTAAAACAAAACGTGAAAAACAAATGATATCGCTCATGATTTAGGTAGGTCACACTTAGACAATGCAGCTGTACTGTTGTATCCCATATAGCTTTGCAAAGTATCTACAGCACTGTGTTGTAATATGGTGCTCACACAACGTCCAAAACAGAACATCCAATTTCATGGATCTTGGAATTACATATCCTTACAAGTTTTATTATCAATCCATATTTCGAATTATACTGTATATAAAATGGTACATATATGTTAGCATTAGCAGCTAAATTTAGTTATATATGCATGTAATACCAGAAGTGTAAACTAGTCACATCTTTCAAGATTTAGATTTCAATTTAAGAGGGTACACTCACTCACTGTCTATATCGCTTTGTCCTGTATTCAGGGTTGTGGGGGGCGTGGAGTCTATCCCAGGAGACTTAGGAGACAGGGTACATACTGGACAGGGTGCCAATCCATTGCACCATAACATTACATCAATAATCTTCATTCCACTGATATTTTACATGTTTGATTTTTTTCCCCCAAAACTCATGGCAGGATAAAAAAAACATGGGGTCATTCTGTTCATCATACGGTTCCTTTACTACCGGTGTGATGTCTTACATACTAATGGGCTCCCTGCCTATGAGAAGATTCTGGCTGAGACAAATGCAACATCAAATATATTTTTTTACGAATTGCATTCAATGTATGAAGATGCTCATTTTTTCATGGGGAAGTAAATACATAACAGTAGAGAGCAAATATTAAAATGTAACCCCCCCTCCCCTTTAAATAAATATGGGTTAAATTGAGTAAATAAAGTGATATGAGGATTATGTGACTGTGTGGGGTGGCTGATGATACAGTAGCTGTGTAGTCCAGTGCCTTTCTAAACTTGTGTAATGCACATGCTATCTGCAATTCCACCCTCCTCTTAAAAATTGTGATACAGTTTCTTCTAACAGACAGTTAATTTGTAGACATTGCATCCTATTGTGAAATTAAATTGGAGCTATATTTTGAGATACATTTTCTGAACACTGCAGTATTTGAGGACAAATAACTTATTCACTGATGAGTCATTGAATGCCTTTTGGGAGGAGCACACAGACTGTGGCCTTGAACAAAATAAAATATTAATAAAAAACCTGTCTATGGATTACATAAAACATGTGGTATGATGTGCAGTAGTGATGAATAGGCTAACCCAAAGTTAAAAATGGTATGTATTATTTGTCAGGAGAGGCATAACAAATCAAGATTGAGAATTACATTGACTGAACACAAGGACTGAAAGATGGAAAAGAAGAAGGTTTATAGGTTTACCAGACATTTGTTGGAGAAAAATATCCTCCATCTTGCAATTTATTTGCATGGAACTAAGAATTACATTAATCAATCATCACCTATAGTATACTGCTTTATCCTGTATTCTTATTCTTATATCTTATTCAGTTTATAATTTAATAACTTCCCCAATTCTACATTGAATTTCTCATTAATATAACACATTGAAGGCCATTTGAAAATGGTGATAACTATTTGAAAATAGTTATACCTTATGTCTGAGACTATTGAATATTTTGTTTCCAAATAGGACAGTAACTGGAGAAGCAATGTCAGATTAAAATACAGTACCAACCAACAATTTACCACTTGAAACAGCATGATTACTGTAAGGAAATGGCTATTAAATTAGCTGCAGAATATTATAGTCATGTATAAAAGTTAGTGGCTCTGTGTTTAATTCTAAGTTTTATTCTATATTTTTAATCTCCACAGGCACAGATGAACCTTTGGTGTCCATGTTCCTGTCACCATTTTACTTGCATATAATTAATAATCAATATTATTTAATTCATTTGCTGATGGTGTTCGTTTTCTGGCATGTTATAATGTGAGAAAATGTTGATTATGTGTTACATTCCCATCTTTGCTTGTTTTATTTTTTGTCATAGCAGGTCTTATTATTAGGCAAATACAACGTCATAAACTCTACAGTGCGTTGCAAGAGTATTCATACAACTTAAACTTTTCCACACTTTGACATTACAACCACAAACGAAAATGTACTTTATTAGGATGTGCCACATTAATGTGAAGTGCAATAAAAATTATAATGTTTTTTTTTTTTTTTACTTAAAAATAAAAATCTGAAAAGTGTGGCATGCATTTGTACTCAGCCTTCCTTATAGCTGCATGTTTCTACCAGCTTTGCACATCTAGAGAATGAAATCTTTTAGCCCATTCTTCTTTGAAAAATAGCTCAAGCTCAGTCAAACTGGATAGAAAGCATTTTCCTTCCACTTCACAATTATCGCCTAAAATCCCAGTAAAATATGTTTACATGTGTGGTTGTAACGTCACAAAATGTGGAAAAGTTCAAGGAGTATGAACACTTTTGCAAGGCATGACATTCTTCTTTACAACATTGCTTTAGTTCATTCCTAAATAATTAGCCCTTTACTGCTGTGCTTGACAGTGGGTGTTTCTGTTGTAATGTTCTGTGGGTTTTGCCAAACATGGTGCTGGGCATTAAGACCAAACAACTTCACTTTGGTTTCATGATATTGTTCTAGAAGCCTTGTGGTTTGTTCAGATGCAGTTTTGCAAAACTCAGTCATGCTTCCATGTTCTTTTTAGACAAATGTGGTTTCACCTGGCATCTGGTCCAAGCAAACCATACTTGTTCAGTCTTTTTCTAATTGTGCTGTTATGGACTTTAACATTTAACATGCCCAATAAGGTCTGTATGGTCTGAGAAGTAGCTCTTGGGTTATTTTGTATTTCTCTTTTTGAAACTCCAAATGAAAGTGAAAATGGAATTACGTATAACCCTTAGCAAATTAATATGCATCTAAGACCATTGCTTATGTCTTTCCTTTTTGGCATTGTCTCACACCAGAATGCTCAGACCAGCAAACTGCCAAAACTGCTTTAATAGAGGTCTGCACACCTGGGATGGTTAATTAATGAAGAACTGGTGATTAGCAGGACCTGGCTGCAACTTCCAATCCCGTGGAAGCAGTAAGGAGGTACTTACCTGTTGTATTGCCCAAATGTTTTTTTTTAACTTCATTTTTGTTAAATAAATAATGGCACTGTGAAGTTATATGTTGCTATTCATCTGAAGTTGTATTGTCCTAATATTAAGAACCACTATGACTGGATGATTTTTATGCTTTTACACACAAAAAATAAAACAGAATTAAAAGAAGGGGACTAACCTTTACACATGACTGTAAGTAAAAAAAAGTCACAAGATTGTAATGTACTGTAACACATAATCGACATTTTCTCACATTATAATATGCACCGATCAGCCACCACCAGCAAAATAATTGAATAACATTGATTATTAATAATATGCAAGTAAAATGGTGACAGAAAAATGGACACCAAAGGTTCATCTGTGCCTGTGGAGACCAAAGGCTAACTCGTCTAGGCCGAGCCCACAGAAAAGCAAATGTAGCACAACTGGCTGAACACTGTTCATGATAGAAAAATATAAGAACACCCAGTGCATTATAAGCCTTGTATATGGGGCTTAGAAGGCATAGTCTTCAAGATGTCTAAATTCTTCCTATCTCAATCCACCTGTGCATCCATTGAATGTGCCGGACAAACAGGCCCCACTCCGCAAATCACAGCACCCAAAAGATCCACCACAAGTTGACCCTACACAATATTGGGCTTATATTTTGTGTTTTAAAACTATGGCTGAACAGTGTGTAAGGGCTAACAATCCAGAACAATTCAATGGGCTCTTAAATCACATATGGACATCACAGTCAAAACTGCTGGCACAAATCCAGCCAGTTGCATGTTCAGTGGAGAGGCCTTTAATGGATCTTGTTCTTCACCAACATTTAATTTTCCACTCTCGTACTAGCCTCTCATGTGTGTCTGTCTTTTCCAATATATGGAGCTGAATTTGAAATATATATAATATTTCTTGCTGTGATAAATCTTTCCTTCATGTCAGCTTTTTGTGCATCTAAGACACCATTGCTTACACAAAATAGAAAGGCACAAAAGAGTGAGTTCATTAATTAAAAATAAAATAAAAATAAAATACATATATATATATATATATATATATATATATCAATACAGAAGCATATATTCTCAAGCATTCCTTTTAATGAAGGCTGCTCTGCTTCCCCTAGGCTGAAATGGCTAATGAATAGGATTTATTTTAAATGGAGACTCAAGAGTGATGCCATGACTAAAGAGGTTTGTCATTTACAATATCGACATATAAGTCATTAAGAATATGTTTTTGGCTCAAGTAGTGGTTACTTTATTTAAATAACCATTGGCACTCTACAGCATCAGTATGCAAAAGTGAAATATTTATTTGCATTTTTCACCTTAGTTTACAGCTTCTACATTAAGTAGATATAGAGAGTGACAAGAAAAGCTTACATTAGCACAATGAACCTGTACACAATGTGATTTTGTGCTGAATTAATGAATCCAAAATACACACTCAAACACACACGCACACACATCGGACCACAAAGTGAAAAATCTTTGGCAAAAAATGCAATTTGCACAAATGTACTTTGTGGCCTGATCCCTCCTCCCCAGTGATGTTTATACTATTACATCCAACTAAGGGATCCAACCAATTGTTTTGTCTAAATTCAAATTTTCTTATTCGGAACTGGACAGCCATATTGACCTGAATTTTGCATGCACCCCACAAAACCTATATCCAAAAGTCTCCAGAGGACTTTTGGATATAGGTTTTGTGGCAAAATCACCCCATAGACTACAGTGGGGTTTGTAGAGAGGACACACATGCTTATAAATGCTTTTTGGTCCACTTTGAAAAACTGCCATCCTGCAAAGCTCTAGCACGGGCATCACTAAATGGCTGCGGTCTGGGTCCAGATCAAGTGACAGTTCTATCTAGACCATAATGCTTTTCTGATAAATGAGAATAATTAATATACCAGTATTCTAGCACTTTTTCCTTGAGGCAGGTGTGGCTATAGGCTAGGATTACGAATTTTGAAACTAAAAGACTTGTTCTGTATTGAACCGATATGGGATGCTGTTTGTTCCAATTTGAGAATCAAGGGGAAACCTCTCCTCTCCCTTTGCCTGTCTGTCATGGTCTCTCCCATAACAGAGAACAGAGAGCATGCTTCTCATTGGCCGGGGCTCACGACCCAGCGTAGCATCTTGTCAGGCTTGGCACTGAAAAAATAAAGGCAAAATAAAGTCACAGAAAAGTAGAAAATAGTTAACGGTATACTCTGTTATCTCTTCATAATATATTACTTGGTAAAATATACACCATTTGAGCGTAACACTGCCTTGGTGTGTCGCTAGCTTACATAAAACTGGGTATAAGTTAAGCCTTTATTTGTCACATATACATTACAGCACAGTGAAATTCTTTCTTCGCATATCCCAGCGTAAACTGGGGTCAGAGCGCAGGATCAGCCATGATACAGCGCCCAATCAGAGTTAAGAT
>JAQMYJ010000015.1:14063186-14076328 GCA_030014305.1 Clarias laeviceps
ATGACTGAGCGATGTGTTGTGGTTTGTTTACTCCTTTTATGCTTCCTGGTTCACGACCGCATTACTTCCGGGTCCTAATGCCGGTCGCGGACCGAGTGTGCATGACATGCTGTGTTTTTTAAATGTTATGCATTGGTGATGTGGACCCTCTCTATTTGTAAAATAAAAACGACACAGAATGGTTTTGCTTTATGGAGTGCAAATTTTTTTAAAGCTCAATAATTCCAAGGGAATGATATGGTGCAAAGTTCTATTTTTGCATTGTTCATAAAGCTTTGTTCATCTTTCAATCTGGTAGCTGGGCTAGATCTTAGAAAAAAGTATCAGGAAAAAGGCAAGGGAATAACTCATTAGAGTTAGGTTGATTTTTAACTTATATAAATTTGTAATCTTAACTGTAAAAAATGCATTACCTGCATTGACTTTGAATAATACAGTATACTTGCTTGTTATCATTGTCAGGGATGTATGAATACACAATCGCTGTTTCTGTGGCAGTTATTTACAGGGTCGGGTTGCCAGCTGATTGTATCTGAGCACTTGGGGTGAAGGGCCTTGTTTAACTGTCTAACAGTGGGCCTTGTTTAACTGTCTAACAGTGGCGTCAAAATATATAAATAAACAGAAATTCAGAAATCTAAAACAAACAGAAATAGACAAAATATAAAACAAAAATATTGAAGCACCAGTTTAAAGTGGTCTTAATTGATTCCCTTTATGTAAATTACCACAACCCATCATTTTTTTCAGCAGGACGTTTTTTTAGAGCTGTAAATTGCTTGAATAAATAAACAGAAATTCTTGTAGCCATTCTCAAAAGACCACTAAATAAATTTTACTGCATCTCTATAATAAACAGAACATATTATGATGAGATAGGAAACATTTAAGGACCAGTAAAACATACAGCAGGATTTGTTTGTGTGCTATTGTTTGTAAACAGTATTTTAAATTCAGACTTGTCAGGCTTAAACTGGTAGGAGGTTTTGATTGAGGTTGTGCACATCATTTACAAGCTTATGTCATCATCCATGAAAGAAATAGAACCAAATATTCACACCCAGCTGACTGGTACAACTTAACACAGCAGTAGACATCATAATACTTTTCGCTTCAGTTGTCTTTGAGCTAGTTTGCTAATGGCAAGAAGGCAGAGGCATTGGTGTCTCAGTGGTAGGCTTCTCTTCTGCCATGCAAAATACCTGGGTTTGCATCCCAGCCAATGCCCCATGCTCCTGGGATTGCAGTGCACCCTTAGTGCCAGTCCCAAGCTTCAAATAGAGGGGTGTTCAAAGTATATTAGGCATAAAACCTGTGCCAAAAGCAATCTAAATATAGAGATTGGATCATCTGCTCCGGTGACCCCTAATGAGAAAAAACAAAAACAACACTGACAGCAACAAATAGGCCTCAAAGACACATGGACTGAAATTTTATCCTGTAGATCTGCATATGCAGCATGCTCATAGGATCATAACAGAGAAAATCATAATAGCTTTTGCAAAGCCCTGTGTTTTAGCTGGTGTTTGTTTTAACCACTGTTTTACTGTGCTTAAACTTGCTGAGCTGTGATCTAGTGCAGGGTTCTTCAAATCCAGTCCTGGAGGGCCAATGTCCAACACAGTTTGGTGATTCTTCTTCTCAAACACAGCTGATTTAACTAATGTTAATTACTAGGTTCAGTGGGTGTGTTTAGGTGTTGGTGAATTACAAACTGTGCTGGTCACTGGCCCTCCAGGACTGGATTTGGAGACCCATGATCTAGTGGAATGCAGCACCATATTAGCAGTTTAGAAGAAAAGTACCATGGAATTACAATAAAGTACAAAGCAGTTCATCTTAACAAGCTCTTGTTGAAAGGCAGATGCTTTACTTCTTCACCTGATATTTTGTAACTGTGAAAATTCACATTGATGTGTACAATGAAGGTTTCATCTTCTTAATAATTTTGTACTACATGGAAGACTCTGCTTCTCCGTGGAAGATCCAATTATATAGTATGGTTGGGGGAAATGAGCATCCTGTTGTGTTTGAAGTTGGGATAATATGATAATACATTATTAGACATTAGCTCTAAATCAATATCTTTTAAATCATTATGTTAATATTTTTTTCTTCACTGTAAATCTTAATTCATGGCATAGGTAATAATAATAATAATAATAATAATAATAATAATAATTGTTGGTTAATTTTTTTTATATTTTGTTAGTATATTTTGTTATGCACATAAACTTCCGGGCTCCAAAGTCATGCCAAGGCCCCCAATCCCCCCAGAGAGGAACTGCTACACATGACCGTGCTGCTCTCATTCCTGCTAAGTATATCATGTCGTATTCTTGCACGACCAAAATTTTGCTATACTAACTTGTTGGACTGAGGACACTACTCCTAACATGCTTGTGCTGGCACTTTATGTTGTTTTAAACAATTCATCTTTAGGAACTAATTTATATTCGTATTTACTGCCATACTGCATCCGTTTTTCCCAATTACTCATTTAACGATTATAAAATGTATTTAATTACTAAAAATAAATATGTTATCAATATCGTGATGCTGCCCGGGGCACAATATTGATAACATACAGTAGTGTGCTCTGGGCAGCATCACCATATTGATTGACAGATGAGAAATCGAAAAAGTAGATAGGATAAAGATTAAGTTTTGTTTTAAAACGACTCCAGTATGATAAAATTCACTTATACCACTTCAGTGCTGTTATTTCTGTGGTACAAAAAAAAACAACAATAAAAATATTCAGTTTAGCTT
The DNA here is from genome assembly GCA_030014305.1 of Clarias laeviceps. Taxonomy (NCBI): domain Eukaryota; kingdom Metazoa; phylum Chordata; class Actinopteri; order Siluriformes; family Clariidae; genus Clarias; species Clarias laeviceps. Next base: position 14,065,959 of record JAQMYJ010000015.1, read on the forward strand.
TTTTAATTAATATCTGTTGGTACTGGTGTTTGTTTACATTGAGCAAGTAGCTTATTATTAGCTTATTTTAAAGTAGATTATTAAATAACATTGCTTACATAACATTGCTTTTACACAAAATTTTGTTTTCACTTATGGTGCTTGTCAAACTCAATCAAGCTACTTGATTGAAAAATCATGCTCAATGCACTTTTTCTTTCTTACTACAATTTACTGCCTGTGGAAATATTTTTAACACTATTTATTATTTTACATGGTCGTTTGAATGAGAAATGGAAAAAAGTGAATATCGCCTTTCTGAATGAATGATATCCTTGTTCCACTCCCTGTCCCCTTTTCTCTGTTTATCTGTTACTCTTTGTGACACATAGACAAAATGAGATTAAGCTTTTGATTTGTTATATGATATAGTGAACAGCAATTAATCCAAAGTAGTAAATGGATCCATATCTATTTTAGGTGCATTAAAAGGATGATCATGTTTCTCATGATCTTCAACAATCTCAGTTCAAATGTTTTTGTTTCCATCAGAACTTGATTTTTTTTTTCCTGGTCCAATTTGTTGCTAGTTTGATTCAATTGAGTAACAACACTGCTTTTTTGTCACTGCCACAAGCACAACTGCAGGCTGACAAAAAATATATATATATGGAAAATTATTGATTTTTGAAAATGGATTATGGAACTGATATGACAAAAATTATTAGGGCAATATTTCAACAAGTTCTTTTTTAAAACCTTTTGGTAATCAAAGAAGAAAAGAATATTCTCAATATTTAAATAATAGCAGTTGCATTTTTTTTTTTTTTTTGTAAAAACAAAATACCATATAGGTTTGCATTTGATTATCAAGTGAGCCTGTTTTGATACCTGATATAGATCGTATTTATATTCCATACAAAATAAAGAATAAAGAAACAATGTGTTTACTATATATCCAACTGGATACAGTACTGTTCAAAAATATCTTAATAAACATTTGTTTGATTTAGCAAAGATCATTCAGTCTTTATAATTATATTTTTTATAACTCATTAACTTCTTATTCCCATTCATGAATTTAAATGTTGTTAATTAAAGTCTCATCTTTAATGTTGGATATTTTTATATCTTACAAACTTCAATATCTTGACAGATGTTGTGATTGCTTTTGGAGAATGGCACTTTTTGTTAATATTTTAAAAAACAGGCAATTTCTGGGAAAACGGGGATGCCAGATGTTGGCTAGTGTCTTGAATCAGCTGATCCCCAAGTATCCTTTGTGTGTTTGGCCCTTGGGAATTAAAGGTATTGTTAATTATCTTTAACCTTAAACACACAGAGTCATGAAATCTGTCTCCTTTCAGACGTGACCTTTAGAGACAGCTTTACAACTACCATAGAGGTCTAACACTGCTAACAAAGAATTGACTATGAGAAGAATGTATGCATGTATATGCATGTACTGTACAGTACGTATTGGTGTATACTGTATGATCATTTTTTTTTTTATCCCTTAATAGGGATCAAAATGTCTGCTTAATGATAGGATTTTCTGACAGGTTTAACCTTTCAGGGACATTTCACAAAATCATGTTTTAAACGTAAAAGAACTAAAGTGTCAATTACTGAGGTTAAGGGTAGAGTTATTTAATGGCATACAATTATTCAACTACAGTAATATACACATGAGTGGAAATACTCTGCAAGGAGAAAATGACAAATTTGTGTGTGTGTGTGTATGTGTTCAGGTAGGTGGTACATTGTTCATCTGTATGAATAACAGCATGGTTTTCCATTAATCCTTTTATTGTTCTCCATACTGTATTTTTTGTAAGCCTTGTGCTTAAGGTTATATAGAATATGAAGAACAATAAGCTCATACACAATACTTTCTAGAGCTGGGATTTGTCAGGGATCTTGGTGCTATGCACCATGGAATATTTGTATTGTGGAAGACTATTCTGTCCTCCACTGTTCTGACAGTTTCCATGGTTCCCAGCATGCTGTCTTTGCTATGGTTATTAAGATCTCACATTTTGTTTGGTCACTTTGCTAAGCCTGGTTGATAAAGCTAACTTTATTGAGTTTATAAACATGTATGACTAGTGTTAGTACTTGTCGTTAATGGGTAAAGATTTGTAAAAATAGTTAAAAGGTTAAAGCTAAAAATGAGTTGATCAGCGTTAATGTAATCAATGATATTATTATATTAAGTTGATGCCAAATACACTCCCTGTTCGGTAATTAGAGAGTGAATCACAAGTGAGAAATCTCAAAGGTAGGTTGAATAAAGATTACGTTTTGTCCTAAAAAGATTTTAGTATGTTAGAATTCACTTATATAAATTCTTGATAAAATTTTGTTATGCGGTACAAAAGAAATTAAGTAATTAGAGTAAAAATATTCAATTTAGCTTTTTTTTTATTATTAATATCTATTGGTGCTGGTGTTGAGTTACATTAAGCAAGTAGCTTATTAAACTAGATTATTAAATCTGCCACATAACTGCTTTTACTCAACACACTAGCGCATACTAGACTCTCAGTTTGAGTATTTTACAGTACATGCCCAAACCTCTGACTGCTTTTCGGAAAATATGAGACAAATTGGTTCTAACATACAATGACCTGTCCATTCATCTATGAAGGTTCAGTTTTAATACTACTTGAGTAAGACATGCTGTATCACATGTTGCGTTCCATTTTGAAGTGTACTTTTCAGGGTGCTCCCTACTCCCTGCTTCGTTTGCAGTGAATGTCGGTGAAGGGAACTTCCCTCGACAAAACTCCACCATTCGGAGCAACCTGCAAAGTCACCAGCGCAGCACTTCGTGCGTTACCATGGTGACATAAGCACCTCGGATACCTGTAGCTGCTGCTGTGTAAATTTCACACTACTGGCATTAAATATTTAATATTTATTGAAACAAAACCTGATACCATTATTAAACATACTATTGAGACATGTATAACTTGTAAATAAATAATTGATTAATAATAAAAATGTATTAAAGATGTACAGTAATTTATTTATTTCATTTTTTACAGATTATTATATACAGTAACACTAAGGATTTCTTGATTAAATTAAATTTTAAATTGTTGTGTCCTTTTAATGTTATATTATCCTCGATAATAATGATGATAAATATATAAATCCTTTTTTGAGCTCCATTTTTTTCTCTCCCTCCAGCGAGAGGCAATGACTTATGGGACATTTTTCATTCCCCTTTCAGGTGAAGTGAAGACCTGATGTTCACTCATTCCCTAAACCATTCGCAGTTCCCTTTTAACTGAACATTTTTGCTCCCTGCGGTTTGGAATCACACTTATTAGGCCGATTGGAAAGCACCTTTAGTTTGTGTTTTGTGAGGATTTGGCTGCCTTATAGGTCCAATACAGTCGTTTCTGTGTCTCACGAATACTCTGTGTGTATGGTAAACTAGCGCATTAATTAGCTCTGTTGTGTGATGAGTGTAGCCACACCCACCTCAAGGGAAAAAGCGCAAGATTCGTCCAAAATTCTTTTGGATGCTATGACGTAATCTGGCAAATACCTGCTTATAACGTCCCTTCTACTCAACATCTTGATTTCATTTATGGCACAGATTTAACTTCAGTCAAGTAATGAAGGACATGAAAAGTTTCATTAAATTCTTTTTGTGTGATGCTGTGACAAAATTGACTGGCAGACATACAGACAGACTGGTTTTAGGTCCTGCAATGTATGAAATGTACTGTAAAGATACAGTATCATTGAAAGAGCGAGTTCTGACTAATTTACAGGAAAAAAAACCATCTTTATTTACTGTATATTGATAAATCCAAGACCATCATTTTGGGTCAGTAGCAGAAGTGGGTTGTCTTCACAGACTGCACACAGGACCAGGGTGAAGTCAACAGGGTGGCTCCCCTGACAGAGCTCCAGTATAAGGCCAACAGTGCAGAGCTTTAGTGACAGGTTGCCAGCACTGCTCTATTTCAAGTCACGTGTTCTGTTCATCACACTGTAGGGCTCAACCTAGTAGCTTCTACAGCCACTATTGCATTTCCAACATGTTAAGCTCCAGCGCTCAGCACCGTGCAGAGGTCGACACAATGGCTTCCCACACAAGGTATAAATCAAGCCGTGTCCTGTCCAGCATGCTTTGCACCATTCCAGTCAGGCTCAGTTGCATCCTTTGTTGCCAATGACCTTCAGCTCGCCCTGCCCCTGGATATGAAGATGTTGTGTGGGCTCTTCCATCTGGCTTTGGGAATGCCATAGCTGCTGCACACCTCAGCTTCAGTGAGTCCGTGCTTGCAACACTTTAGCCTTGTTAAAAACGATACAGTCTCTCAGCAGCCCAGCTTCAAAACTATTGTGCTTGCTCCACAACCTAGCTTTAAGCATGTCATGATTGTTCTGTACCCTAGGTTCAATGACACCATGCTTGTTTGCCTTCCTGTTTTTCTGCTTGAATGTTTTGTGTTTCGTGTTAACTAGTTTCTGTATTTAAGAACCTTAACCATATGGAAATGTAATATATATTATGTTAATGCATACAGTATATACGTAAGGCAAAGAAATTAATGCAGACAGAAATGTATGGAAGCAGGCTACATTTACTTTCAGACAATACAAAGTAAATTCTACAGTCAATTACACAAATCACTGAAATTACTTTTTAGCTCTCTTCTGATAGTTGATGTGAACATTACCCAAAGCTGCTGGCGCATGCCTGCACACAATTGAGTAATTGTCCTGGTGAACCTAATACAAGTGTTCAGTAAGTTCACATTTTTGCATTTGCTCATTTATACCGATGCACATTAAACAACAGTGAAACTGGAAATTTATGTAATTGCTCTTTTCGTTGACTCTATTCATTTTAGACCAAGTTTGAGAGCCATCAGAAAATTGACTGCCAATCGTTCCTATTCTGAGAACATGCAGTTCAATTGTGTCATGAATGTGCTAATGTTTAACATTTCATCTATTGCACAAAATAATTCAACATAAACATTTAACTTTGTAAGTCATGAGGATTGTGCTGTGTACTTTCTTTATATTTTAGTGACATGGCTCATGAATAGTGCCAAAATCTGTTAAAATTGTGATTTGATCTCACACCACACCACTGTTACATCTCCCTCCAACTAGTTTATAAAACTAAATTGTTAATGACGAAGCTAGATACATAATGAGTGTAGATATTGTGTCTGTATGAATAAGTTAGAATTAAATTCAGCTTCACTCTCTTCAGAATTAACTGCCTATTTCTGCTAATTTTCAATCCCTTTTCTAAAAAGTGTGTTCAGCTATTTACCGTTGTCCCAAATCACCGATAAAAATAGTAAAGAAATAATAGCAAAGAGATAAAATGTCTAACTTGAACCAATTCAACTCACAATGAGCCACAAAGGAGAAACCTTTTGCTTCTGCATCATTAGTACAAAATACAGCTCAGCCTCATTCGAATTGTACAAATTGCTAAAAATACAAAAAAGAAGTCATACCAAATCTTGCTGGGACAAATTAAAATAAAAAAAACTTGTTCCTCTCTTTTGTCAGAAAAGCTAATTGTGAAAATTAACTCACACAGACACTAAAGCTGCTAAAATAACACTTAATTAGATTTCTCAGCTGGTGCCTATTAAAGATAATTATTGTTGAAGTATTTCCTTAAGTAGGTTAGCTAAAGTGGCAACAGCAGCCTCTCTTTTCATAAGAAAAGGTGTTCAAGATTCATTCACATTACAGACAATGCATAATGAGAATGAGTCTAGAACACATTTCTTTAAGCACAGTCATCTCTTATCCTATATTTCTTTATACCTGCTCCTATTTTGTTCCCATTAAACACATTACCTGTATTGTATGGAACCATTACTGAAGAACTGCACTACTTTGCCTATGGTTCCTGAGGTATATGGAAATATGCGTAAAAGTAATATAGTGATGATGCATGAAAATGTATGTACAGTAAAAGTACAGTCTATACATGGCTTTCATTGTCTTGAATTGTCATTTTTCTTCCTTTAAGTAATTATGTGATTTCTTTATTGCCCCAGTTGCACTGCAAATTTACTGAATATCCACTCACTCACAAAAGTAAGTACACCCTCTGATTTCAGGGGGGAAAAAAAACCAAAACATTTTAGTATATCTTTTCAAAGGACAATACTATAGAAATGAAACTTGGATATATTTCAGAGTAATCAATGTGCAGCCTGTATAACATTTAGTATAGATTTACTGTCCTTAATAAGTTTTTAATAACTCAACATACAGTACAGCCATTTTGGTCAAAATAGCTGGCAACAAATGTGAGTACACCCTAAGTGATAACAGCTGTACATCTTTAACCATTTAAAGTCACATGTCCAATTCATCATGTTCATGTGTTTGTCAGTGGCCAAGTTTGTCTCCAGACATGAACCCTATTGATCACTGAAAGTTGACGAAGCGCCATGTGTCTAACATCCAGCAGTGATCACTCCATGATATCATTATGGAGGAGTGGAAGAGGATCCCAGCAACAACACATGCAGCTCTGGTGAATTCCATGCCCAGGAGGAGTAAGGCCGTGCTAGATAACAATGGTGCTCACACAAAATATTGACACTTTGGACACAGTTTTAACATGTTCACTTAAGTTACTGTACATCTATATCTGAATATCTGTAGCAATACTGAAGATTTCAAAACTGTGAAACACATTGATATTTTAGGGCATAAAATGTCAACTGCTCTAATAGTTCTTGCAAGAAGAGTATCGTCTAGATTAGGGGTCTCCAAATCCAGTTTGTAATTCACCAACACCTACAGTAAACACACCACTGAACCTAGTAATTAACAGATAAGTTAAATCAGCTGTGTTTGAGAAGAAAAATCACCAAACTGTGTTGGACACTGGCCCTCCAGGACTGGATTTGGAGACCCCTGGTCTAGTGCATTTGCGCAAAAAAAAAAAAAAAACACAACCAACTGTTCAAACAAGATGTTTGCATATTTTAGATGCCTTCATCATTGTTTTACAATGTAGAAAGGAATAAAAATCAGGAAAGACCACTGAATTATTTTTTATAATTTTTTTTTTCCCCACTTAATTGCTATTTGTTTAGCTAATAATTTTTGTTTATAACAATAATTTGCTTAGGCAGGGGTGGACTGAGACAGATTCTGGGAACTTTCAATGTCTGTAACAGGGACAAAGTTTGGGTCAAATCTTGTCCAACACCACTTTATTCAAGGATGCAACTTTACATAAAGCTAATTAATAAATTCAATTGTTGATTTAAGTGACATATGAGTTTAGAAGTAGAATTAGCTACTAGAATTAATTGTTTTAGGCTCACTTTTCTTGCATACTGTGCTTCTCTGTACATTAAATTAGGGTGCCTTAAGTACCAAGGTTGTGGATACAGCTACTCTGTAAATAAAATTGTCTTTAGTAAAGGTGCAGATCTGTGGGACTCATGGATGTAGAGTATTATGGTGAACTGGTATGTTTACTGTAGATGCTGTCTTCGCCATTCTCATTGTTCACTCAGGCTTGTTGATGGTGGAGTGACTGGTTGCTTTCCTTCCCAGGGACCCCTCATGTCTGTGTTTCCATCTGGCTTTGCCATTTGCAGTAGTTATGCTGTCATAGTTAGTGCTCCCGGAGTCCCTGCCATCACTCTGCACTAAATATACATTGACCATATACATTATGAGACTGTGAGTATATCTAAGTGTTCTCTTTCTCTCTCTCTCTCTCTCTCTCTCAAATATCACCCAATAGCAGGATGGGTTCCCAGTTGAGTCTGGTTCCATTCATCTCATGGAATTTTCCATGCCCCCATCTTACAATTTACAATTTATACATATTTCCTCACATTTTTAAAACTTACTTCCATCATTTTTTAATTCTGTTTTTGATTCTTAATAATCCAGACAAAAGTTTTATTTTCAATACTGTCTTTGTCTTCTGATGATTTGCATTAATACTCGCAGATGACCTCTCCTGGCCTAGTTGTCAACCGTATTGTATGTCACATTACTAAACATAAATCGATGTCTACTGTAATCTTAGGGCTTAGGGCACGAGGCAGGGCACACCTTGGACAGGGTGCCAATCCATGGCAGGGCACACACACATACACTCACACACACTACAGGCAACTTGGGAACGCCAATCAACCTTACCTACATCTTTTTGGATTGTGGGAGGAAACCAGAGTACCCGGAGAAAACCCACCAAGCACGGGGAGAACATGAAAACTCCATGCACACAGAGCCGGGAATCGAGAACCCGGACCCTGGAGGTGCAAGGCGACAGTGCTAACACTACACCACCGTGCCGCGTTAATTTTTCAACAATACGGAAATTGATTTTATGTTGTTAAAAGTTAATAAAAAAATATTGGGTCAATGTTGACCACATGCCATTGGGAAAACATTAAACGAATTGTCCTAGCACTATGCTGCAAACACCACTTTAAATGTAGATTTATTTATTTTTGTCCATTTCTCAATTGAAATGAACCCTTGAAATAATAGGGTTTTTGTCATCCATTAAATCTGACAGGGATTTGAACCCAGGGCACAGAGACGAGAGCACTGAATGCTAAGTACTGGTCCATCGTAGAACCTACTACTGAGGCTAGTGAATGAAACAATTTTTTGTTTAATAAAATGTTAAATAAAAAAAAGGTTAAATAAGTCCTCCAATTCAAGCTATTCAATTGGAATCAAAGGAAAGAAAAATAATAATAAAGAGGTTTACAAGTGTGGAGTGATTATCATCCAATATTCTTTTTGTGAACCTGGATGTTATGGAAATTTTTACATTGTGTACACACCATATTTCAACAGTACTGTAGAAAAGTTCTTTGAGATACCTTAGTGTAGCTGAAGTATATGAGTGCAACATGCCTAAATTGTGAGCAAAACCATGCACTGACTTTACACCTTTGTAGCCGTTGTTTTGCTGCTTTTAAATGCCATGATGCATTTCTGGGTTATGTGTTCTTTTTGTGAGCATTCTTTTTATGGAAGCTCTGAAAGCAGTCATGTTTACTATTTCTGGTTGCATCTGGTTGTTTCTGACACTGTTCTAAATTTAAGGACGTATGGATGTATGTATGTACAGTACAGTATATGCGGTGGGATGTTGTATGACTTCACATTAACTGCTACAAAAGTGTCACTAAGGTCGTATTTGCAACATTTTGTTCGGTTCATTAATTCAAAGTTTTATTTAATTTACTTAATTTATTTAATTAACTAATTAGATACTATCATATTGATTTTTATAGATCCTAGTTATTAAGGATCAGAGATATTTTTGGCCTTTCCTGTTTTAGTCTGAATGGTAAGAGCATGAATTCAACAGGAACCAGAAAGTAGCTTATAGTGACATCTGGTGGAAAGATTTTACAAGTAAAAAATGCTGCATTTTACAGAACATTTACTTTTTCCAATTATGCAAGAAAATAATTCATGGATTCTTCATGAAAAAATACAGTGGAACCATATATAATGACTGCTTTGTTTATAATGACTGCTTTGTTTTAGCCAGTAAATATGTAATATTGTAATCCAGTGTTATCCTACAAACAAGTGATATTTAATGATGTTTAATGTTATTTGGCTCATTACACTTCCTGCAGAGGCTTGGGGTGGTAAGTGGTTCATGTGCTTCCCTTGCTACGCTGCTACACCCAATCCTTAATTGTTTGCTAGATGCAGGTACTTCGGAAATTGCAAGTGTTATTTGCTAGGCAGTGTATACACCAATCGGCCGTAATATTAAAACCACAGGCATTCGAAATTAATAATACAGTGTACTGAAAGATGTTGAACTGATCAGCCATTAAAACCATATTAAATTAGTATTTTCTTATATTTATTTTTGAACCTTAAACCTAAAATGTATTTGTCATTGTATGCCAAAATGAAATACAGCTGACCTTGCCATTACAATATAACAAAGGAGACTATGTGTGTGTATGTATATTTATACTGTACATCTGTTCCCTGGTGAAGTCTTTCCTGTGCTGGCAGAGTGTTAGCTCGGTCATTGTGTTGCTCTATGATAAAGTACCTCCCATTTAGATTGGATGCATTTTTTTGGTTTGATTGCTTGGTTCTTTGTAAGTCTGTTTTTCTACAGACTTCTGCTGCTACTATCTCGAGTAACATTAGCAACAAAGACTAGTGAGCTCATTCCAGAACGCAGTGACACTGCCTCCAATTGAGCTTGTATGTTCTGAATCATGAGCAGAACATTTCATCCTTCACACTTTGCACTTCCCATCAATTTTGTACCGCGGTGAAGTTAGATTGATATTCAGACATTCGACAGACATTCGGAAGCGGTATTTTAGGGACCGTCGACAAATATCTGTCCAAATGAAAAG
>JAQMYJ010000015.1:14077917-14100427 GCA_030014305.1 Clarias laeviceps
AAAGTTTACTTTTATACATAAACAATACCCTGATTTATGGTTTTATATAGTTATAAGCAAAACATCAAATTAAAGAAACATTTAGTTTTTATCCGATTAATCGAAGTAAAATAAAATAAAATAATAATAATAATCGCCCAACTAATCGAGTATCAAAATAATCGTTTGTTGCAGCCATAATCTTTTCTAAATAGTGCATGCTGTTATCCATAGTTCTTAGCTCTGGTTGTTTTTCCTACTAGTAGTAGAAATTGTGAAGTGAAATTATAATAATTTCAGTTAAATAAATTCATCAGAGTAAAATATATTTCATAAAATGTTGATATTTCTTAATAGGTTTCAACTGTTAAATGATTTTGGTGACTTAATATTTTTCATATTTACTTTTGAATAAACTCTGGAACACACATACTGTATACATTCCCAGGTAAAGTGACATGAAGCATGACACAGACACAGGTTTGTGGATTTACCTGTTGATTCTTAAAAAAAACATTTACTGAAATGTTTGCATCAAAAAGAGATCTTGAACATAATTATCAAACCAGAAGAGGAAAGCCCCTCCTCACCCCATCCCCCATTTTTATTGGAATGCAATGAGATGACTATTTATATCTACAGCTAACATTAAGAGAATTACATTACTAATCACAAATGTTTACTGGAAATATCATGAAGGCATATGAGGAATAGTTGCTTGCAGTCATTAGGGCAAAAACAAACAAACAAAAAATACATTATAAACATTATGAAGAAAAAAAGTATCACCCTCACAATTTCAATTCCTTTGTGCAAATCCTCAAAACGTTTCTTAAGTGCATTTTATAGGAAATAAACTTAGTGAGGGTGTTAGGGCTGCAATACATTTGTCCCTTTTAAAAGGTTTCAAATGTTTGTTTGATATATAAAGAGTCTTTCAACATATGAGTACAAAAAGTATATATGCTGGTAAAAAATATCATAAAATGTATTAAAGGTGCCAATGGCTAGATGCATTTGGTAGTTTGTGAATTTACAAGGAACACATTTGTGAAACAGAGCAGCATGATAGCACTCATGCACAAGAATACATATTACCACATTGTGGTGATGTGACATTTATGAGTTAACCATTCAGTTTGGCACAAGTTTGATGTAAAAGTCTAATAATAATAAAAAGGCTATTATGACATACTGAAAATATGCTGAACTCCTGTTGAAAATATATATCACCATTATAATGTTTACACTTCCAAGCAGGTACAGTAAGTTAACAAACTTACAACAAACATATATATTTTTCTGCCCACCTTCATTTTTTGTAAGGTCCAACATAAACCAGATCCATAAATCCACTCTGATCTGCATAGTCTTAAAGAATGAAATTTTGGCACTAGACATCTCTTTAAAAAGCATAAAGCTGTAGGTCATATTTGTATTTTTAGCTTGCCATAGAAGGCATAAATATATAAGTCTGTGAGCCCTAGTAAGAACATTGATAATAGCTTATACATTTGTATTAAAATTGTCATCTAAATACTCATACTGTATATGCTGTTCAGTGAATCAGTGAATTAATTTTAGAAAATTAAAGTGCAAACAGAGTTGCAGATTATAAGTGAAGGCTCAAAAGGATCTATCATTACTCTATCATCTGAAATGTTTGTTTCCTGTAGAGTGGTCTAGCAGAGCTTATATTATCCTTAATATCTGCAAAGAAGGTCCTTGAAATGAGCTGTTAATTTTAAAATTAGTACCTACATTTTAATTACTAAGTGCTCAAAAATAGGCTTCTACAGCAGAAGGTACTGTATACATTAGTCATCATACTGTATATTTAAATAGGGGTTCATTTGCCAAAACATATATATGCCACTCTTCAAAAAGTGACTGCTGTGTATAATTCTTTATGCGTGCCACAGTCTGAATTCCAAATCAGATTGCTTTTACTAAACTGTTTTTACTGTTATTGTTTACTAAATCAGAAAAACTCAAGACCAATCTGATTGATATTTCCTGGAGTGCATAATAAAAAAAGGATAATTTGTGACAACTGATAAAAACTGGGGCATCTGTTTTTGCAAATTAATTCTTCATTTTTACCTAATGTATATTCATGATAGCATAACAGGAATCATTGTGACAAACAGCTCCAGGATATAGCCTATAAGTTTGGCTTACTGTCTAGGTTCCTCCATGTTGTCTGGTTTCCTCCCACATGCCTTTAGGTGAATTAGCTATTAAAAGTGTGAATGAGCATGTCAATATGTGTGCATGGTGCCCTGTGATGGACTCATCCAGGGTGTATGCCGACTTTGCACCCACTGGATCTATTACAACCTAAATCAGTTAATTAAGAAATAGAACAGCTAATATTGTGACATTTTGTGTCTTTAAAAGCACGTAATGCATTACACTATAATTTGGTATCTGCAGAAAAAATGGCAAAACTGTTTGCACTGGGTCCAAACTCACATTGCATACACTGTTTAAAAAAAAAAAAAAATCAATACTTACAGTACTCCAAACACACGTAATCCAACCAATGTGCAATTTATCAATCCTTTTGAAAGTTGGACCTTCTCTAAGCTTATCTGAGCTTAGGATATCTAATCTATCTATGATAATGTAAAGAATTAAATGAATTTAAATAATTAAATGAACTAATAATATGAAGTGATTAAAACGAGAACAATTAATGAACCATATCCCTTCTTTTTCAATTTTCAACATTTATCAACAGTTCATTAAAAAAAAGTTGATCCTGCTGCAAGATGCTTGCAGTATTGGATGATCTTCATGTATCATATGTATAATTTATTTATGTAAAGCATGTCTGGCCCAATTTGTGTGCAACTGAAAAAAAAGACCTAATAACCTGGGGTTTAGATAAAGCTCATAGACATGTACATAATTATATCACACACACTCATGCAGGTGTGTGTTTGGAGCTGGAGGTCACAACTTGGCATGAACATTCGCTATGATCTCAGGTGGGAGGTCTTTGACTGGCAGGTGTCTGTCCTCTACACCTTTGTCTGCTGCACTGTTGTCTGTGTTCTCACAGCTGTCCTGGGGAGATTCTGGAGGAGGCTTGTACAGCACACTTGCCAGCATGAAAAATGAAGTGCCCAAAAACTGGAAGGGAAATGGAGAGAGAGAGAGAGAGAGAGAGAGGGTAAAATAATTGCTTGAATAGGAGTTCTAATTGTCCAAACACTATTATCCATAGTACTTAACTAACTAACTAACTAGCTACAGTGAAACCTCGGATTGCGAGTAATGCGGTTTGGGAGTGTTCCGCAAGTCTTGGTTTTACGAGTACTGAGTATCATGTATCATGCATGATCTTCTTGTTTTTATGAAGAGCGTCACATGATCACAACTGAGGCAACGGTTTTTCTCTCTCTTGCTCTGCGGAATTGTGGGTAATCGTCTCCCCTGCTGGGTCTTAGTGCGCGTCTCTCACTGGAATAATCAACATCCGTGCACGTGTGTGCTGTTTACTATAACACTGTGACCGTGTGTGTGTGTGTGTGTGTGTGTGTGTGTGTGTGTGTGTGTGTAAAACATTTTATTTTGTGTTTGTAAGTGTGTGTACAGCGCGCGTGTACTGTTTCTTATAACACGTGTGCGCGCGTGTAAAGCAAAAGAAAGTCTCATTAGAAGGTTAAAAATCCATTCTCTCCCTCTCTGTCGTTGTGTGTGTGTGTGCGTTGTGTGTGTGCACGCGCGTAATTTGACACCGTGCCGGTTCACTCTCTCTCTCCTTTAGTGTGTGTTTGTGTGTGCGTTATGTGTGCGTAATTTGACACCGTGCTGGTTCACACACTCTCTCTCTCGCCTTTAGTGTGTTGTGTGTGCACCTGCGCGCATAAACGGAAACATCTGTCGGAATTTATTTTTACTTTTTTTTTTAAAGTGCAGGTTAATTTGTTTTATTTTTATTTTATATATATATAAAAATATATATACACTAATCAGTCACAACTTTTCGACCATCCACCTGATATTGAGTAGGTGCCAAAGTCTTGAATGTCAATGTGTATTTGATACCTTGTAGATGATGCCAGCAACAAGTGTGTATTGGCTCATGTCAGAATTCTGGTAAAGGTAACAAGACCCACGTTCGCCACACTGCTCTTGCCACAGCAAACATGAAATGTCAATCACTGAACCAAATGCTATTGGACCTGGGATACCACCTGAACAGAGAAAGGAATGGTTACAAACCGTAACTCTTAACCACACACACAACATTAAAAGAAGATCATACTGAAACGAGCAGTAGATTTAATTAGGATTGGACGTACCTTTCTTATGTTGCTGCTCTTTTTTCTGATAATTTATATAATTTATCAAGCTGATATTTTACTATGAATTCTAATCTGAGGTTAGAGACACATACTGTATGTAAAATCTTGCCAAATAAAATCAACCAGTCAACATGACTGTAGGTTAGCACAGACAAACAAATCTACAACTTTGGGAGTTATGATAAAAATCATGCTATTGTCTCTATTCTATTATGCTATTTTTTTTCCTTAAAGTCACCTTGCAAATGGCCTTTTTGTTTCCTTATTTTTTCATATTGTACAATATTGAAATCCATTGTGCTGAATTAAAAACAAAATTAAGTTTTCCCCTAACCTTTCATTAAAATGCAATGTGTATTCCTACCTTTTAATGTCTTCCAGCATCACCATAAAGAAACAGATATTGCCAATATTATACATATGTTATCAGATTTAAACATACCCAGAGTTCGCACCACAATCCACTGAATGCCGAGTCCAAAAGACCTCTGACTATCAGGGACACACCTACAACAGGGATGAGAAAACTTAATTCAGTTATGGCTGCACTCAAGTGTGCAAGAATGAACTAAAACATAAACTGTCTCTGTGACAATGGGCTTTACCTCAGAGTAGCTGTGAGAGCAGGTATACTGCACAGAAAGGTGAAGGAAATGATGATGAAGAAGAAGGAGAGGAAGGCAGGCATGTGGTTACAGGTGGAGCTACACTTTCCTGCTACGGCCCAGCCTTTATTGTCACTTGACATATTACCCATAATACAGCTACAGTCTGTAAACATCTAAAAACATATGCACACTTAATGCATGAAACTGTGGCAGTGATTGTGCAGAGCTAAAGTTAAACTTAAAAGAATACAAATCATACTATATGAATATAGTAATGTCCATTGTTAGATTTATATAGGTTGACTTACACTATCAGTTGGATTAATCAATCAAGATAAGAAATTATGGTGTGGATTGTATATAGTACCTGTCTTTCTGAGGGACTGTGTGTGCTGTTGACATCACTGCAGCCAGCATGGCAGGGAGAGTAGTACATCACACCATCAGCACCACACACTGGGTTATACAGTGTCTTCGCACAGTGACATTCTGCATTGCAGCCTACAGTCAAATTCTTGGACGCTACAAAACTGAGACAGAGAAAGAGGATGAGAGAGAGAAAGGAAGAAAGAAAGAGGGATGGGATAGAAAAATGGCATTAAGCTCAGCATATTCAGTGGTTTTGTGATCATTACGCAGTCTTATTCAAAAAGAGTGTGATGATGGCCAAGCTGAGCATGTGAAACAGCATTAGTGAGCACGTCAGGTGTTTTGATTAGCAATGTTTCAAAGCTTTTTGCAAGGCTACATAAAGTAAATGTTGAGTCTTTCGGAATTTATTTTCGAATTTGCTTTGACCGGAAAAGAGTTTGTATATAGTCAAAATGTTAAAACTAAAAATAAGCTGATCAGCTTTTATGTAATCGGTACTATTATTATTTCAGGTTGAAGCCCACATACATGTCTGCCTGTCTTTTTGTATGAAAAAAACTCTATGCCTAACTTATTAATACATAGCAATAAAACTGGCTGAGTATCTTACGCCTTGTTTACTAATTTGTACTTCTTTCGTCGTCCGCCAAATACGCTCCCTGTTCGGAAATCCAGCAGATAATTCCAGCAAAAATGGGGTCGGAGCACAGGGTCAGCCATGATACAGAGCCCCTGGAACAGACAGGGTTAAGGGCCTTGCTCAAGGGCCCAACAATGGCAACCTGGTGGAGCTGGGGCTTAAACCGCTAACCTTCTGATCAGTAACACAGTGCCTTAGCCCTCTGAGCCACCACTGCCCCTAGATTAAGTTTTGTCTTAAAATGACTCCAGCGGGTTAAAATTTACTTATACTACTTCAGCGCTATTATTTCAGTGATGAAAATATTAAGTAATCCCAGTAAAAAAATTCTATTGGTGTTTGTTTACATTGAGCAAGTAACTTATTAGTAGCTTATTTTAAAATACATTTAATCCGGCACATAACTGTTCATAACGTTGCTTTTACTCAACATTTTGATTAACCCTCTCATTAATTGCTCATACCCTCTCAGTTCGGGTATTTTACATGCCTTCACCTTGGACTGCTGCGGGTATGTATGCTCTGAAAACACATGTTTTATCTCAAAATGGTGCTTCACATTACTGCTTGTCATTAACGCCAAGGTTTTGGAACATATGTGACAAACTGCTTTTAAACTTCCCGCAGGAAGAATAAACTTATAGTTAAAACTTCGATTGCGAGCTTGTATATGAAAACAATTGTACATCACAGCGAATTTCCTCATAATAAATAATAGAAATTCTGATGATTTGTTCCACAATCCAAAAATAATCATATAAAAATAATTCATACAAAATATAAGATAAAAATATAATAAATTAACCCGCACTTTACCTTTGAATGAATCGTGGCTGTAGTGAATGAGACCAGAGAGAGTAAAGGAGGAGGAAGGGGTCTACTGTGTAGGATGACTTTCACACATGTGCATGCATGCACACACACACCAGTTTACCGACAGTGCCAAAGAGAAGAGAGGAGGAAGAAGGGGCTACCGCGTAGGACGACTTACACACACACACACACACCAGTTTACCGAATAGAGACTCTCACTCACACAAGCACATTCAAACATACACCCACACACAAAATAAAAAATTACTCGGACACACGTGGTCAAAAACAGTATATGTGCGCATGGATGTTGACTACACGAGTGATCGACGTGCTAGAGCTCAGTATGCTTATTAATTAAGGTAACTCTGTTACTGTACTTAAGTATTTTTTGTGTATCTGTACTTTATTTAATTATACTTTAATTATTATATGTGATATTCATGACTACTCACTATTTTTTGCTGAAAAAAACAGTACTTTTACTCCCTACACTTTAAATAGAAAACTTTTACTTTTACTCAAGTATTGAATTTGTCTACTTCTGCCATTTCTGTTAATTGCCATGACCTTGCCATGATCTTGGGATAATGTATATTTAAAAAGGCTATTCCATATTAATCACCTAGTCATTTTTCATGCCAATTAATATTAATGACCCAACATTCATTTTGTACAAAAATCTATATTGTGCTAGGATAACAATATCAAAACTATTTCTTTTTTTTTTCATTTTATATTATGGTGATAATGACAAAATATTTATTTTCAGATATGATAATATGATTTGTTGGAAATCATAACCACCTGTACAGAGATATTTTGTCAGGTATTAACCTGCTGTATATCAAACACACAGTGTGCAACATGTTACAGAATGTTAGATGTAACTAATGTATATTTTTATTTTATTTCTTAGATATCATTTATATTCCCTGGTCAATTAAAAGGTTTAAAAATACTGGGGTGGTGAAGAGTAAAAAAAAAAAGAAAGTAAGACAAAAACCCAAATGATAGTACTGTATTCAGTCTATTAGGCTGTACTACCTCACATGGCCCGTAGAGGTTAGTGTACCTGCTCTGAAGCTGTGCGTTGAAGGAGCTGATGATTTCAGAGTTGCCCTGATATGGGGTGGTCACTCCGGCCATAGGCACATTGGGGCAGTGCAGGAGGAACACGAAGACAGCCACAAGGCTCACAAGGGCACAAAGCATGCAGAAACGAATGATGCCACGGCAACGCAGGTTCATCTTCTTCACAATGTAACCACCCAGGAAGGTGCCACCCCCTCCAGCAGGTACCACCATGTAGCCTTGAGGAAGAAATCGCTTGATTAATTGTTTTGTAACTTTGTTTTGAACGTGTGTCAGAGACAATTGCAAAAAGTTATTAAAATGAGGCAATGAACTGTTAAATAATGTGTCCATATTATTCATTATTCTTGATAAAATTAATATTTAACAAAACAAATTATTAAATATTTCATTACATTGCCAAACTTTTCTTTCAGTGAACACTACAGCCTGCATGAAAACATTCTCAAGTGAAGCATGACTTTGTGTTTTAATTGCACCAAATACTTACACTCACTGCACAACAGGCTTTTAATACATACATTTCCATCCTACTCAGTACGATTTAGTAAGTGTTGAGGTAAGTGGATTTTGGTAGAGGAAAAATACACTGCCAGGCCAAAAAAAGAATTTTTTTATATTTTTTTTATGCGTCGATTACCACCGTGGCATCACTATGATGAGCTTATGCAATGTCACAACATTTATTTTTGCCCAGAGTCGCATTAATTTCTCTCCTGGGATAGTCAGACTGCTGTGTAAAGCCTTCTCCAGCACATCCCAAAGATTCTCAATAGGGTTGAGATCTGCATTCTGGTGGCCAGTCCATGTGTGAAAATGATGTCTCATGCCCTCTGAAGCACTCTTTCCCAATTCCTGGCATCGTCATCTCGGAATATGCTCATGCCATCAGGGAGGAAATAATCCATTGATGGAAAAACCTGGTCACTCAATATATTCAGGAAGTCAGCTGACATCTGGACTCACCAGACCACATGACCTTTTTCCAACGCCCAACAGTCCTTTCTTTATGTTCCCTAGCAAACTGAAGCTGTTTTTTCTGATTTGCCGCAGTAAGTGGTTTAGTCCCAATCCCTTGAGTTCTCTTCACATAATGCATGTAGAACTGCTCTTACTTTCATTATTAAACATAGGAGTCAGTGATGACCTTTTTGTTTGTTTGTTTGTTTTTATGATTTAATTTTACTACATGTTTAAGTGATTTCCCATCATGCTCATTTAGGATGTTTTTTGGCCCACATTTCTTGCTTGAAGATGGTGGTTCACCACTTCCAGGCTTAAGTAATGCATTTTTCAGTTCTTAACTAAAGTTTAGTAGTACACCCTTTTGAAACATGTTTGCCATGACCACAGGATATGTCTTCTGACATGTTTGTTTAAAAAATGAGAAGCTACTCACTGCATCAAGTAAGGTTAAATAACTTGCTGCCATATTAATCACTACAGTAATTATCCAGAGGAAGGTTCTTAAATACTTGTTTAATTAAACTCAGGTGGTGACTCTTTTTTTTTTTTTTGGCTGGGCAGTGTATTTCACAATTTAATAGACAGTGTATTCTTTGTTGCTCTTTGACTAGGGCTGATCATAGAGGACAGACTGTGTGACCACTGTAAGAACTGCAAGGTTAAGGCAGAGATTCACTCTCACTCGAGTGTTAAGAAATTTCAGGACAGCTCCCTATTATAGCTCCAACTGAAACAAGTAGGAAAAAACCTTGAAAAAATGGTGTGTGGAATTCCATTTAACTGAGCTACCCCTGGTCAAGTCAACACTTAGAACTGATGTTATGCAAGCTTTAAGCACATGGTGCACCTGACTGTTGAACTGACTCAATGGCTAAATGCTAGTCATTATTGTTTTAACAACAAAATAAACGAATAAATCACAGCCATCAATTGCTGTGGTGTGGGAACATATATCTCTGATGATCTATCCTGGTCAGCCAACCCTTCTGTGGTCATAAAGAAGACATTACACATTCAGGAGGAACTTCTCAAAAAAAAAAAAAAAAAAAAGGGAACTTGTCTTTCTATCTCCTCCGTTATGAATTGACACCTGCTTTGCAAGTGATGGGACAGAAAACATAACTAAACTTACCTCAAATAATGTATCAGATCTGTCAATCAAGTACACATGACTCAAATACTTCATTTATGCGAGAGGCATGACTGTCTTACCAAACCAGGTGGCTGCTTCGGAGGCACTAAGACTGAATTGAGACTCCAAGAACTTGGGCCCAAAAGTGGACATGCCAGCAATTAGAGTGGCCTCTGTAGCACCAGCCAGACATAGAAAAATAAACGTAGGGTTCTTTAGCAGAAGCAAAACTGACCTGGATTTAGAGAGAGAGAGAGAAAGAGAGAGAGAGAGAAAGAAACAGATATAGAGAACCACTATAAAGGGATGACTATTTTGTAATCACTAGTATATTGTGCAATGTCCAGAGTGTTATAGTTATAGTGTTATAGCTCATTTTCTGTACCCAATAAATCAATCAATGAATACAAATCAGATACAAGTCAAGCCCTTCAGTTGGTGTTCAATTCCAATGTCAGAATGATGGTTGGCATCAGTTGAGCTTGTTTAAGTATTTCAGAACCTGTCGTCTTCTGTGAGTTTAAACAGAATGACAAAAGATACTCACAGAGCAGAAGTTTAATAGAACCTTGTTAATGAGAAAGGTCAAAAAATTGTCAGACTAATGTTAACTAACAGGTAGTCTACACAAAATGGAATAACCACTTTTACAAATGTAGCGAGCAGAAAAGCATTTCAGAAAAAGCAGAACCTGAGACAGATGATCTACAACAGCAGAAGACCACAGTGCTTCATTCTTGCTAGCCAAGACTAGGCATTGAGGTAACAGTGGGCTTCTGTTATCAGCTAGGAGTCTTTTTTCACATCATTGTGTGTATAGACTAGAGTAGGGTGAGTGAAATCTCAGGAGATCAGCACTGTCTCAAATACCCATCCCTGCTTGTTTTGCATCAAAAACCATGTTGTAGTCAATGTCACTGAGCCCTATTCTCATATGGTCTGGATGGTCATTAACTGAAGACTGTATTTGCATTTGTATATAATGCAGATTACTCCTGCCATATGATTGACTGATTGCATAATTACATGAATAAGCATGTGTGGGCAGTGACTATTCTAATCTAATCTAATCTAATCTAATTTTATCTAATGTAATCTGGTATAATGTGTCTCCATATATTTTCTTTTGGCTAATTAAATTATTCTAGCCAATAATGTTAAAATGAGGAATATGACTAATAAAACATTAAACATATAATCATCACTTTCTATACAACTCTTTCTTCATCTACACCACTTCATCTTTCTTCTGTATACAGGGTCGATGGGGCCTGGAGCCTATCCCATGAGACGTAGGGCATGAGGCTGGGTATACTGTATGAGTTTATAACGCAACACAACTAAAATAGCAAGTGATTTCTCCAAAGTCAACACAGAATTATTCGACCCCCTGAATAAAATCCCTCATTAGAGCACAAAGTTGTAAATCAGATGTTGTCTCAAGCACAGATTAGTATACCTGAGGTGTACTTGATTTAGAACACATCAAATACCTGGACTTTCTAGCAATTTGTTGATGAAGATGTTTGACTTTCATGCCAGAAATGGCCAAGTTGATAGAGTTGTCCATGAAGTTAAGAGAAGAGATCATTGCTTCGCACAAACGAGGATATAAAAAATATATCAAAGGTATTAATGTTCCTAGGTAATAATGTTCCTAAATATAGTAAGTAGCTGATTTTTAAAGAAACAGTGGCTACACTACTTAGATGTTGCATGTTCTCCCAGTGCTTGGTGGGTTTCCTGTGGGTTCTCCAGTTTCCAATGGGGGTTGAATAATTGCGAGTGCAACTGTACATGGTACATGCAACGGTGAAAATTGCTACTTTCGAGGGCATAGGGTTCCCGAGATATTCATTCACCTATTCTGTGAGTGTGTGTGTGTGTGTGTGTGTGTGTGTGTGTGTGTGTGTGTGTGTGTGTGTGTGTGTGTGCAAGGCGCGTGGTTTGTCCCAGTTGCCTTAGCAACGGATGTGTGTCTAACCTGATATCTTGCATATGCTGCAGTAGAAAATGACTATGCTGCTTCTCTCCTGGATATCTTGGGAAACATTAGTGCTACTGTAGATTGTTATTTTTTGGAGCAGACAGGAGTCCTGGGAGAAGGTTTTGACATGTTTTGTGAGGAGGAGTGCAAAATTAAGGAAGAATCGGGGAGAGAGATAGAGAGGTAGTTTTATGCTGATTCACTGTATGTAAATCCCAATTATTTTCAATGTAAAGAATTTGGAGTGAGAATTAGAAGTGGTTTAAAAGAGGTTTACTTGTTTTTGATCAGTGTGATTCTAAAGCCTTTCGACATGACGTGTCACACAGCAAAAGAGTTGAGCACAGGTCGCAGATAAAAACTGATAACTGATGGTGTATTTTGTGCCGAGGCTCGGGAAACCTGACGAAACATTTTGACACAAGTTCTGATTCCTTAGAAATTTAATAGCATGCCATTGTCCACCAGTATAACCCAGTTTCCATCCATCCATCTAGGAACCCCTGTAGTTTAACTGGGGACCATGGAGGCCATTAATTTGTCAAAATTACTGTGCTAGAAAAGTCCAATAATAGTACTGTACTACAAATACTCCTGATTAAAATTACTGCTTTGCTTCTATCTAGGCTGTGAATATGACAATAAAACGTATATGTGCTAATCATGCTATTATGAGTCACTGTACTATGGCAAAAAAAAGCCCACTCCATTACAACACTTAGCCTTACTGACCAAAGCAGAAGTTCAGAGAGGAACTGCATCCCACACATTTGGCCCAAAACTCTATTTAGTTGTGACCACATCAGTTTGTTTCTAAATCCCCTTATTGTGTTCCACCATCTGCTCACTGCGTGTGGTACCGCCTACCGCTGTCATCTTAGTTTTAGGCTTCTAAATATTCTTGTTCCTAATTTTCAGCCTTACTTGGATTTTCTCTCTCATCAACTTTCTTGATCAATAATGGTACTACTGTATATGCTTTCACTCTTGAGAAGGTGTGTTTACCTAGGCATGTCTTTTACTGTCTTGCCAAACTGGGGATCAGAGGCAGTCGCTTGGCTTCCATCCTTCAGCTGATGAGCCTCAGACACACGCATGGCTATAAAGTTCTGAGATCCTGTGTGTGTTAGTAATTTTGAGGATGAGAGAGAGAGAGAAAGTAATAGTAAGGTACAGATAGGCATATGCAGTCATATGGATTTTATTTTCTTTTAGATTATCTTCTACCCTGGGCATGTTTTCATGTCACTGCAGTATAAAGTATATGTATATGTAATGAATGATATTTCAGTTGTGATATTTCCAACTTTGCTACAGTATAATATAGCAACCAACAAAATTCAAGTTAATTAACCAATACTTTGTTTTTGGTAATATCATCGTAGTGCCCTACACATATTCCATGATACATCTAATATTTTTCTAATTATTTTACAACCCTTTCCCAATTGATGCCTTTCAACAGTGATATCCCATATTCATACTACATGCTTTATAAACTCTTTGTAGGCCATGACTTCAAGACTTTAGCAGTCAGTTAAAACAAGACAATAAAAATAAAATAAACAGTAACAAATATTATATTTATTTTTCTCTTGATTTTTTAAGGTGCTATATCATATTAAAAATAGAAATATATTATATATTTATCTTTGTTCATTTCTATATCTCAAAAAACATCAACTGTAACTGAAGTACAGTATGTACACTCATTACATCTAGTGCTTAAGACATTGATTATTTGATCTGAATGACCTGGGGCAGTTTGTGATGAATTGTACCTGGAAGTTGGCGAGGATAGCCCAAAATGGGTATAGCGGTGATGAGGGCAGCGCCACCTCCTGCCAGGAACCCAACCCACCATGCCCCCACCCACAGGGGGCTTTCTGGTGTCAGAAGAGTTCTGAAGAAATAAAAGGAGTGCAACATATAGTTTAACTGATCAAACAGAAAAAGAAAAAAAAGTTTTTTTTCATCACACATGAACCAAAAATCCAAACCTTTTGAAACAGATCTGATCTGGTATAGATGCTGAAGCATGAATGAATGTGCGAATGTACAAATTCTTTCAATAATGTCAGTACAGATGAACTTACAGTCTATTTTAGCATGGTTAAATATATATTATATGTTTAATCTAATGATTTAATTGTATCTACACGATTTTATACTGCAACAATATCCTGCGTAATTATATTAACAGATCAGCCAATGATTATGCAGTTTTTAAACAAAAGCGCCATACTTTAGCATCAGAATATGCTAGTCTGTATCACTTAAAAAAAAAGTCTTTGTTTTCTCTAATAATTTCATAAAGTGAGCCCATCCAGCATATTAATCTCAAATGAGTGACAATAGCTTCTGTCTTAGATATTAATTGGCATTGACTGCAAGCCTGTCCCTTTCCACCAAACCTGTTTTTTCAGTGAACACATACGACACTCTGTCCAGGGAAATGGAGAATGTTTTTTGGGCATTGTCAGAATATTAAAATCACAATCTACAGATGATAGGGCGACCTTTTCGGTTCTGTTTAATTAACACAAAATAAAATCTAGCACTGTACAGTATGATTGACTTAGCTATATCAGATACGTTTATAATAATCAGTTTTTCTTGTTCTTTTTTAAGCATAGCACATTTTTCCAATGGTACATCAAGAGAAAAAAAAAAAACGCAAGCCTATACCACAGGCAGAAAAAAAAGACTCAGTTATAGATGAGTGAAAGTTTTTCAGAGGTCTGTGGTCATCATCAAGGCACCTATTATTTCCTAAAATTCTCATACCTCTTTTGTTACCCCACAATAACCTCAAAGACCTCATGACCCTATTCAACCCAAATCCCCAGTTGCCAAATCCCTAGGTAGGTATAAAAGACTCACATTTTGCCCATTTCTGTGTATATGTTGAGGAAGAAGCCACCCAGCAGGTATCCAGCTGCTGGGCCTATAATAGCTGCGGTGTAGAATATACCTAGGAAAAATAAGGCATGTTAGTTGAGTCTAGCATATTAGTACTAGATCTTTTATGGCTCACCCCATGAGTCTTAAAAAAAAACTCCATTGTTCCATTTCACGGAATCCATGTTGGAGTTTTGATCTCTACTTAGGCTAGACCATGTTTATAAATAAATACTTGAGTCCAGAGATGCAATTGTCTGTAAATGCCTTTGAAATGCGGATGCTGGGGACTGGGAAGTAGCACAATTGTAATGCGCTTTATTGATGGCAAAATGGAACTTATAAATAAAGGTCAATAATTATGGTGTTGGCTACAGGGGTGTCTGACAGGGAAAAAAAAAAAAGCAAATGCTAATTCATGTAGATGTGAGTTTTATATGCAGCAACTTAAATTTAATTATTCAGTCTTAACATTTTGTGGACTAAAGTAATTGAGTGGTTTGGAAGGCCATTTCGAATACACATACAGTACATACACAACACAATAAGCAGCCCTAAATGATGTCAGGAAGTCGCCATGCTCTACGTTTGCAGTTCAATAAAATCCCTTGATTTGGACTTGGTTTTTTCATGGCCTTTAAAACACCATTTACAGGAAATTTACTTTTGAAGGACTGAAGTATATGAGTGCTTTTAGAGCCCAGTTTTAACACACAAATAAACACAGCCCATATTTGCTTTTCAATTAAATTATTTTTATAAACACTCTTTTCATAACCCTTTTGGGGCATTAAATCCATTTACAAGAAATAGACTTCACAGGTTACTACTGAGACCAGGCATTGAACAAGGAAGCCTTTTATACAAGCTCCAACAAACAAAGACACAATTCACAAGACAGTTTATTTTTTTCTCTACATCAACCACACTTACCTAAAAAAACTAACACATAACTGAGAAATTCAGAGCCTAATACAGTATAAGCTCACTCTGATACTGATGCCTGTGGATTGTATTTCCAATTATAGATTTATGTCTAATTTCCAAGTCTGATATCTTTGCCAGATCTATTTTTGTATGTGATAAACTCTATACAGTATATACAGCACAGATTTCATTCATTCAGCCCTGTTTTATTAAGAGGGCTGATGGATGTCATAAGCCTCGGCTGACCTTTTTCTGTTTGCTGACCATAGTGTATTAATTGTGGTTTGACCTACAACACTACAATACCAACAACATCTGCAGTAATGTGATTCTACATTTAGTGAACACCTGCAAAACACAGTGATACCTACTGTATTTCAAATATATTTATCTAAAAACCTTTTTGCTCTTATTTATCCTCATTTAGATTTCTTTTAGAATGCTTTTATTCAAGTCATTAATATCAAAACAAAGAGTTCCAATTTTTTTTTTAATTAAACTTGTGTACAGTTGAAATAAATAAACTATTTAAACTTGCTATCACGATCTGTATATAAAAGTGAAGTTACTCATGTCTGATTGAAGCAATCACAATTCGCATTAGTTAGTCTCCTTATACATAATTTTGCATAAGAATTCTGATAGGATGCAATTATTTTCACAAATGTCAAACTTCTTTTATAAATATTCTGGTTTCAAATTTAAGGGATTGTTTGTTTCCATCCACTTTGATAAATGAGGCGTGCTGAATATCTCTGTTTATCTTAGAACCACCCATTGCAATTAGAATTATGAACAAGGATCCCTTCAGTGTAATGTTTGTTTGTTTGTTTGTTTGTTTGTTTGTTTTTTTACATCTGAGCACTTACCTATGTAGACAGGTGCATAATTAGACTTGACGTTCTCATCCAGGTAAGTAACGCCTAGTGTATAGAGCGGTGTAGCACCAACCCCATGCAAAAATTGGCCCAGCATGAAGATGTAGCGATACAATGAGAGTCTACTCCCTCTGCTGCCCTCACACTCCTCCGTCTGGTTGGCCAAGCACAGCCCCCTATGCTCCAGTATTCTCGGCTCATAAGGTGGTGTGGTGAAGTGTGGCAGTGCAAACACGAGTGAGCCAAGAGCCATTATGAAAACTCCCCAGCCCAGCCAGCGGGGCTTGTGCCCTGTGCCACCGAAATAACTTACAAATGTCAGGCACACGCAGGCAGCAATGTCATAGGAGCTAGCGATTAATCCAGCCTGTAATGACAATAATTACACAAACAGTACGCATCATTTAATTCTTACTGTATCTGAGTCACTAAAAGTTAGCTGTAATATATTCCTTTAGCATAAACAAACCTGATAGCTGCGCAGGTCAAAGCGTCTCTCGATAGACGTGATGACAGTGTTGATGAAACCATTGATTATCATGCCCTGGAGGAATGAGGCCACACATAAGAAGAAGAGCACCCATCGTGCAGTGTTGAAACTCTGAATAAAGCGGGGGGTCAGGGCTCCCCATCCACACAGGTTTTCTGTGTCTGAAGATAGAAAATTAACCCCCACTGTAGTCCCAGAGAGATTAACAGTGTTTTTGGTCGTCTTGATTGGGGCATCTATGGATGGACGGTAAGGGGTGGAGCTAGTAGGTGTGCTGACCTGTGACGCCAATGGGCTTGGTAAATCCACACTGGGGCCCATGGGTCCATCCTGCAGGTCCAAAAGCTCTTGCCTAGAGCTGAAGGAACTGTCATTGTTGCGCAGATGGGGCATGACCCCTTTGGGGGGAAAAAAAGCTTTACCGTAAATTCAATAAATATCAAGTCCAGCTTCTTCAGATCAGATCTGGATTATTATTATTATTTTTTTTTTTTATTGTCGTCTTTTTCTGATTGAGTCCTGAAGTTCTGATACTGATGCTATGCCAAAGCATTAGGAGGTACAGAAGTTCTTTGGAGGCAGAAAGATATCCTGAAATTAAAAGATAGTGACTTACAAACATGCCAAAAAACATTATAAACATAATTAATGAATAAAGTAAAAGATGTCTTATAATTATGCACAAAAGCCCAGTAACAATAGACCCAGAACTATTCTGAAGTGATCATGAAGAATATTGTAACAGTGAAGCAGCACCTGATATTTTTTCCATAAACCTCTTAAATTGAACCTCTTTGAAACTATCGTGAATAGAATTCTAGGTAAACCAAACAGCTTGCCATTATGTCTCAATGTAACTGTGTCCCTATTCAACTCCGGAAAATAATAATTTGAATACAGAGATAGACTTACAGTACTTTACAAATATGGAGTTGAACAGGGACACATGTGCATTGAAACATTTCAATATATATTGGCTCATAAAAAATAAAAAAAGAGGGTTGTGAGATAAATACCTGTTGAAATAGGAAGCTGTGAAAGGAATGTGCTGTGACAAACCTCTTGCCAATCAGTTAAATAAATGAAAATAAATAAATGGATACTTTTGGCTCAATGGACTTAAGAAATTGTAATGTTTTATAGAGTTGCATCATTACATTTTCTTTTTGTATAATATATTTAGGAAAATAAAGGTTAAAGTACTTTATGAAAAGTAACAAGTTACATTATATTTCATCACACATAACGGTAAAAGACAAACAAAAAGAGTGAAAGAATCAGGGAGAGGAACCGAGACACACAGAGGTATATTTCAGAAAAGTGGTTACGAGATCCAGGTCTGTTGAAATAGGAAGCTGTGAAAGAAATGTCCTGTTAAAAAAATAATAATAATAATAAAAAAAAAACTATTGTACATAAAGATAAGACTTGCAATGATGTACTGAACTAATTTTCAGTTCAGTCAACTAAATGATAAATGTGTAACATACTAATCATAGTTCTTATGTCATGTCCATGTCTGGAACTTATGGCATCCTTATGAGCTTTAGCCCACAAGGTCATCACCTAACCTCTAGTTATACTAGCTCCAGTTAATAGTCTGTTACATTGGTTTAAAAACAGAAAACCTGCACATCCATTTATATGTCTATTTCAATATAGAAAATTATAAAAATTACAAAAATAATAGAGACAGTAAACTTGTCTGTCAAGCTCACTCCTGTAAAGGCCATGTTAATTGTTAAACAGTTAATTGTTCAAAATACATTCACCAGACAGAAAACATTTTCTAATTAGTTGTATCAGTTGCAAACATGTAAAAAGTAATTTGCAAAGCAAATAGTTTTTTCTTCCCCAGATAACCTATTTAATCTTACATAAGTAATTTTCTTAAAATATCCATTCAGCTAAATTAGGCTAAACTTAAGTCAGCTTTAAATAATTATTTTATGAAAAAATGTAATTTAGTTAGACAAAGGATTAAACTGTCAGCTAAACTTGTTACACAATTTTAAAGAATTTTTAAATTTATTTTCCAAATACATTTTAAAATGCTAGAAAAATATAATATATTTTGGGCACATTGTACACTGGTTAGTGGTGACACAGAGAGTTGTTGAGTGCATATTTTCAGATGACCTTGAGTGCATATTTTCAGATCTTTGGTGCAATAAGCTCTAATTTGATACCAAGTTTATTAATGTACAGTATCGTACCCAGCTTGCATAGTAGGGATGAGAATCATTAGGAACCACCTAATACGATGTTATAATGATACCTAGGTACCGATTCTATTAGTATTATGATGATGCAAGTATCGCGATTTTATAAATATTGCAATTTGATATAAAAAAAATTGTTGCAATTCTAAACAAAGGGAGCAAATAATTTGCTCCTACCACATAGGATGCTGTGCTGTGGAAATAGTTTAGAGCAGGCTTATAGAGAAGCAGCAACATTTTCCCCTTCTAATGCAAACATATATAAATTTAAATAAATTGTAAAAGAAATATGTCACAATATATAAATTGCCACATAAAAGAATCGCAATACAAATTTTAAAAATAGATGTTTTGCCCATCTCTAGTGGATACTCTTTATTAAAGTGTTTTAGAAATGTTTGTGATTAAATCTGTCTCTTTTTCTGCTCAAGGATCAGGATAACAGGGCATTTATTAACAGATTTTTGCTGAAATTGAAGATTTTATACATTTCACCTACTGTACAATACTGGCAATAGTGCAAAATCAACCTGTGCGAGTTAATACCTGCCTTGATAGGACGGGTCACATCACTTCAGAGATATAAAATTTGTGCAGTTTCAACAGTCGGATGAAAAAGTTTATTTAAAATTTAATTTGGCATTCTAAGCGATAATTTGCTGGTCAAAATTATAAATTTCCAACTTTTACAGTATGTGTTTGTCAGATAAAGAAGGAAACTGGACATCCCCATGATTTGTTAGTAACAAGTAACAAATAAATGTTTAATTGTTGATTAATCTAAAGCTAATACTTGTATGTACTGTAGCATAACTAATTTAAAGGTAAGAAGTTTTACATTGTTTATTTTGATGCTGTATATTAAAAAGGTATGTGCATTCCTTATGTATTCAGGAAATTATGGCATGTTTGCCAGTCTTAACAAGTTATAATTACATATACATATACTACTTACCTGTCTGTACTTACAGAGATGTACACTTGTAAACTTGTAAAATAATAATAATAATAATAATAACTTGTTAAGACTGGCAAACATGCCATAACTTCCTATACTATATAGGAAGTTATATAAATATATATTGTATATTAAACTTTGACTTGATGTGCTTGTAGTAGCTGTTTTAGAATGGGATTTTTGTAGTAAGGGGTAAATCAGGATTCAGAATATGAATTAGGTGGTGTGACCATTGCGTCAGAATTGCTGCTCTGTGATTGGACACATCTCATTTGTTGCTCAGGAACTAGGGGTCACAAAATAAATAAATAAATGTTGTGCCTATTTTTAGGTGTCAACGCTCTTTATCATTTGTTTTATGTTCCACAAGCCATTCTTTTCTGCATTCAAAGTTCAAACAGAGGGAAGGCGAACAGTAAACGGTGTATATAGATTTGAGAATAGGTTCAGTATTTGCTTTGGAATCCTGGCTGTGTAAGTCTCTTTGAAGCATAGCAGGGTACTAACAACCCAAGGGCATAAAAAAAAAAACAGAGAGACGGAAGCCAAACAGGCCATAGACTTTCACTGACAACATCTAGGAAGGAAGTTCAGCAGTAACAGCAGCTTTTTGCCTCAGCTTAGTGAGAGGGTGCTGGAGTGTAAGCTTTTTATGTTGCAATACCACTTTTTTTTTGTTGCAGCCACTTTTCAAACTGCACTTAAAATAAACCAACAAGTGTGGAAAAAGTACAATAATTACAAATATGTTCAGATCATGTAGAAAAACGAATGTGATATTACCCAGAATCTTAAAACCTGATCGGAATTTGGTCGTCCAGTCCAACAAAGATCCTAGGTACTGTATACATCCAAAGCTGTAACAAAATTTCTTCAAGACAACAAAGTGACAGTATCACAAAAGCCTGACCTGAAATCCACAAACAGTTTGTGAACTGAACTGAAAATGCATGTCTTAACAATGAAGCCCATATAACTGATCTAGTTACATAAGTTCTGTGAGAATGAGGACAAGCGTTCGGCGAGAACGAGGTTTGTTGAGCTTTAATTTGAAATTATTAGTGTAAATTAATTCACAATACAAAACCAGACATACAATTCACATTCACAAAACATAACTAAGATAAGATAACATGCATTACTTAATATTTATTTAAATCTTAAATCTTGCATAGATGGCATTTTTTTAATTTTGAAGTTCACAGAGACAAAAATAATCTAGTTTTTCCAATTTAATTTTTCTTAAACAAGATGAGCGGTGCAATGTGTTTTTTGTCACCAGGGGATTCCGTTCCTCACATGTTTCGGTCTCTGACTAATACAGTATGACTAAAGAGGAAAGGAGAACTTGTTTCTTTGGCTTGGAGAATATCAATGATTATATAAATGGAATAAATGCATGGTAACGCTGCTCATATTGTTGTTTTTTGTTGCTAACTGAACCATTGAGTTCACCATTTACCGAAACAATTTGTGTGGTTAATAAATGGTGCTGTTTTTAGCACATTCAGGCACAATACAGTTAGTTAATATCAATAATTAAAAATGTATTTAAGTCAGAATATAAATGGAAAAGTTCATATTACAAGATGACTGCTGTAGCCATAATTAAATCAGCTCTTGATTCAGCTAACTCTTTCTGTCCATAAGCTAAAACTACATTTAAATGATATATAAAATGAAATGAGGGTCCCAGTTTGTCGCCAGCAGTACATCTAATACATTAATGTAAATGAATGTAATTTACTTCAATGTAAGTTAGTAAATCATGTACAAGTAAATGACAAATGTTTGTTTGCTAAATGTTAGTTTTTATTTATCTATTTATCTAGTCATTGTGCTGTGATGATTAATATCGGATGGGAGTGAATCCAGCTGTAGAGATTTTAAATAAAGTTTTGTAATGTTAGGTGACCTTACATGATAAGAGATGTGGTTGTGGTTTGTTTCTCTTGCTGTCGAACACGGAGCAACTTTATGCTTTTAAAGTTTTTCCACACAAATTCAGGTGTTTCAGTAATTTTATTGCGTTGTCAATATGGACAATGAGTTGCTTTTAGTATGTATTGCATCATGTCACACAATGGGGCAAAAAAGTATTTAGTCAGCCACCAATTGTGCAAGTTCTCTCACTTAAAAAGATAAGTAAGCCTGTAATTTTCATCATAGGTATACCTCAACTATGAGAGACAAAATAAGAAAAAGAAATCCAGAAAATCACATTGT
>JAQMYJ010000015.1:14116613-14131252 GCA_030014305.1 Clarias laeviceps
TATCTAAAACCTTTCATGTTTCCACATGATGACATTCCAGAATTAATTAAAAATGTACAGGTTATATATATATATATATATATATATATATATATATATAAAAATGTACATATATATATATAAAATATTGTTTAATAAATTCATTATAATATGATATGATAACAGAGTTGAAATTAAAGAAACAGGGTTGCACAGGATTGTAGGTCATGACAAATTTGGCAAATATTTTAAACCACAGGAATTTTGTTTAATTATATTTTTAGATCTTTTTGGATGAACTATTAAACGGAACAAGTAGGACTAATTATAATAAATAAATAAATAAATAAATACAGTCATGTTCAAAGTACCCCCTATTTTCATTCTATGTGTTTTTGTTCAAAAACAATAAAAATCATCTAATCATAGCAGGTCTTAGTATTAGGCAAATACAACCTCAGACAAACAACAACATATATTTTTTTTCACCAAGCATTATTTATTAAAAAAACAACCAAAAAGATAATAATAATTACATGCAGGCAATACTAAGTACCCATTACCGTTTCTACACTAAGTTAGCAGCCAGGTGCTACAAATCATAGCTACAATAAGAAGCCAAGTGCTACTGTACTAACAATCAGATTAATTGATTATCAGCAGGTGTACACACCTCTATAAAAACTTTACAGAGTTTGCAGTTTGCTTGTCTGGATCATTCAGGTGTGTGTTAACACAAATAACAAGAGGAAAAGACCTAAGCAGCGGTCTTAGAGAAGAAGCAACTAGTATAAAACCATTTCCAAACAATTTGGAGTTCAACGTTCTATAGTGAGAGTCGCCAAACTTACCAGAAGCAGACGTCCGAGCAGACGTCCGAGCACATGGTAAGAATGTGTAATGCTCAGAGAAATACAAAAAAAACAAGAGTTAAATCTCAGACCCTCCAGGCCTCACTGAGCACATTAAAAGTTAACTGAACTGTTTGTTTGGAAGGGTTGCCAGGAGAAAGATTCATCTGTTTAAAAAGAACATGGAAGCATGACTAAGGTTCACAAAACTGCACCTCAACAAACCACAAGGCTTCTAGAACAATGTCCTATGGACAGATCAACATTTCAGCATAAACACCTCATAACCACACCTCATAACCAGCTTGTCGGTGGAGAGGTGGCAATTTGGACTTGTTTTTGCAGTCAAAGAACCTGTTTACCTTGCAGTCAATAAGTCAAACCCCTCTGTATACTAGAGTATTCCAGAAGCAAATCTGAAGCCATCTGTCTGACAGCTAAAGCTTTGTCAAAATGTGTCATGCAACAGGACAATGATCTGAAGCACATCAATAAGTCTACATCAGAATGACTGAAAAATAAAATAATTAAGGTTTTGAAAAGGCCTAGTAAAAGTTCAGACCTGTAAATACCCAATTAAAATGCTGTGACAAGACCTTAAGAGAGCTGTGCATATGCCAATTCCCAAAAACCTTGATGAACTGAAACAATGTTTTAAAGAAGAATGGGCCAAAATTCCTCGACAACGATGTGAGAAACTAATTACGTTATACAGGAAAGAGTGACTTAGATTTTTTGCCGGTAAAGGTGGATCTACAAGCTATTGCATCATGGGGGGTACTTAGTATTGCCTACATGTTTTTTTTCCACATGAAATTAAATGAGGGGGAACTAAATTTTATGCATGACTGTAAATAAAATTTTAACAAGACCACAAACTGGATAAGATCAAATATTTAATAGACAGAAATATTCATATTTTAGTGGGATGCTAAATAGAAATAAAAAATCTATCAAAATATTTATTAGAAATAACAAAATCAATATCAAAAACAGAACTGAATAGAAAAAAAAATCTATCAAAATATTTATTAGAAATAACAAAATCAATATCAAAAACAGAACTGAATATGGTCTGAAAATGAACAGTTTTGGGCTGCAAAATAATTTTTATATTATTATTATATTAAATATTATTATGGAGGAAAAGGTGTTAGAAACTAAGAGAAAATAC
This sequence comes from Clarias laeviceps, assembly GCA_030014305.1. Classification (NCBI taxonomy): domain Eukaryota; kingdom Metazoa; phylum Chordata; class Actinopteri; order Siluriformes; family Clariidae; genus Clarias; species Clarias laeviceps. The sequence continues at coordinate 14,118,618 of JAQMYJ010000015.1, forward strand.
TTTGTGCATGATTTGTCACAAGGGAATTAAAAGACAAATTGTTTTGGTTTTATCAGAACTTGATTTACCTGTGATTTTGCAAAACGTTATAACTTCCCATGGTTTTATTACAATGGATTATTTGGCTTGCCGTTGTGTGAATATAAAATTAGTAATAATAATCAGGGTTGAAGTATTATGACATTAGCATGATGATGATATGACTATGACGTCATCGCCATAGGGCTGATACTGCAGTTTTAATAGTGCTGATGTTATAATATGTGAAGGCCCTCTTGTTCTTGTAAGGATTTTTTTTTTTCAATTGTCCAGGCCCTTTTGGGAGTCTTAATATGCTCAAAAATGTATGAAAATCGGCACACAGGTTGGAATCTGCTGCCCTTAGGACACCTACGAGTCTGAGATTTTTCTGCATGACAAACTCTGTACACTTCTAGATCTCATTGAGCTGAACAATTTTCACTATGCATGTTATGGGCTCAACTCAACAAGAGGTCAGATATTTTGGGTAATTTGCAAAATGCACAGTTATGACATCAGCACTATTAAATATACACACTACACAGACAGACAGACAGACAGACACACACACACACACACACACACACACACACACACAAACTGCACACAAACATACTACACAAACACACATACTACACACACATCCTGGCCGGCCAAAGCACCTGCGCCAGTATGAGCGCCACCAGCTTTTCGAAGGTCTTAACATGCTCAAAAGGCACACAGGTTGTACAGTATGTAGTGCCATCGCCACCCAGGTGCACTAAAAAGACATGTCCAGCTGTGAAGATGCCTTAAACTTATACCATATTCAGTGACATCAGCGTTCGGCGCTTTTTAGAGGTCTTAGCGTGCTCAAAGGGGACACAGATTATGTGGTCCATCTGGGTGGCATTGTCTGGAGATCTTAACATGGTCAAAACATGGCGATGGAACAGGTCCTTGGGCTCACTCATCATTGCTTGAAACTATATTTATTTTATTTAATCTTCCCAATAATTCAAGACCTTTTGGAGGTCTTTACATGCTTAAAACTCATGGAAATTGGCATACAGATTGGAATCTGCGGCCATTAGGAGATCTGCGGGGACCACATCCTTCACAGGAGATTTTGCTTCATAGCTCATACACACTTGCACATACAGTATACGTCAAACTCAGGACACTTCTAGATCTCATTGAGCTGAACAATTCAATCTCTCCTCCAAGATCCAGGTTCGAGTATTGCCCCGGGTCTGTGTTCTCACAAGCATGCAGATTAGGCTAATTGGCATTCCCAAATTGCCCATAGTGTGTGTCTGTGTGTGTGTGTGTGTGTGTGTGTGCCCTGTGATGGATTGGCACCCTGTTCGTGGTGTACCCTGCCTTGTGCAAAGTCTCTTGTGATAGGCTCCTGGCTCCCCTCCAGCAACTAAATTTGACCGTAGTTGTGAGCTATGAAAGCTGTCATATAAAATCCATCACCATCCACATCATCAAAGGGTTTGTATGGTATGGTAAGAATGAATAAGCATAAGTCTGTATATTAGAGTTTAGTTTTACATTGTGGAATGCATACTTTTTTAAGATAAAAAGTTACCTGAGTGTTTAAGTAGCATGGTCTTAAAATTATAGAATTGAATTTAAAAAGTAATAGAATTGAATGATAATCTTTAAGTTCTGTTAAGAATAGGAAGAAATATTTATTTTATCTTCACTCAGAGCAGATATGTAAGACTTGTTCATTGCGTGTTGCATGTTTATAGATGACATATTCGACACAAACTTTGTTCCATAATGACTGTATTATACTAAGCTTTAAACACATGCTGGTAATTCTGTAATTGATTGACAAACTTTATGATGTAATTTACTGTATCATGTGTTACTGCAATTCTTATGCATTGGGGAAAAAAATGTAATAAAAATAATATTGAAGTACAGTAAGCTTATTTTTGCTTGGGAAAAGTCACATGATAATTAAAGTTAGATATTTTCCTTTTCTCATATTTTATTGATCTTTTATTGCGCACAATTAATTTTAAACAAAGTATGATTCATGTTGTAAATTTGGGTAACCATGGGTCTTTAATAAAAATTAAAAAAATCCAGAATATGCTGGTTGGGCTGTGGCTTGAACATCTAAAGTAAAAGGGGGAGTAAAATATAACATTTTACGAAAGGTGAGCATGCCCATGGTGTATATTTTAGAACTTACTTTAGCAAAGTGTCTGAACAGAAAGTATAAGAGGAAACAACAATGTTACAACACTACCCGTCAAAATCATAAAGTCATTGCACATAAGATTTCACTGTCATCTTACTCACTTTAAAAAACTTCATGCAGACAAATCGCTTAAACTGGTTCAATTTGCATGTGTTTGACTGTGAAAATGTAACTAGTAGAGTTTCACACACACACACATATGCATGCACAGACACACGCACACAAGCATGTACGCACAATTTATTTTTTCTTTTGTGTCACTGGGTGACTAAGAACTTTTTAAAATATGATAACAAAAATCCTAAACAATAATTCCAGCTTCTACTGTAAGTCTACTTGTAGTCAGGGGTAACTCAGTCGGTAAGGCTTTAAGGCGACTATCATTTGAAAGGTTCCAGGAACAAACACCAGCCCCATCATGATACCGTTGACAAAAACCTTGTTTTTAAAAATACCCATTTATGTATGGACTACTCCATGATCATCCCAAACATTTATTCAATGTACCCGTTAAAACCCAGTGCATATTGTTTACACACATTACACAGTTTTTAAAAGAACTCGGCAGTTGTTCCAAACATCTTGAACCACAGATCTTTCGTGGGTATAGGCACAAAAAAATGGTCATTGACCAATACCACTTCCCTATCATGTGAGTTTTAAGGTTTAAAGAGACTGGGACTCAATAACTTGGTATTTAAAAAAAGTAAAGGCTATAGTCCTGTGCTCTGTAAGATCAATATAAAAATTTTACTAACACTTTCATGTAAAATGTACTTTATCAGTATGCTTGATATCCTTCGTATGTATTGTAAAATACCATGGCCTTTGATTTAATTAGATTTTTTAAAACATGCTTATGAGTGTGCAATAAAATTTTATTGTTGCAGGCACATGATAGGCTCCCTGGGAGATAAAGCAGCCAACCACTCTATCATCAATATACCTGACTGAATGTGTGAAAGTGGGAGGGTGGGTGTGATGGGAGGTTGTTGATTGGAGGGCATAGTCTAGGCTCTACTGGGGCAGAGGACCCTCATTACTAATATCTCACATTTTTTTTCTTGAATGTCTCCTGCATGTATAAAACATTCTAATGTGCTTTATGAACTTCCCTGGGGTGAAAACACTATGAGATCAGCAGTTTCTAAAATTTTCAAAGCAGCCTACTTGGCACCAAAAGCGATATCATGGTTAGAGTGATTTTTTAAATCTTTTTATCATAATGATGTTTCCTGTGAACTTTAACGGAAGCTTGTGTCTGTGTCTGCATCAGTTTATGCATTGTGCTAAAATTTGTGTATAAAATACAGACTGAATAACTGCATAAATAAGCTGGTGTTCAGGTATTCCGATTTGGCAGGATCTGTATAAAATCTATATATACTGTACAGAGGCAAAGAAAGCATCCCTAAGTGGTTTAAGAGTGCTTCTCATCATCAACACCAAGTGATGTAAATATAAATATATATAATCACAGTAAAATGACAAATGAGTGTCTGCTTTGCCAATATTTTACTGTGATTATGTCACACGGCAGCCAGATCAACCCAGCAACTCCAGACTCTAAACTCCACTCCAGGTTTTTCTCCCTGCCGCGCACACCTGAACTTGATCATGTAATCATCTCTAGGCTTTTTAAGCATGCAGAGAGAACCATTCAGTGCCGCAGTATCTCACTCGTGTGCCTCGCGTTTATCTCGTCAAGCTGTTTTCGGTTTAACCTAGCCTGTTATCGACCCTGCCTGTTTCTTGGATTTCTCCCTCGTCTACGCCCCCCTGGTACTTCTGTTGTTGTCGAACTGATTAATGTGTATGACCTCGCATGCTCTCAGGACTTCGAATTTGTACTCACGATTTGGATTCGTTCGCTCTCGCTGCTAGGATTTCCAGATATCGACCCTCGCCTGAACAAAAGACGATTCTCCTAGCCACCACTTCTCCTCCTTCGCCAGCCGGCTCTTCCTCCGACGCGAGCACTTCCGCATTAGAGCTTTCCCGTCTTCGCAGATCTTAGAGAGAACATTCGCGCTGCCCGCCGACCTCTGCTTTCGCTGAAGAGAACAAGCCACTGCATTCTACCCTCCAACCACTGCGTGCTAAGCGGATTGACAGCGAAAAATCGCTCGCAACAACCCGAGAGGATTCTCCGCGTTCAGCTTCTGGGTTTGTGGAGATTCCCTTGCGTCATAGCCCCGCCTCCTCTTTCATCACTAAAGGCTTCCCCACTCTCCCAGTCACCAAGCACACACAGTCACTGCTTCTCTCCCCTGCTCCTGCTGCGCCTGTTTACCCAAGCCTCAGCATATCCAATAAAGAATTAAAACACTATCTTCTACCATTTAATCACTGTTTGTCTGTTATTGGGTTCATCTCTGTTCAGCCACCTCGGAACCGCCCCTGGCAGTATACTGCGGCTATGACGGATCCAGCGGACGCTTCTCGCCCCAGACATAGCCCTCAAACCAGGCTTCAGCTCAGGCCTAGTGCCCGTTCTGATGCCCGCTTCACCCTCCTCACAGACAGAGCCCATGATTGGGGGACTGCCGTCTGGGATGCTAACAACCCTTGCTGTGCCACCTTTAGCGCCTTCACTGAGGAGATGAGGAGGATCTTTGATCGTTCTCATGCAGGTAGGGAGGCCGCGAGGCATCTGCTGGAGCTTCGTCAGGGTTCTAGATCTGCTTATGACTACACCATCGAGTTCCGAACCTTGGCGGCTGCTACTGAATGGGACGCCCAGGCCCTGTATGACACCTTCATGAATGGGCTTTCGGAGACAGTCAAGGACCAGTTAGTTTCCCCGCAGCTCCCTGAAGACTTAAATGGCTTGATGGATTTAGCAGGGCGGGTGGATGCACGCCTCCGACAAAGTTGACAAAGCCAACTCCAGCCCAGGGTCAGCAATTCTCCTGCTCCAGGTTCTGCTCCAGCAATTCTCCTGCTCCAACCACCTCTGCCGGCTCTCCGGCCGAACCCATGCAGATCGCTCCTCCCTCCAATTACCTGGCGAACCACTCCAGTCACCCTGAGGACATCTGGGAACCATTCGGAGGAAATATCATTTTTAGTCATGCCAAAGGCTCAAGCCCAGCTGGTCCTTGGATGCCCCTGGCTCATCCGCCATAACCCGCAAATAGACTGTCAGAACAACGCCGTCCTTGGATGGAGCCCCCTCTGCCTAGCCTCGTGCCTCAAGTCTGCGCTCAGTGCCTCTCCAGTAACAATCTCCTCTGAGGAATTCCCTGACATTTCCTCGGTCCCAAATGACTACGCAGATCTCAGAACGGTCTTCAGCAAGTCCCGGGCGACTTCTCTTCCACCACACCGACCCTACAACTGTGCCATCGACCTCCTTCCTGGCACGACTCCGCCCCGGGGACATCTCTACTCACTCTCACAACACGAAAGGGAGGCCATGGACAAGTATATCTCAGAATCATTAACCACCGGCATCATCCGACCTTCATCACCCGCCGGGGATGGCTTCTTCTTCGTGGCCAAAAAAGACGGGACCCTGCGTCCCTGTATTGACTATAGAGGGCTTAACGACATTACCGTTAAAAACCGGTATCTCCTACGCCTGATGTCAACCGCCTTCTGCAGGGGGCCCAAATCTTTACCAAGCAGGACCTCTGCACCTTGTTAGAATCAGGGAGGGAGACGAGTGGAAGACTGCCTACAACTCCAGTCTGGTCAACGACAAGTCTGGTCATTATGAATATCTCGTAATGCCTTTCGGATTAGCCAACGCCCCAGCAGTTTTCAAGCTTTGGTCAACGACGTCTTTAGGGATTTCATCAATGTATTTGCCTTTGTTTACCAGGATGACATTTTAATCTTCTCCCGCTCCTTAGAGGAACATTCCAGACACGTCCGCCAGGTGCTTCAGAGGCTTCTTGAGAACCAGCTCTTCGTCAAGACTGAGAAGTGCGAATTTCATCGCAACACTTCTTTTTTGGGTTTCATAGTTGCTCCTTCAAAGAGCCAAGCTGCGAGCTATCACTGACTGGCCCCTTCCAACCAACCGTAAAGACCTCCAGCGTTTCTTGGGTTTCGCCAATTTTTACAGGCGATTTATCCATGACTATAGCTCAGTAGCCATGCCACTCACCTCCATGACCTCAGTAAAGAGTCCATTTGTCTGGACGGAACAAGCAGCTGAAGCATTTCGGGAACTGAAGAGACGCTTTACTTCAGCTCCTATTCTTCAACAGCCTGATCCTTCCCTTTTGTTCATTGTCGAGGTGGACGCCTCAGATTCTGGAGTAGGGGCGGTACTATCACAAAGGTCACCCAAGGACAACAAGCTACACCCCTGCTGTTGGATTCGTTCACTCTCGCTGCTAGGATTTCCAGATATCGACCCTCACCTGAACAAAAGACGATTCTCCTAGCCACCCCTTCTCCTCCTTCGCCAGCCGGCTCTTCCTCCGACAAGCCACTGCATTCTACCCTCCAACCTCCAACCACTGTGTGCTAAGCGGATTGACAGTGAGAAATCGCTCACAACAACCCGAGAGGATTCTCCGCGTTCAGCTTCCGGGTTTGTGGAGATTCCCTTGCATCATAGCCCCACCTCCTCTTTCATCACTAAAGGCTTCCCCACTCTCCCGGTCACTAAGCACACACAGTGACCCAAGCCTCAGCATATCCAATAAAGAATTAAAACACTATCTTCTACCATTTAACACTAGAAGCGCCGAGCACCGGTCATTTTGACCGCAATGGGGGGAAAAAAATACTTCACACTCGATCAAATTCCAGGACCCTCCTTTCATGAGTTTTCCTAGATCTGTGAGCTTAATCACCCTGCATGCTCACATTTTCAAAATCGCTCAGTAAAAGCCAGTATAAAGCTATTTTGCTCTTATTTACGTGAAATTGCTGGCAGCTGTGCGGCGGCATGACGTTTCCTCCCTTTTCCAACCTGCGATTCTCATTTCTCTCAGCAGATGGCGCAAGGGATCGCGCATACTATCTATGCGTCATTCAGTGCGTATATGTAACTATCTCAGGTTTCATTCCATATATGCAGTTTATATATATATATATATATATATGCTTCCGTGAAATATCGACAATTCGCCATTCATTCCTGCATTTATAATGAGCAATATTTTATAAGGAGATTTAGGTATTTAGCTCTACTTAATTTTATAACGTTTTAAGAAAATTCATTAGTTCGTTCATTCTGTTTGAAGCTTCAGAACTTCTCGGATGTTTTTTTAGTGTGACAGTGCTTTAGATTAGTTCTGAACTCGATTCCGTGAAATTATCGCTAAAACAATGTAATGACCCCTCCAGAGGATATAAACCTTTATTATTGTCTAGCGCCATCTAGCGATCATTGTGTGTCAGCGACAGCTTCCCATTCAAAACAATAGGCGGTCAAATGACCGCTGAACCGCATTATAAGTAGGTGACAGGTGAATGGCGCGGCGCTTCTAGTGTTAATGTACTGAATGTACATTTAAACTTTTTTTTTTACTTTAACTAGCACTGAAAAGTTGCTCTTGGGCAAATATAGCTAAAGTTATTATAGCTGTTTATGTATTGAGCAATGCAGTACATTTACACTAATGTTGCTGGTGTTGAAGTGTGTAAATCCCAGGAAGGTGTGAGACGCCACTTACAGTGAATCCAAACCATCCGTTTTGAAGAAGGCACTCCAGACAGCTTTGACTCTGGACTACACTTCCCACCAGCCACCGTGAGTCACACATCATTAACCATGTGCACCTGGTCGGAGTTTAATATGGATTAAGTTAAGTTTATTTAACTTTTGGGTTTTTGTTTCATGTTGTCTCAGAGCTTGTCCCATGCCATGGATCTTAGTTAATGATCCTTGGCTAGTTCCTGTTTGTTCTTGTTTGGGTTTTATGTCAGTGTTTTGATTTAAAGAACTCTTATTCCTGAGACTAACAAAGAACACACGAACATGATCAGGTAAGAAGTTGTTTTAGATCAGTCAGAGGACTGTATAGGTTCTAGGGTCAGCCCTTTTTTAATTGCCAATGGGGGTCTAAGCCTCAAATGGGATTATAACATGCATTGTGTCTTGCTATTAATAGTAATTATTATTTTATTATTAATATAATTTGTACTATTTTAATACCCTTTTAAATATATTTTGGTTAGCACAAGTATTAGTGTGATTACAAGTACAGGCACATGAAAAAATTATGTAAAAAAAAAAAAAAATTATTGCATAAAATGATGCATGAAATAACAGGACAGTGTACATCAGAAATTTTGTATAAAAAATGAGAATGTTGTAAAAAAAAAAATATATATATATATATATATATATATATACTGTGTACAACAAATTTGAAAAAAAAAAATCACAAAATCATGTGAATAAAGTGTATTGTTTAAAAAAAATAAAAAATACATAAATCATGAAAAACATGAGATGTGGAAGGAGAAAACATTATTAGAAGTCCTCTAATCATTAACCACCTGAAACAGAGAAAAAAAAACTATCATACCTGAACCAGTCAATAACTAATTCTGCACTGCTGCGTGTGGATTACTAACTGTTGGTCAAGTCTCGAATCAGATTCAGCTGTAAACGTAGAGTGCTAAAAGTTAATTATCACTGTTATTAGTGGTGCTAAGATTCAATTTATACAATTTATAAAAGTGTCTATAACCACCTAATGTATGGGCAGAGAGCAGAAACTCTACTCAGGAAGTAGATCAAAACCGTAGATCAATAAGTGAAGACTTGGTAGCAAAACAAGCAATAGATGTTGAATCTTACATTTCAATGTGTGTGTGTGTGTGTGTGCGCACATGTGTGTGTGCTGACCATCTTTATATTTATAAGTTATTTGAGTCCAGGTGTGTGTGTGTGTAATCACTAAGATGGTGAACTTGAGCATGACAGTCTCTGGATGTTACAGGTGGTGTTCGAATGATCTGAAAAGTGTGTCCCGATGCCGGATTCTGAGCTGACAGCAAAGCTTTGGATAATTTGCCCAATTATTTTCATCTTTCTGAAGCAAATTAAAACATGCAATATAGGAAAAATTTAGAAAATAATGAAATTATTTTTTTATTATTATTATTATTTTTTTTTTTAGAAAATAGATAAATTTTTTATCTGAATTGCTTAAAACCTTTAAACCTCTCTCTCTCTCTCTCTCTCTCTCTCACACACACACACACACACACACACAGTGTGAGTCATGATAGCTGTCACATTTTATTAGTCGCTGGTTTATCTTTCTGATACACCACAATGTGTGTATATATGTGTGTGTGTGTGAGAGAGAGAGAGAGAGAGAGAGAGAGACTGTGTTGCCCGAGCGACTCTCTCCTTGTTTCCTGGACGAGCCGAACACACACCATCTCTCTGAAACCACAGAGGAGGCCATTACTGTACCTAATGACACACACTCTGCTGTCTTCCCCTCACAGTTTATTACATTTCCAAACAAACAGGCCTCCCACAACGCACACGCGATTAACAGACAATGTGAGAGCAAACATCCACCGCAGGAACAGGACGCGCGCACCAAAGACTTTCTGAATTCCATCAAAGAATAAAGAAGAAGAATAACACTGAAAAATCTTCTTACTTTGCTTGACATAACATTCGAGCCAGAAAAGTCTGCATATGATACCAATAACGGATCAGAAGCTTTTTGGCGTTATGACATTAGTGCTGTAACTAAGTAGCTGAGTATTGTATGATGCCTTTAAAGCCAAGGTGCTAATATTACCCAGGTTGGGATTCATTAGGAGATCATATTGTTTAAAGTAGTAGCCAATATATTTAGCATTAGCCCTCATGCTTTCCATTAAAAAGGGATCACACGCACTACTGCGTTTGTGAGTAACGTGTTATGACGTGAAAAATCAAACCAGATGGACTACAGGTGAAATAGTAACAAGCAACAATAAATAAGTGTGTAAATATGTAAAAATCACGTGAGAGAAAACAAAGATTTGAGTGAAATGATGAGGCGAACTGTTAAAAAAATGCATGTGAAAGTACAGTAATTACACTTACTGTAAATTACTGAAAATTATTAAATAATAATAATAAAAAAACTTAAGTAAATGATCATCACTTTTTATTTAAAAGTGTAAAGACAGAAAAAGTTGGGGGGGGCTTGAAAAACGTGACATGAAAATAAATGAATTGTGTGAAAAAAAATCAAAATGATTTTAAATAAACACAAAATAATTATTGAAAAAAAAATAGTGAAAGTGCTATTAGTGGTGAAAAGAAAAAGAAATAGTGCACATGAGAAATTTGGTATAAAAAAGGAGAATGTTGTAGAAAGTTTTACTGTGGGGAGGGGAGAAAAAAATTGTTTGTGAGAAAAATTAATCATGGAACAACACGAGTAATACATATAAAACATGTGAGAAGAGGTGTGGAAATAGTAAAAAAAATTATATAAAGAGAAAATTTTTTTTTTTTTTTTTTTGCAAAATACCTCAAAACTTTTGGTAAATAATGCAAAACTTGCCCCATGAATGGTTAAGAATGTACAGTATACTATATGGAACATAGGAATTTCTTTCATTTTTGTGAAGCTGCTTTGAGACAATTAAAAAAAAAAAAGCGCTATATAAATTGAATTGAACATTGTAAGACCCAACATAGATTCATGGTTGTTTATTAAATTCCTCTTTGGTTTTTTTTTGGGTTGTTTGTTTTGTTATTATTTTTTTTTATAAATCAAACAATGAAGGAATTAAATGAGTGTCAGTCTGATAACAAGTTTATATTATCTTATAGGTTAGTTATAGAGCTTTTGCAGACATGTGACTACCATGCCATCAGTCACAGCAGTGTACGGCAGAAGCAGCGTTAACTGATGTTACTGTGTATTTTGGTTAATAATTACGTTCGAGGTGAATTTCACAGCCAAAAAAACTAAAAACATAGATTCCTGGATGATCACCAGATTACCTTATGCTTTGTCACAAACACATTGACGGCTTCTGTTCTGATGATTATTTTCATATGCAGTATGTTGTATTGGACTTTGCAACTTATTCAAAAAAGAAACAAGCGTGTGAAAATGGATGAGGAAAGTAATAAGGATATTAATCTTCAGAAGCTTGATGTGTTACCATAACGTTGATTACCTCCGACTGTGTTCAACTATGTGATCTTTTCCTTTTCTTTACCTGACTGGTTACAAGAATTCATTCTTACTGGGAGTGAAACGCGAGCCAAGCCTACAGCATGAAGGGACATAAAAAGGGACATAAAAGCAGTAGTTCTAAGCACTGTTTAGCACAGTTCGGCTAATGCTGTGTCATAAATACTTTTTCATTATGAAGTGTCAATTAAGTGTCAAAACGAACCCTCAACCCCGCAGGTACAAGGCGACAGTGAAATCTATCGTTCATAATTATGATCAGCAAGTTTTCCATTTTCCATATACTTATTATACAGTATAAGCATAGACTATTGTTACACTTCTTGAAAGGGTGATGACTGAGTGTTCACACTTTCAACTAATCAAATTAATCAAGACTTCATTATTCATGTCCTTTAATCTACTTGCCAAAACAATATGTACTGTAATTATGATTGGCACTCGGACAGTGATGATGCAAAATCCGTCAGAGATGTGGTGCTACTTTACACTCCTTCAAGTGCTGTTAAAAAAAGCAGTTTGTAAAGACATCTGATCCTGCAGCAGCACAACGAGGAATGGCTAAAGCAGCTGTCATCGTCCTGAATAATCAGGAAGCGGAGGTGCGGAGTTAATTACTGATGGTACCGTTTAACATGATGATGTGATGCATTTAAAGCTTAGCAATGCTGCATATTTGGTCTTAATGTGTAAGTGAAAAACATGGTATTGTTAAGGATATTACACTTTGGGTGGGGGTGGGGGGTATACAGTGGGCCATATCAGTTTTAAGAGTTAAATAATGGAAACAAGAAAAAAAATGATGTTTGACAAATGCATAAAAAAAAAAATTTCTCTGAGCTTTTTATTACATGCTACAAGAAGAGACTCATTGTTCCTCCACCCACAGCAAGGCAACAACATTGATTTGTAAGGGTGCACCTATACTTAAAACTTATATGTAAAAAAGTATACAGTATAATGGTTTCAACAGTACATTAACTTTTGAAACCAAATCATTTGGAAAGTATTGACACCTTTACAAATTATTGTTGTGTGTGTGCATATTATATACCTCCGTATACGGTGAATCACAAGGCAAAAAAATTAATAAATAAATAAATAAATAGATAAATAAATAAACAAAATAAAATCAGCATAAAATGAAAAAAAAAATAATAATAAAATAAAGTAATAATAAATAAAAAAATAATATATATATATATATATATATATATATATATACAGGGTGGGCCATTTATATGGATACACCTTAATAAAATGGGAATGGTTGGTGATAT
>JAQMYJ010000015.1:14139704-14179262 GCA_030014305.1 Clarias laeviceps
TCTCATGCGGTCAAAATCCGCTGAATCCATGTCGTGGCTGGATTATTCTGTCACGGGGTGATGCGGAACGTGATGGATCCAAACGGGGGAAGATGACGGCAGACAGAGGGGGGCGTGGTCGAGAAGCGGAAGTGGAGTTGGAACCAAAAGTCAGGCGGCGAAGCGTCAGAACAAAAACGTAAGGCGGGAGGTGTAGTCAAAAGGGAGAGCGGAGATTCGAGAACCGGGGGATCAAAGAGCGAGGCGTTTAATCCAAAAACGTAGACGAGGAGGCGAAAACCAGAAGAGGAAGTGTGGGGTCAAAACCGGGAGATCAAAGGACTAGGCAAACAAATCCGAAACGAGAAACTGAAAGCAAGAACGAGAAACAAAGCAAGCTTGGCAACGTGAAATTCGAAGAGAAAATAAACGTGAGAAAATCGAGGTACGAAAACACACAATAGTCCAGCAGCTAGAGCCACGCACAGCATGTGCTTAAATGCTGGATCAATCATGGGGAAATGAGAAACAGGTGAGCAGACGGGGCGGAAACGGGGGCGTGGGAAATGCGCATGACGGGCTAGGGGAAAACATGAGCACGTGAGGAGAAGTGACAGCGTGGGAAAAGACGGCAGACAGGGCGTGAATCATGACAGCTTTTAAATATTTTACATATACAAATTTAATTAAAATATGAGAGATTGTCTTTTGTACCATTTTTGTTTATTTTTAATAAACCCCTCCTAAATAATAAACTTTATTTTATACATTTTTAAAAATTACTAATATTGTTGCCGTAAATTTTAAAATAACATTTTTTTTATACCATATAAACACAGAGAATGGGAACAAGAATACATAAACAATAACTTTGGATCTAAACAGGATATACTTTTGCATTGTAACATTGCTGTAACAACATCTGTGCATTTTATGACACATTATATGGATGTGCAAGATACTGTACAATAACTCAAATTGTATATCACAAGGAATGAATGTGAGATGGAATCACATGCTGCTGCTGAGGCACATACTGTCTGACCACTTTGGACAAACACAATATAGAATATGCCTAATATTCTATAGAATAACATCTAATATTATCATATTAGATAAGGATAATTCATGAATATAACTGACATTGGCCATTTTCTGTATCCTTATGCAATATCCATCATCCATATGTTTCTGTCGATTACATTTGCAAACTCTTCTGCAAGGTACAGTATGAAGTATAATTATTTGGAACTCACATCCACAGGTGTGGGGCTGGGGACTTCTTGTAAAGAAACTCTTTGGCTGAATGAACCGTACATGAATAAACTTTACAACAAGGAGATCAGTTACTACCAAGAAGCAAATATTTCAGTTAACAATAACAAATGTACACATATAAATACAATACTGTATAAAATAATACACCATGTCAATAAATAAAAAAGTATACTAATTTATTTACTGATTTATAAACTAAGTATAAAAAAATTATAAATACTTTTTTTTATCAATAATGTTATATTCTAATTAATATAATGATAAAATATTTTACCTAAAATAGCTTTAACCTGTGCAAAAATCAAGAAGTTCCTGAGACAAAAACCACTAAAGTTCTTGATAAACCATCTTAGATAATCCATGATCTGGCTTTCTCTGTTGTTCAGTGTTTTATGTTTTAGTATGGCTACAACTTTCCTACAGTACCTGTTGGAATGAGGCATCCATTCATTCAGTCCTCCTAGTGGCAATTTCAGTTCTTTTAAAACTGGACGACAACACTCTGCTATGTAAGCTGGATCTTGCACTATTTATTTGTGTGCCACATCAAGATCTGCTTGGCATTTTTTTCAGTGATCAGTTTCACATCTTGAGCTTCCAAGAATTCGACCCATTCTTCTCTCTCAGAGACAAATGTGAAGTCTCTCTTTGGTTTTTACACTAAACTGCTTTTCCTCTTGAGGAACTATCTCCAAATATGCTGGAAACAGCACATCCAAGTTTTGAGGTCCAACTTTTGACCAACACGATAGGAAAGTATTGACAGTATTATAACCAAGACCCATCACTTTAGCTACATTTTTCCCATTCATCTTTCATGTTGTGTCTTGTCATAGGTACATTTAATGTGCTTCCTGCTGTACATTTCATCTCCAGTATTCACTCAAAGCATCTCTGAGAATACCATTGGATAGGACCATCTCAAGTTCCACAAGACAGTCATTGACCGATATTAAGCCATCTGTAAAAGCTTCCTTGAGATCTTGGAAAATATTTTCCCTATGAATCCTTAACTTGGTGGCCTGTGGCTTATCTTGCACTATTTCAGCAGGGTCTACTGGTAGAGTGTCATCCAGTATTGTACTTGTCTTGCAAAACAGTATATCCAACTGTAAATTCATCAACTGAAATTGAGCTGTGCATTACATTCATTATACCTGGTTCTATAATCAGTATATTCTGACAAAAATGATGAATCAACGAAGGAACCATTGTCCTCAGTTATGGCTGTTGTGTTTGCCGTTTGGCACAATGTGTGTGCTTATAATAAACACAATATACCTACGTGAGTTTGTCACAGTTTACTCTGACATCTTGAATCACGTACCAAGTCTCGTACACACATAGTCTCGCGACACTAATGACGTCACAATACACTGTACTGAGTGCGGCTGGAACACTGCTAACATCAGGATGTTACAATGGCAACAGGTTCTTCATCACATTCAAGATGTAGAAATAGGGGTAGAAGGATCTTCAGACACGGATTATAAATTTGCGTGTACGGATTACAAAATCCATGAGCAAGGCTTATCAAACAGAGGGAACAGTTTAAGATTTTTTGGGTATGGTTTATAAAATGAGGGCACGAACTGCCAATCACCAGGGATTGTTTTCTTCTCCTACAGGTGATTTCCTGGGCTCCGTAGATCTGGAACTAGGTAGGTACTGATAAATTTCATATGCTCAGAATAGGAGGTCATGAGCTAATTCTTTCATAGAGTGAGGTCTCGCACATGCACATAATGTGAATGTGTGCCTAATGTCGCATGAACCACCAGCATTGATAAAAATTTCAAATGCAGCAAACAGCAACACAGCAATAACTAAGCAGAATTGATTGTTGCACTGTAAAAATAATACATTGAAGCCAGTAAAAGTTTACCTTTTACAAACTGTTAATTCTCACCAAAAGCATGTCTGATCTATTTTTTTCACTGGTCTGTATACAGCACTATTAAGTGGGTCAGATGAAGAAGAACAACCATTTGTCTTGTGTTTAAATCCAAAAGTATACTGTATCAGTCATGATGGAAGAATTTTCTTAGTGAGTTGCTCAGCGTTGCATCACTGATATTTCTTATCCAGTGCTGTGAAAAGTGCAAATTGTATAAAGTGGTCATATTGCCGAAGCAAACATGAAAAGCTGGAGGAAAATCTGATCTAATATCTAATGTTGTTCATTCATAGCTGTTCATGATGATGTTTTATAATAGAGGAGACATTAAATTCCAAATTTGAGGAACCATTATTTTTAGAAAAAAAAAATGTTTTTATCAGTATTTGTCAAACACTGTCATGTATGGAATTAATTTGCTTCCAAAAAAGAGATTGTGGAGCACAAGCATGTTACCTGCCTGTTGAATATATTATATCCAGTGTATATAAAATATTATAAAACTTTCATTAGACTTGAAATTTACTTGGAATAAAATTATTATTGTGAATTCTGAAATATTTAAATCACAGACAGAAATGTAATAGTTATTAACCAGACAGGCCTTCCCACTAACCAAATCAGCATTCATTCGAATACTGGTGAACAAACAGCACTAAAGAGAGGCACAATGCACAGTTAGATGCTCATAAAAAATAAAGTTATGGGATGCATCATAATCTTTGACAGTCAATGACCAAATGAAGTCTGGAACCCATGGACATGACCATATGATGAGTTTCCTCCCTTGAGTTGCTTTGCCACGACTTAACTGCTGCTGCCTTCAGAAGGTTGTTTATGTGTCTCTCTGACTTTAGTCTTGTCTTCAATTAGTGAAATGCATGATCTATTTGGTTGAGGTCAGGTGACTGACTTGGCCAGTGAAGTTTTTCCTGCCTTGGGTAACTTTCACTGTATGGAACTCAATGTACACATACTGTCTCAAGTTTGCTGAGGACACTGTTGTGGTTGGACTAATTACTGATACCTGGAGGAGATTAAATATCTAGAGAACTAATGCCAGAAAAAAAAAATGGACAAATAAAAACCCTTTCTTTGTAATGTAGAAAGTGGACATTTTTTGAAACGTAATGTAAAACATGTCAGGGTTCCGTCACATTAACACTGTGCTATATATAATGCTTAAGGAACTCCAAGGTGCTAAGGAACATCTGTGCCTGCATCCTCATGAACATTTTTATGGGATGCATTATAGCCTGGTTTAAGAACAGCACCAAACAGGATTGATGGGCCTTCCAGAGGGTAGTGCAATCAGCTGAGTGCACTATCTGCACTGACCTGCACGGAACTCCCTGCCCTGGTGGGTATGTGAGCATCACAAACGGACTATGGAGCAAATGAAAAAAGTGGGCTCAGAGTTTAAGCTCAGCTCTGGGTTAATTAGCACTGAACAGTGATATAGACAGTTTTTGGTTGATAAATAGCTCACACAACTCAGAGTCAAGTTAAACCTTTTCAATGGAACTCAAAAACATGAGGCACCATGGCAACTGATGAAAAATGTTTTGAGCCAATCCTCATGGAGTTGACAATTTTATTGACTGCATGTTCAGATTACAATATTAACAAAAAAAGACAAGAAAATGAATGTCATAAATTAACTCTGGCACAAATGTAAAAAACATTACAGATGACTTTGCACAATCTATAATATAAAACATATTATGGGTTGTTAAACACTTTTTTTGTTGAAAATAATAAAAATAAAGAACAATGATCGAAGGAGAAGGTGCACCATGTGCATGTTTCATGCCTGATTGTGTTTAGTCTTTTCCTCCTTACAGCCTCAGTTTTTGCCTACAAATCTCGAGGACTTACAGTACATCCTCTATTATCCTCAAAATAAAACCAAAACCTGCTGTAACTTTTTCCACTGCTATTGTGCTTATTGTTTGATTTTTCACATTGTTTCTGGTTTTGGTGTGTAAGGATCTATCCAATGACGGAAACGTAATTTTACGGAAAAGTAAAATATGTGTAAAGCAGCCAACATTCTGTATATTTACAAACATATAAAAATGTGTCACAATGTGTATATATTTTATTAAATTGCTGAATCTGATTTGCATTTCTGACAACCATTATTTGATTAATATGCAGGGTTAAATTATCTTTCAGTAGTGGTAATTTGTGCACAGTAGAGAAATACTTGTGCTCATAGCTAATAATAATGCTACTCATATGTTATTATAATAAATACCAAATAAGATTAATTAAATCTTAACAATAAAGTAAATAAAGCATGTACCTGTGAGTTTTGATAGGACTGGTCAACCTGAAATCAGCATGCAATGTTAGTATATTACCAGTAGATGGTAATATTTACCCATTAGTAGAAACAATTTTTTGTAGAATCTTTAAGATGAGGAGAAAGTAATGTCTTTCTCCTCATCGTTTTTAAACTGCCACCCAATAAAAGTAAGCCTATGTTAATCTTTGTGCACTGGAATGGAATTTTTTGAAGTGCATTGACTGAACAAAATCTATGAAACTGTACAGTATGCACTATTAAGCCTATATACTGTAAATTATATTTTGTAAAACTGTTATATTTTGTTGAACAGGGTTATAAAGGAAACTGTTTGAACAGGGTTATAAAGTATGTTTTTATGTCAAAACTAGTACATAATGTTAAGAAACACATTTAAGAATAAGCTATATGTTAAAAACATGGATTAAGAATTTATGTACTGTATAATGGGAATAAAGTAAACCACATTATTTACTTTCTCATTATTTGGTCAACCTAGGTTATGTATAAAGCCCATTCAACATGATTTATGACATGATTTGTTTTCCACATAATTTGAGGTGGGCAGCATGGTGGCTTAGTGGTTAGCACTGTCCCCTTCCACCTCCTGGGACTGGGTTGATTTCCGGCCAGGGTCAATTCCCGTCTCTGTGTGCATGGAGTTTGCATGTTCTGTCCGTGCTTGCTGGGTACTCTGGTTTTCTCCCACAGTCCAAAGACCTGCAGATTAGGGTACTTAGCATTCCCAAATTGTCCAGAGTGTGTGAGTGTGTGTATGAGTCCGTGACTTGTGATGGACTGGCACTCTGTCCAGTAATTGTACACTGCATTGTGCCATAAGTCTCCTGGGATGTGCTCCCGGCCCCCCATGACCCTGAATACAGGATAAAGTGGTATAGATGATCAGTGAGTGAAAGTGATTTGATGTGACATCATGTTAGGGTGAGCATCAAATCAGAAGATAACAATAAAAAAAAAAGCTTGAGCTTTGTAGATTTTATTTTATTAACATACTTTTTTTCCCCCTCATATCATAATGCTATTGGTGATGCTGATTGGTGTCTGGGTCACTGTTCTCTAAATCTTGCAGAAGAATGACAAGTCATCCACTTACAGTACATTCAATTAAACCAAGAACATCTAGCAAGCAGGTCAGACTGGATACTAACCTAAGACTACATGCATCTTGTATTATTCTACTTTTCATGCTTTTGAAATATGATTAGCATAGGTACGTTAATATATTTGTGCCTGCCCTAGTCCATGTTGTTTTCAGACTGCCTGACTGATGCTTCTATCTTGACCTTGCATCATGTTAGATTAGCTGTATTAATAAAGCCTTTTATAACTGCACTTATGTCCAGACCTGTGTATCTGACAAATATTTTGGTTTCTACGTAATTGATGCTGACAAGTGTTAGCAGCTGAAGGTGCCTCATCCATGACCAACAACACCACATCAACTACTGATTAGGTCAATGGCGTTGGTGAGCTGCTTCCCCAGCAAATGACTCAAACTACTGCTGAATTTGCTGTCAAATTTCATACACTGGTAGCAGATAATGGATGGCATAAGCCAACCAGTAAAGTTGCTTTCTGCCAACAGGTTTTAGCTAGGGTTGCTCACAGAGATGGTGTGCCAACAAAACCAAGTACTGTATCTCTTGACTGGTTAATTGGCATGTGCATCACAAAGGTGAGTCCCCCATCTGTCTCAGAGGTGAGAAACTCCCATCTGTTGCAGCAACTTCTGTAACACCCACTAAAAGATTAATCCCTGGACCGACCCATTAGAGAGAATTTTTTTCTGCCAGTCACAGAATCCTGAGTGCTCAAGTAGCATTCCAGTTTTACTTTACCACTCATTGGGGCATTAAGCACTTTGGGAAACATCTGACAACATACATTATAAAGGAACATGCTAGAGCACCACAGTCCCATTACTAATCATTTATTGCACTGATAGCAAAAATATAAAGATCAAATTATGACCACAGATGTTGCCAAAAATGTAAAACAGTGTGTGATGAGTGCTATTACTGTATATATGCAGTACAGTTCTGGTCTTTGTGTTGGTGCCTCTAAGACTCTGTTCTGCCCCTAGCAGCGATTAGGTCTGGCCTGATGGACAATCCCACAACATTTGTCTGTAGTCCCATTTGTCTGTAGTCCATCACTGGAAGTGACGAAGAAGCAATTCTAAATATGGCATGCAGAAATACACATATATATACAATATACAAATACAATATACAGCAGAAATATTGATGCTATTTTTACTTTTTTAAATATCACATTTGTTTATTATTTGTAATTTTTTAAATTCTGGCACATAAGGTTTAAACCCATTACATATTCTTCTTATAGAAGATTTGAACTTCTATCTTTTAGGCAAATCACAACATAGAACAGCTGCATTTCAGAGCAAATGTCAACATTTCCTGAAAAGCTAATTGCATCGCTGCTTTCTGTCACATGATCCGTGAAGTGGAACGACTGGCTTTGCAGATTAGTGTCTGCTGTGAGTGAATTTAAAAAGCATTTAGTGGATTAAGCCTAAGAAAAGGACATTTACTCTCTGTTACTGGCATTGCAGTTACTTCAGCATTAATGAATTAAAGTTATGAGTCACTTATCATCTACAATACATTCTCTGAAATTATTATATAATTAACAAAACTATGTGGGTCACTGTAGCATAACCTTCTGTTTCACTTCCCAATCGTTAGTCCTTTTAATATGCAATCACTCCATAGTCAGGACTGGAATTTCCTACCCCGAGCCTCCAATAACAAACTGGACTCCATATTAACTTTTCAGACATTATCTGTTATATTGAACTTCCAGCTCCCTAACACACAGTATGACTGCAAAACAATTTCTTCTATCTGCTATTACCCAAATGAGGATGGCTTCCCTGTTGATTCTGGTTCCTCTCAAGGTTTCTTCCTATTGCCGTCTCAGGGAGTTTTTCCTTGCCAACGCCGCTCTAGGCTTGCTCATCAAGGACAAGATAATGATTTTGCTTCATACACATTTTTCACATTTTATACACATTTCTATAATTTCCTTTAGGTTCTGTAAAGCTGCTTTGCGACAATGACTACTGTTATTACCTCTATACAAATAAAATTTAACTGAATTTACTCTTGCTCCTGCTATAATAAACACTGGATTAATACGCCACAAAACTCAACACTTTTCTCATTGTTTCATTTTGCAGTGTCACTGCGGTTTGCAATATTTAATTAAAAAAATAATTTTAAAAGTCAATCCACATATTATTCAAACTAAATTGCTTACTTATTACGCACAAATACAACTGCAGGCTGATTCATCCATTGTGACAAACCTCTGGGAGGTAAAATGTTAAAGTGGTCTGTAAAATAAAATAAAAAATCTTCACAAATATAACCAAAACAATCTTTACATAATCTTTTTAGATTATGCCATGTTATGCCATGTTTCGAACTGCTTCTTCATCACTTCACGTGTGCTTTTTAATACAATTGCAACTCAAAGAAAACATGCACAATAATATTGTCTTTTAGTTTGCAATCCTTTTTGCTTTATTTAAAAAAAAAAAGTTTTTTTCAAAACTGCAAGAATGCAGATATCATTTTGTCATTTTTCTGTGAAAATGTTCATATGAAATAATAAACACAATACAAAAGGTATATACCCGTTTAGCCAACAAAACAAAAAAACAACAACAAAAAAATTAGAGCATTGAAACATAAAACTGCAAACTGTAAATGTTGTAGGCAATGAAGAAATATCCATCTGGTAAACATGGGCTAGACCCATCAACAAAGAATATACAGTGGGTCAGAAATATCGGGACAGTAGTTTGCTATATATCAGAAATTGTAGGTTCTGAATTTGTCACAGGAAAATGTGACAAATTTAACATTGATATTAATTTCTTACTTTGCAAACAGAGAGATTTTGATTTTATTAAAACCCTGTTCAGCTTCAGGAAGAGTGAATATTGGGGCTTATAGGGGTGATAATCAGATTTACTGTAACACTCACAAGGGTTTAGCATTTTGATGCTACCAAATTCTGGTAACATGTTCAAAAATGACAAAAAAAGAGGAAATGTATTTCTGGGCTGGTCAACAATCTGCCTAGAATCAATGACAGCAGACTCAAAAAATACACTGCAAAAGTCAAATATTAAAATTAATAAAATCTAATTACCCTGTATTATTTAATGAATTAACCAAAAATATATTTTATGCCTCAGGCATGGCAATTCCAGATTATTTTGAAAATTTCAGCAGTGGAATGGGCAATGTGGTTTAAAAAAATGGGTATGAGAGCTAAAGATCCGTAAATTGGGTTTTTACTAACAAAGGACCCAAAACCCACCCAAAAAAGGACTCCACACTGGGGGCTGCTAAAGCAGTAACTGATAATAATAAGCATGGAGACAGAAAAGTGTGAAAAATGTGTGAAGAAAGTGGTAATAATCAGGGTGTTTATTGATTTCCTGTCATCAAATCTAATGCACACAATTTCAGCTGACACTTATGAAGTTCAATGGCCTATTTAACATTTTTAAATGTGTGGTGACTGTGAGAATAATGTATCGGCATCATTAGCACTGGGTTAATGCAAGGCCAATGTCACTGTGCTCTCAAATACTGTGCAAGTTCTGAGGTGTCACACTGCTGATTTTTCTAAATTGAAATGAATATGTTCTGGTTATGTTGTTTTTAAGCAGTGAACATTTTTCTGATGCTTAATACACATCAAGTAAAAGTTACAGTTAAGGGTTATGCAGTGTTATGGCAGACTGTAGGTTTTTTTTATTACCTAAAAGGTTGTAATGAAATGGCAACACTTCAGTGTGCCAGTGTGTAGAGAGAGAGAGAGAAAGAGAGATGTATGTATGCGTGTGTGTGTGTGTGTGTGTGTGTGTGTGTGTGTGTGGTCAGTGCATTACTGTATAAAATATTTTGTTGCAGATGCAGAAACATGTACAGTAAGCAGGATACTCAAAAAAAAAGTCAAACTCAAGAGCAGTGGGGCCGGTGTCAAATTTACAGATGTACAGAGCTTAAGATACTAAATTACAGTACAGATACTGTAGTACAGATTACCTGACTCCACAGTTACACAGCTGTGAGTTACAAAACTCAGGATGTACAAACACTGCAGGGATTTGTTTAATGCAATTAAATTGTATTGTATTTATCGTTTCTCCCCGTGCTTGGCCGGTTTCCTCCCACAGTCCAAAGACATGTAGGTTAGGTTGATTGGCGTTCCCAAATTTGCCCATAGTGTGTGAATGAGTGTGTGAGTGAGTGTATGTGTGTGTGTGCCCTGTGATGGATTGACACCCTGTCTAGGGTGTACCCCGCCTCGTGCCCTAAGCCTCCTGGGATAGGTTCCAGGCCCCAGCGACCCTGAATACAGGAAAAAGCGGTATAGAAGATGAGTGAGTGAGTGAGTGTATTTATTGTATTGTATTGTATTGTATTGTATTGTATTGTATTGTTTCCAAAATTTATCTATATTGCAGTCCTCTTTGTCTTTCTGCCCCCCCGCTCCCCCCCCCCCCATTGGACTGAAGCAAACAGAATGAAAATTTATTATCCAGGTTGGTAAACATGTTAATGAAATATACCCCCCCCCCCCCCCCATTCAGATAAATTCTAACTGGCAACATCAGCAATTGTGCAAAATCAGGATGTACATATTTGAATGAGACGCATCAGTCGCTGCTTCTCTTCCTTCTGGTAAGACTCCTTCTATAAGACTGCATTGGCATCTACTCTTAACAATGCCTGTTGTTGATCATATAACATCCTACCATGGGTGGTAACAGCGGATCGAAATAAAATTTCGGCATTTTGAATCAAAAAGACTCATCACAATCCAGCCAAGGAAATTCCGTCAGGGATATAGTGGCAGGTGGATGTAAGTGAGTTTAAAAAGTGTAACATGTTTATTAACAATTATGATGGCAAGGCAGAGTCATAGTCATACTAATCTGTGTGTGAGCAGTTAGTGTGTGAAGGTGGACTGAGGCAAACACACTTGGACGGAGTTGGTTTGCAGAATTTTGAGCTTGGTTACATCCACTCCCTCTGGGTGCTGCTGACCAGAGTCAGAGATTGAAAACAAGAATCACTGCTGATGCTTGTCATTGACATATGATTCTGATGTTTAAGGAGTAAAAAATTTTTAAGTCAAAAATGGGTTGGAATTAAATAGAGTTTTATCAAAATATTCCTAACATTCTACATATCCATTAAACATGCATTCATCTTTCCCCCTCCTTCTCAGACTAACGTGTACAGTACTGCATGCAATGCAGTGTTTATTCCAATGGTTGCCAGCACCAATGATGAGGCTTTACAAAATGGGTTCATGAAATAACATTTTTATGAAATCATGCATAAGGTATCATTAATTTACGTATTTAATGCAGCTTGAAGCATAATGAATATGCATAAGTTAATGTTCTCTAATGTGTGCTGTAATCCTGGAGTATCATATTAATTTATGTCATACTTAAGGGACCAATATTTTCAGTTTACCTGAGTTATTAATGGGGTTCATGTGGACCTTTAAAATAGTCTGCATAAAAATGACAGAAACATGCTATGCTTGTCAAGTTGCATTGAAGGATCCTTTCTACAAGATGAGGTGTCTCTATAATTTTAGCATCCAAAACCTCCCCTCCCTCCCAAAAAGGCACATTCAGGTGAGTTAATGTAGTATTGATTTACTGGAGCCACATTGTCAATGTTATTTAATGTTATTTATTGTTAGTTTATCACAAGCCTGTTTTGATATCTGGCTAACGTGATGGCCAGGGTACAATGTGCTATATTACATACGTGCTTAGGCTGATTAGCCTACATAGAGAAGAGAAGTAACTCATAATTTTACGTTTAAGAAGGTGAAGAAACCCTGATATTTTAGGCGTTGCTATAAAGAACTGCTTTTTTTTTATACTTTTGCTTTTATTTCCAATATTAGAGTACATTTAATATCAGACAATATTTTTTTTATTCTTAAGTACAATATACATATCAGGACCATCAGAAAAAAATAAATAAAATAAAAACAGCAGCCTACAATCATCATGTTGATTAAGAATAACTGGATTTGTAAAGGGATGATAATTTCCACAGTTTAAACAAAAATATTGTTTTTGGTTGATAATCAACAGTTACAGTATTTATTTCACCCACATTTACTGTTATTTTATATTTGTGGGATTTAGCAGTATTTTACAATCATTATGAAATACAAAAAAAATCCACAACATTCATTACAGTGTATTTTTAATTGTTTGTTTCGCCAGACTGACAGATACAGCAAAACTGGGCAAAAAACATAGAGCTGAAATATTATCTGAAATAGATAAAAAGGTGATTGTGGACAGAAATTTCACTTCATACAGTAGATCACTGCAAAAGCATGTCAGACTATGAAAATACATAGACCAATTATACCATGGCAAAGACAAGCATTTTAATAACCTTGATATAACAGTTAGTTTGACATAAACGCTGCATCAGCTCCGTTAATTTTCACTCTAAGCCAGAGCCAAATTAATTCATATGGACTCCAATTAACATTGAGTTATTATGGAACACAAAAAAAGCTTAATAAATTACCCACACAACTATGCAGACCACATTCCTCTGCTATGTAAGGTTAATTACATTCATATAACCTGCAAGTTTATGGAAAAGTTGACAACACTGATTAAGGATGAGGTAGGATAGAGTGACTAACAGTTTACTCCAGTGTGTGTGTGTTTTATCGCAGTTTAACAACAGCCTCCACAGAATTTTGCAGTTAGACTCAAGCTTTTAAATATATTCTGTTTGAAGGATAATTTTTCAAATCTATTATTTCAGTTGCGTTATTATGTAATTAGTATTAATGTTATGAATTAAATTCACATACAACTGATTTTAAGAATGCTGTAATGACTAATCATGACTAATCACAATGCACAAAAAACATGAAAAAAATCAGGCTTTAAAAAAAATGACATTGTTTGTTAATGCAAATGTGCTGACACAACATTTCAATATAGGATCGTTGTCTGCTATTATTGATTGTTACTTGGGCTGAGTTATAAAGTTGCCAAGGAAAATCTCTGTGTAAAAAAAAAAAAAGAAAAGAAAAGATTTTAATCCTACTGTATAAACACTTCTGCTATGATTGTAGAGAAAAAAAGCAATTTCACAGAAAGCTCATTCAGCATATTCTTTATGGCAGGCATTCTCAAACTTTGCAACCAGGGACCCATTACCTGTAAAATAAATTCTATGGACTCCCCCAGTACAGACTCATTTTATGAACATAATCCACCTATTTAAATATTGTGCATTATTAAATTGTGTACAATAATATTGTGATTATTTATTGAAGCTGTATTGAATCTTTTAGTAGTGAAATTTATATTAACAGGACACAAAGATCCCAGGTTTTGTAGTGTAGGGCCAAAGGATAAGTTTATTGGATAATTACCTGGATGTTGCTAATAAAGTGGCCTACGAGTGCAAATTGTCATTGTAAAATACTGAGTACAAATTCATTCGTATTTGGATAACATACTGTAAATGGCATTTTTAAAATATCTGTAAACATCTTGCATGGTGTTCTTTGCTACATTACAGTGTGTTCTTATTGTTTTTAGTACTGGTTGCTTGGAGCTGTTAATCTATTAAACAAGTGTTGATAAAGAAAACCAAATTGGAAAGCAAATGTTTATAAAGAATAATTCTAAATAATTATCAAATTACAACACATCATTACTCTCAAAATACAGACCTTTTGTAATCCACAATCACTGAAAGTACTGCTGAAATGGTGTGACAAATATTTATGTTCCATTTATAGAATAATTGTATTTCCTTTGGGAGATTGCTTTTATCAGTGTTATTTGATGAGACTCAAGCTTAAATCAATACGTTTTACAGCAGACTACAGCAACTATCAGCCACCACAAGTTGTACGCCTTTTATTTGGCTATTTGGTTTTCAGTTTGTCTTTCTTTTGAATCTGTTGCATTTCTTGAGCTGTTATGTTTGCGTAGTGTTAGCAGTTAGCTTAATTTTGTCCATAGTTGTGGTTCCTGTTCTTTTTGCAAGTTGCAATGATAATTAACCATTTAAATTAAAGTGACATGGGTCTGTGCCAGCAACGCTGCATTGGTCAATGACTACATTAAGGGGATTAAGACCTGCATCTTTCTCATCACCATCCCTGTAATGCAAGATGTAAAAAAATGTATACAGCCATCTCCTCCTGTTCAAGCAGTTCTAAGATTTGGAGGAGTTGCTGTAGGAGAACAGAGAGTGGAGGCTGGACAAGTGGAGGCAGATGGAGCAGCTCCAGACCCACTACAAAACACTGATGGCAAACTTTTAATACCTCACCCAAGTCATTATGTCCCTCAAAATGTATGTTAGGTGAACAAATAATTGTATTCACACAATTAAATATACTGTGTTTTAAGCAAAATAAAAAAATGTGTACTAGACAAAAAATTGGTCAAATGAAGAAAAGATATAACAAAAAATATGACCATACTGTACAACCTATCCTGTGACAAAAGCAAGATTCAAACCCCAACACTAAACATGCATGGCTACTAACTACTAAGCCACCGCAACACTCCTAAAGCATCCACTCTTTCCATCAAAGCGCTAACCAGGTTTGACTGTCATGATCCTCCTGTATTTTGCTCTTTTTGTGGGGTTTTTGACCAGTGTTTTGTGAGACTTTTATGTTGAAGCTTGTTGAAGCCTGACATTTCCTAGCACACACTACATTAGTCACATAGTAATGTAATGAAATTCATCTGAAGTCAGTTAGCTTGTCTATACATAGTTCTTGTTTGCGTTGGTTCTTTTCTCTGCATCTGTTTTGCTCAGTCTATTGTTTAGTTCACTGTTTATAGCTGCTTGTGTTGGTGGTCATAAGTAATAGCCCAGTTTCCTAGCCATCCTCATAGTTTTCATGTTTATATTTGTACCTTGTGTCAGTGATGATTCATTAAAGTGTCCAGGCTTCCCAGCCATCGGTTTCACCAAAACGTTTATTGCATGAAGCTCCATTTATGAGCTCACTGTACTGACATCTAGTGGACAAAAATTTTGTGCAGCAAATAAGCTATAACTTCTCAAGCGGCACAATTAATAATATGGACATGTAACTGCAAATAATTTCACATTTATCACTGACAGTTGTCAGTTGTGTGTGTTTATATGTTGCTATTGAAAAATCCACTTGTGCAAAGGAAATGTTTATGCACTTAACTACCATCTGTGAATCTCTGAAAATTAAAAGAAGAACAAAATAACCCTCTAAATACGCTCTAGCAAATTATTAAAGAGTCTTTGGGAAAATGTTACTTTAAAATGTAACTGTTACTTTAGCATCCACATCCATGTGGAATGAGCCTTTATTTAGGCCAATTAAAGCACCGAACAAATCAGTCATGTGATTCCAGCAAATGCAAGGCCTTGTTTGTCATCCGTCACATACTCAACAAACTGACACACTATACACCTTAAGCTGAGACTTTACTTGGAACCGACTCTTCTGCTCAACACAAGATGCAGAGCTCCAGTGTCATGTCACATCACTACATTGTGTTTGTTTTTGTTTCATTGTTTAAGCTCCCCTCTAGTAAACAACCATCTGCATTTGGATCCTGCCTCTCCTCCATACATACAAAATGCAAGACCTATTACCCAAAAGTGCAGCAGACCACAAAGAGGGCCATGACACTAGGCTGGGCATTGCTAGAGTTTGGCTCGATCTCTTTCTCCCAGATGGAGCTCCTGAGATTAATGGATTTACCTAGTGCGCATGACAGGGTAGAGTCTGACCCACTGCCATGCTGGTTTTACAGGGTCAGCTTGGCAGTGGCAATAGATTCGGTTCATGCTCTCCAGGCTCACTGGACCAGCATGTTTATGGGCACAACACATGACCTCTCAGCAGCATTTCAGTCTGGATGATTTAGTGGCATTCATACAACTAATGAGAAGGGTCTTTCCTGTAAAAAGGTATGAGTTTTCCCAAATAATTTTTTTGGAAGGAGACTATACCTAGAGCAACAGTGTCAGAGTGGGGCTGACAGGGCGGCTCCCAGCACTGCACTCCAAAGAGAGCCCAAGAGCAAAGAGCCCCAGGAGAAGCTTAAGAACACAGAGCCCCAGGAGGAAGCAGAGACCACAGCTCTGCTCCAAGCCATGTTGCCTGCTCAGCAACCTGTGGAGGTTGATGAAATGACTGATATGAATCATGTCCTGTACCGAGTTACAAGATGGCTAAATCATACCCTGTTCCATGCCATGCTGTGCATAAACTATCCTCTGGTCTGCTTGAGGTATACCCTGTCCTGCCTGAGCCACACTCTGTAGGTTGGTTTTAAGAACAGTGTGTTTCCACCACCACAATGTTCGTGTGGCTTTGGAGACACCTTAGTGCTGCCAACACCCAGCTTTGGGGACACCATGCTGCTCCCACTGTCTGACTTTGGGGGCACCATGCTGACACCACCACCTGGTGTTGCTGTTCCAATCACTGTGACTCACTACCAAGTACCAGGCTGACCCAGTGCCAGTGCAAAGATCCAATTGTGAGCCAAACTTCAGCCCCATGCCTGTGCCAAGTCATCTAGTTATCATGTTCAGTTCCAGAGGGTGTATTCTCTTCATTCTTTCAAGCCTCAACTTCAGAGGACCTGGCATGAGCTGGTGGAGTGCCTGCCCTGGACCTCCTGTTAGGCGCATCAGAAGTTGCGCCTTAAGGATGAGGTGTTCTGTCATGATCTGTACCTGTGCTTTGTAAGACTTTTATGTTGAAGCTTGTTCCCATTCCATTTTCCAGCACAAACTACAAAAGTCAATAGTGTTGATTTTACTGTTTTGTTCACTGTTTCTAGCTTGTACATTCTCACGCACTGTGAGTTTTGTTTATGTTGTGCTATATATTTAAATAAAAGAAAGGTTTTGTCTGTACATTGGTCAGAACTCTATGATATCTCTACGTTTCATACATTCAGCGCTTTTTCCCTCGAAGTGGGCGTGGCTATATGCATCACTCAACAGCGCCAATCAACACGATAGTTTACAGCGGATACAGGAAGACACAGAAATGACAGTAATGCACCTACAAGCCAGCACAATACTCAACAAACAGACACAACAGGGCAACTCATCATGGCATACTCCAAAGCATTCTCAGGAAATGGTGTGTACACCATAAAAACGGAACCTCCTGCCATAAATTCAATCAAAAGGTTGAGTAGAAGAGATGTTATGAGCAATTATGTGTGACATCACTTTGATGCCTAGCACCTATAAATGCAGATGCAGGCTTGTTATTAATTAACATTGTGAAACAACAATCAAACAAAAAAGTCAGGCCTCTAAAAAAATAAACTCCATTGAATTCGCATAACCTCAGCATGTGTGCTAACATTAGAACATACTGTATGCAAGACCAAGACTACTGAACTAAACCACACTACTGAACTAAAACTTAAACACACAGTGAGAACCTCAGGATAAATTGCAAAATGATTATTGGCATGTGAATCACAGTGACAACTCTTTGATATCGTCCAACATGTCCAAGGCACTACCCTAACAGTGGCAAGATATAAAATTAATATATATGTAAAATATATTTCATGTTTTTTATTGTTATTTTTGCTAAACTAGTGAACCAAGCAGAGATTGATTGTGTGTGTCATCACTTTCTTTATGCTGGAGCGGCTTCTCATGCAGCTGCTGCATTAAACTGCAGCATGGGTGCAGAAGCAATGTGATTGGTGAACATCCACCTTGCAGCATGCCTGCAAGCAAGCAAGACCTTGCCCATCCTCCTTGCTTGCTTACCCCCTCCTTTACTTTCTCCCATCACCAGTCCTCAGAAAGCGCCCCAGACCTATGCTATAGTGTACTTTACTGATGCTTAGCTTCTCCACTATTATTTTCCCCTCCCTCAATGATGTTTTCATTAACCTCCTCTTTCTCTTCACAGATGGAACCTTCTTTGCCTTTTGGGACTGAGGTAAAGCCCAGGCAGGATTGCCAGTGCAGCAAGAAAGCCAGGGATTTCCAGGATCAGCATGTCCACAGGGAAGTGCCAACACTAATCCAGATTCTCTGCATTGTCGCAATTCTCCAAACAAGGAGGAATGTATCTGGTGATAGTGAGTATGCAAGGGGGTACACTGATGATCTGATTCAGTGTGAGGCTTTGGGAGACAGGTGGGTAAAGGTGAGGAGTGCTCCTGGTGACAAACTCCTTTCACTATTCAATATGGAGGTTAGTCCTTGCTTCAGATTGCACCCTTCCTCCCTTTATGGGAATAGCTTTCTCTTTCTTTGTCTGGACAAACAATTTAATCAAAAACATGATTTGTAAGTTTGTTCAGAATGATTTTCAGAACTAGGATAATTTGTTGAGCCCCTGTTATTTGCAATACGAGAGGTCCTGCAAGTACTGTACACTACTATTGAATTTTTGTAAGGGTTTTCCCAATAAAAAAATTGGGAAAAGGGCCCTTCATTGAGGAGTAATGAAAATCACTACATTCATGATGTGAGAGCAAAACTCCATATGAATCCATGAATTAACACAGAAGAATTTGCTACAGGCTCAAGAACAGCATTCCCTGTTATATAACAGGGGTGCGCATATAAGGGAGTTTGAACCGGTGGAAAAAGTGCTTGTGTTACTGCCCAGTTAAGTTCTAAATCACTTGTTAAGTAGTAAGGACCCTTTGAGGTCACACAGCAAGTCAGAGAAGTTGACTATGAGGTTAAGCAAACAGACAGAGGCATTGACTACAGATTTACCACCTTAATCTCCAGAAACCATGGAGAAGGAGGTTTCTGTGTCTCCGGTGATGGTGGTTCACTACAGGGTGGAACTGGGCCTGAGGTAGCACTAATTTCAGAGAACACCACATAGAGATTCCTTAAGGTGTGGTTATGCGCAGCCAACCGTTAAGATGGCCTGAACACAAAAAATGTGGTACTGGATGAATTTAAGGTGCAGCACACTTGGTTAGGTGCAGCACACTTTTATTCAACAGATATTGGCAGATTCCCTTCACCCAATTATCCAGTGAGAAAATAGCATTTTACGCACTGTTTGGATTACACCAGTTTCTGTAGCACAGTCATTCACTTTGTTCAGGGGTCCTGCAACATTTCAGTATCTTATTAACCAAAACCACCATATATGTAACCAAAAATTTAGATGACATATCATATATGCCCTGAGATCGCTGCGGTGGACAAAGCTCATGGCAAACCCAAGGATGTCTAAACTGCCCTAGACCTACAGTAAGACCAAAAAGGGGATAAAGCAGTACCTGGGACTGGCTTTTATAGAAGTTTTGTCCCTAATTCTTTCGATTTCACCAGCGGCCAGGTTTACATGTGGCTGTGGCGGATTTCTTTTCCTATAAAGGGGGAGTCAGCTGTCTCACACACTCATTCACACATCATGGCAAATGCCAATTAGCCTAATCTGCATGTCTTTGTGCTATGAGAGAAAACCAGAATACCAGGAGGAAATGGGGAGAACATGCAAACTCCATGCACACATACTCAGGGCAGTAATTGAACCCTCAACCTTGTAGGAGCGAACAAATATTTTGTTTCAACTGATAATAGCCTCATCTGAAATATAGTAAAGCCTTTTTCATTGATCTATTCGTTAATGAATGCGTCTTTAACTAGTTGTCATTGTTCCGGGAAGAACAAAAAGGATGGATGTTGCATGAATATCCATCCGGATACAAGCTAAAGAAAGTATTACCATATAAGGAATGAGGAAGCCAAATGATGTGCTGTTTTATGGACATCTGACATAAAACAAAGATAGGTGTAAGAGATAGAGGCATGGGAAAGTTCACACAATGTCAGAAAACCCTAACACTGACCCAAAATTACAATCTCTCTCTCTCACTCTATCACACATACAGTACACACACACACACACACACACACACACACACACACACACGCACACAGAGTGTATTGCAACTTAGCCATAATATAATATAATATAATATAATATAATATAATATAATATAATATAATATAATATAATATAATATAATATAATAAGTCTGTCCTTTGCTGGACATGGATTTATGCTGCAGATGACATTGGGGAAAGGAAGTAGTCTTGCCAAGCCACATAAAACAATGGCAGACATTTTAATATTGAGATTGACAAGAATGCCGGCTGCTCTGATGTTTGGGTCAAATAGGAAACCAGATGGACGGAACATATTTTACTCAACCTGCATTGATGTTTGAACATATTTATCACTTTCTGCATGACACAATCATAGACTGCTAAGATACATGAAAGTTGAGATTATTTATTTGGACCACACCACACAAGAAGTAACAGTATATATATATATATATATATATATTTATTTTATTTTATTTTTTTCAATATACAACAATATTTAGTAGTAATGTTTTAATCACTGTCTGTGTTTGTATTTTTCTCTATTCATTCTTCTCTTTGAAAAGTGTGATCGAAATGATAGGTAATAATTACAAACTGATTTTGCCAATCTTTTGATTAATGATTGTTCTTACAAAAATGTGTTGAATATACACTGCCTGGCCAAAAAAAAGTCATCACCTGGATTTACCTAAGCAAATATGTAACATCCTTTCAATGGATAATTACTGCAGTAGTTAATATGGCTCAGCTGGCAACAAGTAATAAACCCTCACTGATGCAATGAGTAGCTTCTAATTTATTAAACAACCATGTTGGAAGACCAATATGGTTTGGCTGTGGCAAAAAAAGACAAAATTATTGTGGTGAGGTCACTTATCACATCGGCCAGTTTCTCAGAGGGGCAGTTACCCATCAATTTCCAATCCACCAACAAATTGTTCTTTATTATTATGAAAAAAAAAAAAGGATATGGTATTATATCTACTATACTATACTATATACTATACAGTATAGTAAGTCTTCATAGACACATTCATTCCCATTTATTGCATTTGGCAGAGCAATTTGCATTTTATGTAAACATAAAAAAATTATAAACATAATTTTTAAAATATTTATTTACTTAGGCTTATTGATTTATTTATTGATTTATTATAATAAATATTTTTAATCATATTTAGCATGTTGGAAATGACATGAACTGCTGTAGATAAATTAATGGCTATTATATGGAAATTACTAAATATGAAAAGAAAGAAATATATATATATACATACACAGTGAATTACTAGGTAAATAATTAAATTGGGGAATGAAAGAATAGGGAAATTAATGAATAGGACCAAATGAAAAACAAACAAATGTCTGAACAGAAAAACAAATACTTTCAGACAAAAAAAAGTAATTTGTTTATTTTTCAATTTATTTTCCTTATTTTTTATTTTTTTTATTAAATAGCACTTTAATTTGGAAACTGAGTGTCAGTGATTTCTTTGAACTCTATTTCTGGGGAAGAATAATACAATATCTCAGTGTGTTAAGGCTCCGAGTTATTGATCGGAAGGTCAACGATTCGAGCCCCATATCCACCAGGTTGCTGCTGTTGGGCCCTTGAGCTAGGCCCTTAACACTGTATACTCCAGGGGTGCTGTACAATGGCTGACCCTACGTTCTGACCCTAGCCAACTAATAAGAAGCTGTGTGCGAAGAAAAAAGAATGTCACTGTGTAGTAATGTATATGTGATGAATAAAGGATGAACTTATAAAAGGACACCCATAAAAAGAATTTGCAGCACAAGGTTTAGTTTATTTTTTGATATCAACACAGGACTTAAAATTATACATACACCCACTTAGATCACTAATGCTGCGGTGCTGAATGTCTCAGAATATCTCTTAATTTGCCAAGCCTAGGACTTCTCAAAGTTAATGTTAAAGCTAGGAAAGCAACTCGTTGCGTGGCACTACAGTGAGAAGCTGACATCAGAGAGAGAGCAGGTGTCCATGGTGAAGAGAATGTCCCATACCACCCATAAACAAATTGCAGACATCACTGAGCAACAGCAAAGACTTCATGCCATCCTCAGCATCCAGCTGGCCAAACTCCAAACAGAGGTTGACAGGAAGACTGTTAACCCAAAGCTAAGTCCTATTACCCCAGAGTTGTCTCCTGTTAGCCCAGAGCTAAGTCCTGTTAGCACCAGAGGACTTAGCTCTGGGCTATCTTTTAGCCCAGAGCTAAGTCTTGTTAGCGCAGAGATCAAAACCTTTTAGCTCTTAGTTACCCCATGTTATCGCAGCCTTATCTACTGCTATCCCTGTTAACCCAGATTTATCTCCCGTTAGCCCACAATCATCTCCTGTTGGCACTGTAGACCAGGAATTCAACTCAGTCATGTACAGTCGTTGCATTCTTTGCTGCTGCCAAGCCCTCCACAGTTATGTCCTGCACTTTCTCAGTTAGGCACTGTGCTGTCTCAGCCTAGCCCAGCAGTGCCCTCTGGCACTTAAGATGTATTGTTTGCCCCACCAGCTGGGTTTGATGACGGTGTGCTTTTCCTGCTGCCTGGCTTCGAGAATGTGGTCTCTGCAGCAGGTACTCAGCTTTGCTGCAATCAAAGTTGATTGAAGATGCTTAGTAACATCATGAACAGTATGTTGCTAAAACCAGATTACAGCCACAATACTGGATTTTGAGCAGTGAGGTCAGTAGTAGGCTTGAAAATCCCACTTTGCTACCAGATTTTAACTGTCATGCCCCCTGTTCCAAAACTGAGTCTAACACATTCATTCCCATTTATAGCATTTGGCAGAGCAATTTACATTTTTATCACATTATACAATCGAGCAGTTGAGGGTTAAGGGGCTCAAGAGCCCA
The DNA here is from genome assembly GCA_030014305.1 of Clarias laeviceps. NCBI lineage: Eukaryota > Metazoa > Chordata > Actinopteri > Siluriformes > Clariidae > Clarias > Clarias laeviceps. The sequence continues at coordinate 14,163,045 of JAQMYJ010000015.1, forward strand.
ACTGTGGACCTTCCAAACCTTAGTCTAATGCCTTAACCACTGGTCAACATGATAGTTAACATGATATCTTGACCTTAGAATCCTAACTGTTAAGAATATTTAATATTTCAGTAAAGAGAAAGACTAACAGTTGAATTTTGATATTTAGTTGGTGTTACCTGAAAAAGAATTTTAGAACGTCATCTAATATTTCATTTCTGTAATGCACCCATGCTAGAATATAGGACAGTGTGTGGTAGCATCATGTTACCCATTCCCTTTTTCACTGTTCTTCTGCACTGTCATGTCAATCTGAAAGCTCCCAGTTATGTACATCTATCCATCCAATTTTTTTTCTTTTCATCCACCATTTCCCTTCACTTTGACCTTCCTCTCTCCATCAAGAAGCTGGCATAAAAAAAAATAAAACACACACTTCAGCATTTATGGACCTCAGGATGAGCTTTTATTGATCAGAAATGTGCATTAAGGATCATGACAAGTGTGAGGAGGGAAAAGGAGCAGAAAAGGAACGATTGCTTTACTTATTCAACAGCTCGACGTGCAGCCCTCTTCCCTGTCTTGTCCCTCCACATCTCTCTCTCTTTCAGCAGCAAGACAAGAAATCGATGGGCAGGCATAAAGCTCAGCAAGCATATATCCCAGTGACTACAATCGAGGCTGGATTCATAATCAGATACTGTCAGTCATAAAGAGTTGAACAGCATGACATGGCTAATATTCACCTGGATTTTAATAACTTCACAGTGTTTAATCATGTTAATAGAGATCATGTGGGGTGAAATGCAACAGACTCATGTTTTAGCTAGATCAGCAAATCCATATGACGGCTCCTTGGATGCTCAGCTCGTGTCAGGCAGTGTTTGTGTGTTTCCAGGTATCCTCTCACTGCACTCTGGGGTGATCAATGCACAGCTACAGCTGGTTGAAGGGGACCAAATCCATAGAACAGTTGATTTGGTTCCATTTTACCAGCTTTAGCAAAGCATTCTGGGATGTGGGATGATGGGACAGTAGTGCTGGAGCTCAGGGCCATAGCCCAAATCTGCAAAGAACATCAGAGAAGACAACCTGTTCATATAATCACTTTGGCATGTGATGAGTCCAAAGCTTAATTTTTTTTCTATGACAATACATCTCACAATCTCTTGACAAACAAGCAAAATTTAAAGTACAAAAATAAGACAAATCACATCAAATGCATAATATTGTCATGGAACAGATATACTGCCACTGTTCCCTTTTGTGATGTGTCTTTATATGGCCCTTTTCAACCTACTTTATGTCCTTATTTATGTTCTGTGTCAGTTTGTTTAGCCTGTTTGCATTAATAAAGCTTGAACTATATAGAAATTCATAGTGTTCATGTTCTGCAAATGTTGATTAAAATCATAATATATAATCACTTTATGATTTCATGGCCTGTTGTTGTAAAGGACAGTGTTTATATAAGAAAGATGAAGAACCAGAATAAACATAGTAATGGTGTTTGGTCACAGCTCCAATGTCTCTTGTTTTTGTATAAACTGTGTTTAATTATATTGCCTTTGTTTACTGAATGGATGATTTCGCCTTCTAAACACCGTAAGTCTTTGCATTTAAAAGCACTTTTAACATGAATCACTCAGCTGATTGGTTAGTTGGAATTTTAATAACATTTCCCTTAACTGTACATAACGTAAAAAAAAAAAAAAAGAGATGCAAACTATTATGTATATTCAACTTTAAAGTTCAGGTATCCCGAATTCAGCACAGTCACACTGAAATAAGTGCTTCCAGTTAAGACCCTTGGAGATCAATGATTCTAAAGATCAGCTTAAAAGGTCCAAAAAATAATAAATAAATAAATAAATAAAGAGGATGACATAAATAAAAAAAGCTGCATGCAGATTAAAGATAATGATGCTCAACCAAACTCAGGCCAGGAGGTTGATGCCAGCAGGTGAATGCCTAGTGACTGGGCCATTCACCTATTCTCATAAAACTCAATGTGCCCTTGCACTATGGAGCCATCTTGGAAGCTCACCACCTGCAAGATGAAGGGTGGCGGTCGGGGCAATGGCAATCAGATGGCAGGCATGTAATAGAGAGGCCTAGACAGACTTTCATGCAGAGGAACCTGGCTTTGAGAATGTGGACTGTCTGTTACCTGGAGGTGAAAGTGCCTGAATTAATCTATGAGTTGGGAAGACACATGGCCAGATTTACCTCCACATAGTACAGAGGGTGTCTTCTAATTATAGGGAAAAACCCCTTCCCAGCCAATGGATGTACAGTGCCTAGGATGTGAGAGGTTCTGTTAAGCCATGAACAGGACAGCTTTGTGCACGGCTGTGGGTCATGGATCCATGCTAATCCAGTTTACATGTGTTTTTTATGGATTTGGAAAAAGTCTATGATTGTGTGCCTCCACATTTGTTGTGGTAGTTGTTGCAGGACTATGTGGTATCTGGGTCACTACATCAAGTGTGCATGTTTTCTCCATTTCTTTTAGAGAGGTGTCCCGTAATCGGGGTCGGGTGGGGGTTGGAGGAAATATATCTGTTATTTGCAGATTTGTTTTTTTGGCACCTTCAGAAGTAAACTGCTGACATGCACTTGAATGAATTGCTGCTAAGTATGAAGCTGCTGAGGTGAAACCAGCTGTGAATCTCCATCATTTTTCTCATCTATGATAGCAAGCTGTATGTAGTGACAGAAGGAATAAGCTTATAAGTCTAGGCACTAGTAATGAGATTCCTTAACAGGGTTGCTGGAGACAGCCTTTGAGCAGAGCTCCTGCTCCTTCCAGCTTCCATACCTCAGGTTCCAGCTGAGGTATCTCAGAAATACCTCAACTTATATGTACATGTCTCTCCTTAGAGATATATTCAATGAACATAAACCCTGAGGCAGACAAAGGTACCCATGTACATGTAACAGTTAGTTTGGGAACATTTGTGGATACAAAATGTCTGGGCTGACCTGCTCAGCCTAATGCCACCAAGACTGATATACTGAAAGAAAGTATATACCTGTAAGTATAGAACAGTAAATTTTTATATAAGAACGCAAATTTTTGGGCTGGGGTTGTCAGTCATAATCTTTTAAAAAGTTTATTAGGCCAATTTATTTATTACCGCAACAATAGAGTATCTGAGACACGAATTGTGGCCCATTGGTTGACTGTCTTAAAGGACATTGAGCTAGTCCAATGAAATCTCAGGCTACGCCCTGCCTCCCTCCTGGCCAGCCCTCATCACCCCTTGATAAAATCTGCTATTTAGAGTTCGACCAGAGTTTGAGATGAGTCCGTCTATAACAATGGATAAACCAGAAAAGAGCAAGGGGGGTGCAGAGAAGCTGCGGAAGAAAAGGCGCAAAAGCCTACAAGTGGAAGCAGTAAGATGTGCGAAAATCACAGAAATGTTTGCCACCACCACACGTTCTATTGCAGCTGCTGGTGTAGGACCTGCGCATATATCCTTTGATGTGTCATATGCCTCAGCATATTGTTTTATAAATATCATGGTGGGCCGTTATGGCCAAAAATGACAGGGCCGTTTTTTGGTCCCAGTCCAGCCCTGGAAAACAATGAATTTATCACAGACTTGTCAATACCACTAATGAAATGTTTGCTGAATTAACAGATTCTGACCTGCTTCTGTCTCCACTTTAGTTAATTTTCCTCAATCTTTTTCCTTCCCAAGTGAGGCCTTTTGCATGTATTCCTTTATTTTCATAAGCAAGGCACTAGCAATCCATTTTATTTATCTGGAAATGTTAGCTTTACCCTTGAGCGTCCCACATTCACACATGTCCCGCATTAGTTAATCATTTTGCCATTAGCAAAGTTGATCACTGTGTGTGTGTGTGTGTGTGTGTGTGTGTGTGTGTGTGTGTGTGTGTGTGTGTGTGTGTGTGTGTGTGTGTGTGTAAAGATGGGAGAAAGATGCAGTAACTGCATTTGAAGCTGCAATGGGTGTCTGCTTTAGGTATGTGGGTTGGGCTTAATAGTATAGATGGGGGAAGGGTCTAATAAATAGAACACAGCACAGCCATAATGCATCTACGGGTTCTTCACAGACACGCACATAGACACACAACCTCGCAGTCATCTCCTAAAATACTTGAGCGGTCAGCGGTTGTGACTTTGTTGTTGACCTCTTCCCGTCCTTTTAAAAATAAACCTTGTGACGGAGAGAGAATGAATGACAGCGGACATTGCTGACACCTTCAGAGAAGTGTGTATGTGTGTGTGTGACGAGAGAGAGATGATTGCACCAGTATGATATGTCATGCAGGAAGACATATGAGACTACAAAGGGTCTAACCTAAGGAGTGTCTCATATATATATATATATATATATATATATATATATATATATAGTGTACATGCATTCTGTACATTTGTACCCAATCCTTTACAAATGTGGTCACAAGCCATTTCCTCCTTAGTAATCTGCTGCCCAGTGTAAGGGCAGAATTTGCTGAGAAGGTGCTTAAATTGGAAGAACGCTCACTGCAGGGAACTGAACAACAGATCACTGAATCACAGTCTGCTCCCCAGCAGCCTCTCATTTCCCAGAGTCCTGTCTATGGACAAATAGTCTCACCAAAGCGGTACAATATAGACCTCTCTGAAATCACAGCCCTGACTTTTCATGTCTCACTTTATGCAGTGAAGCAGGAAAGTCAGTGTTTGATTGGTTTTGAATCAATACAAATATATACCTTGAGAAATAATTCCAAAGGGTATCCAATGTCTTAGAAGCTAGAATTAAGAAACCTGAAACACCCAGTTGCAAAGCACCGGACCCTAAAGGAGATATGGCTGGTTGTATTGTTACAAGTACATTCATCTGGGTGTGAAGAAATAATAATAGAAGGTTTGAGAACCAGTCTGAAAGTTTTATGTGGGTGCATGTTTTGTATCCTCATACCGGTATTAAAGAGATAGCATACACTGTTCTATTTTTAGTATGTGTATCCTGGTCACATTTCATTGCTTATCTCTTCAATCAGGTTTTAGAACAGCTGAAGTCCTAAAGGGGGTGTGAGGGTACATGAGAATGCGGGTACTAGGTTTGCAAGGTACAAGTGATATATGGGGCAGGACAGCTGAGAATGGCTTCCTGTGAATAACTGTAGAGTTTGATATGATACAAGCTCTGTTCAAGGCCAGAATTTAGGTTTCAAAGTCAGGACAGGCAAATGTTCTGATATCTGCTCTCATTATGTCACTCTTCCCTTAATTTAAACAACAAAACTTTTTTCGTCCTGTACTGTACATGTCTCCTTAATCCTCAATCCTCAGCTTTGCCCATGTACAGCCCCACTTGTTCCTTCTGTATGTCTTTCTGTTCTCTCTCTCTCTCTCTCTCTCTCTCCTTATCTGGACAATTCTTAGTGCATCTCAATCTGGGGTGTGACTGACATGCCCACAACCCCCTACACACACACACACACACACACACACACACACACACATGTTTAGGGTAATGGTCAAAGACTGACACCTGTTCAGCTATATCAGCTACATCCTGCTTTTAGCCTCTGGATTCTATCACCATGCCCTCTTTGCCATAAGAGTGCTACAGATTTGACCCTCACACAAAGCACTGGCAGAGATTAAATATGTTTTCAAAGCAATATACACATTTATTCCCAAAGTAAAGATAAATTCATTCATTATTTATAGAAGAATAAAAGTAAATGAAGAAGCAAAAAATAATCATGGTAATGTATATAACAATAAAATAAGGAGTCTGGTAGCATTTCCAAACATAATGAAGATTCCAGTCCTTATACCGCAGAATCAGTTCCACAACTGCACAAGGTGCTTGAAAATGAGATTTTTGAATTAATTGCAAGCAAAGCAAGCTTTACTAGTTGTAGTACTGCTGAATATATGTTGATTGGTCCTTGGACTTGAACAGTTCACTAATGGTAGCAGCCATAAATAAGCTTTCTGATCAAAAAGTGTTGCATGATGTTTTTTAGTGGAAACATATGAAATATAGAAGAACAGTTATGTATGAATTGAGTGTTTTTATGGACACTCTTCATTTATGTTTATTATTTTATAAATGAAAAAAAAAAATCATGAAAAATTAACACCTTTTAGCTGTATTCACGGCATTACATAAAAAGGGGAGAAGTTTTTTTTTTGTTTTTAGGTAGACCCCATATCATTTTTAGCATATAAGTGCCTCCGTCATTGGATAGATCCTTTTGATTAATAAGCAAGTAAAACCACCCCTTTGTACCAATTGGTTGGACATTATTTGTTCACATTTGATTTTACAGAATTATTATTTTTTCACAAGAATATTTGAAATTAATTCAATTTAGAGTCATACAGTAACATCTGGTCATGTCCCAACTGAATTTAAGAGAGCTAGGGTTTATGTATAATAATAGTAATAATAATAATAATAATAATAATAATAATAATAATAATAATATTATTATTATTATTATTATTATTATTATTATTATTATTATCTAATGTGTGGTAATGGACTAGTTATAATTGAATAATATGTAGTTTACTAATTAGGCTTACTCCTATATTTTTTATGTAATTTATAAACAAGAGTGCTACAGATAAGTCTTAGTGCAAGTTAAGTCTTTTAAAAACAAATGTTTGAAATGCTCGCAGAGAACTCCAGAGACACACATTCTTTCACAGAATCAGGGATTCCTCTGCTCCTGACACAACCTGACCCGGCTTATAGAGGGCTCTTATACTCATTATTAAGATTTTGAGGAGCTCTGGGAATAGAGAGAGCGTAAAACTGTGGAGGTCAGTGACGAGGTTGAGTCTGAGTAACTCAGAGAAGAAGAGCAGATAGCCACGGTATTTGCTATAATCAGCCAGATTGCTAATTGTACTCATTCACTCCGTGCTATTTATTATATAGACTTCCGGCGCGCTTGTAAACTTTAATGTGCGCCCATGATTAACTCAGCGCTTATTTATTTACTATTGGCTTTTTATTTCAAAATTAGATTCCTACAGAGCAAAAAAAAAAAAGTCATTAGATATTTTAAGGGCCCTATGAGGTAAATTACATGCACTCAAGCCTGGGACTGGGATTGCATGGTTCAGTCGAGAGGTGTTAAACATGCTGCAGTGCGTTTGCAGCTCCTTTCCGCTCTCCCCTGCATTTGGACGTGAGCGTTCAGCCCTTACTCAGCACTCTTTCAGCCCCTGATTGGCTGATCCAGGCAAAGTGCGCCAGTAACAATAGCTTTAACTCTCATCCATGTGTTCTCCTCTACAGAAACTAAAGAGGCCCAGAATGTCCAGTCTGACAGTGGGGGGGGGAAAAAAAAACAATCCTTTGTATCTTTTGCTTTTAATGTATGTCTTGTTAAGTTGTGTGCAGTTACATGAACCTATCTTAGATAATTATACTATCCTAGATAATTATATTTTTATACTATAAAGATTATACTAAAGTGATTACTGGCTGTAATACTTGATCTTTAATTGGAGTTAATTCCAATACTCAGGGTTTTATTAAACCTTTTAAATACGATAGTAACATGACTTAAATCACAAGCATTTTGTTCCTCTTATTTGTCATCATTCCCTTTTTAAACCTCTTTCATGCTTTAGCTCTATCTTTATTTCTCTCTCTCTCGTTCTCTATCTCTGTGTCAATGAAAAATTCCTGTATAAAACTATTAAGGATTTCTATTGAGGATTTCAAATTTGCATATGCTTTGAAAAGGGCAAGGGAAAGGAATATTATAAGGAATATTTATATATAAGAAAACAAACATTGTGAGATCTATAACAAACCAGATCCTTGATCATCTGTGCGAGAGCATGTAAAACATTTCTAAACCATTTTTGTGGTGCATGAAAATTATACACTTTCATTGTAAACAGTGTTTAAATTCCCACCAGCTTTTAAATATTTCTCACAAATCTATAAACTGAAATCAAATGGATGATTTAAAAATGTTTTTTTTATTAGGTGAATTTCAACCAAAATGAAACCACAGATTCCTAAAGCTAATAGTAAAAACAGCCACAGCCAAAATAAAGCCAATATGTCACAATCTAATTTTATTCTGATATAAATATATTATGAATTTTTAAATCAGTTTCTTTTAAAAGCTTGTGTAAAATATTATATTTCATTTTCAAAAGTAGCGAAGAAGATCAGTTACACCTGTGTGTGTGTGTGTGTGTGTGAAGACGCAGTAATGTTCATGAAAATGAATTTGATTATGTTCTTTTGAAACTGGAAAAAGATGGTTTTCAGAATTCAGCTAATATCTACTGTTTATACACACACATAATGTAAGTGTATGTACAGTATTGAGCTGTATATTCTCTCTCTCACTCTCTCGCTCTTTCTCTCTCTCTCACACACACACACACACACACACACACACACACACACAATTCAATATTTTTTTTATTCTGAATTTCTACCGTTGTTGTCCTTTTTTTGTGATTGCGGTTCATCCTGCTCACCTTCTTTCTTGAATGTCCACCTAATCAGTCTTTCTGTCTCTCTTACTATACATCTGGTCCCAGTCACACCGTTAATGTTTCATTCCTTAAGCAGTTCATGTGGAGATCAGCGAGGGCGAGTGTTTTACTCACAGCAGTGATCATCCTGGATCTTTACCAAGGATTTCAGCAGCCCTTCAGGCATTATTCAGCCGATTTCACAGTATCTGCTTCGGATTATATTTCACTATCATTTACATCAAATAAAGGGCAGAAGATTTAGCCTTCTTTAATTTACAAGCTTCCGACTAATATAGTATCTGTATCCCTCCTCAGCACTAGCACTTGTTCAGGTTTGTCTCTCTCTCTTTCTCTCTCTCTCCCTCTGTTATTTCTACAACTCTTTCAAAATTGTTCTGTTCATTTTCCAGACATGTGTGGTGTTTTAACACTAACCCCTTTTCATTGGCCTTTTTATTTGAAGTGTATCTAGAATGTTGGTATTAATTAATTGTGTTAACGCTGGGTGTTTAATTCAACACTGGGGATGTTTGCTATATATAACTTCCCAGTTCCTTGTGCAAATAAGCTTGGGCTAAATTAATAAATAATAAAATGATCTTTTCAATAAGCTTATGCAATGTTACAACATTTATTTCTATCCAAAAATAATCACACAAATTTCTCTTTTGTATTGATGATGGGAGAGTCGGACAGCTGTGTAAAGCCTTTTCCTGTACATCTCAAAGATTTTCAATGTGGTTAAGGTTTTGACCATTATTCTTACAGTAGCTCTAGTATCACAGTTGGTTCATATTGCTTAATAAATGAGAATATGTGCTCAGTAAATTACCAAAATTTTACTAAAGTAACTATACTTTATAAATTATTTTTTTAATTTTTCAAATTTTTAAAACATTTTTATGTTTCAGTCTATTCTTAAAGTTCTACACTTTTGTTAGGTTCTTTATAGTCTTACATCCTACACACTTTGTATGGCGGTAATTCTCTTTCTCCTTATTTGATGTTCTTTCCTAACTCTTGGCTTATTCCTTCAGGTAATGTTGGATTGCACTGCACCTAACTAACTATGAATTAATAAAGTGTTTAATTAACTGTGTGTGTGTGTTTGTGTGTGTGTGTGTGTGTGTGTGTGTGTGTGTGTGTGTGTGTGTGTGTGTGTGTGTGTGTGTGTGTGTGTGTGTGTGGAGGGGATATATATATATGAGAGAGAGAGAGAGAGAGATTAGGAATGCAGTGTTTCACCTGTACAGGTCACACTATTATGTAGACTATTACAACTACACTCTTCAATCAGTGTTCTCTACAAGAAAAACAAGATGTCAGCACTTAAACTTAATTGCCATTTGCTTTCATTGTCTATAGATTTTGTAGTAATCCTGTATTATCTGTATATGCTTGTGGGAAATAGCTGAATATGCCATCATAGCCTTATAGTCATTTGCTTGTGATTGACAAGACAGAAAGTTCTAAAGCACTGATCAATTTGACTTATTTTACACTGATCATTACATTATTTAATAATACAATAATATCAGTATTACTCTTTTTTTTGCAGTTAAGTATAAATAAGTAATAATGTGAGGGCAACATCTAAAACCCTACACTCTAGTGGTAGTAGTCTAGAAGGGTTTCTTCTAATAACAGATTTCTCTTTGTTGGCTTTTAATTACAATAAAATGTTAATATTGAGGACATGTGTCCATTCAGTCATGTGGAAGGTGGGATCACCTGGGCATACTCAATTAATGCGAAGCACTTCCTGCTAGCTCTGGACAGACATCGTGAACTATAAACTATAAACACCTAGAACTAAAAAACACTAGGTGAAGAAAACTAGTAAAAAGTCATTGTGTCAATAAGCTCTGGCTCACTCACTCAGTTAAATGCCCTAAGCTCAGCTAAAAGAAAAATTATAGTCGATAATAATAAGTCCATCTGTGATGGTCCACTAAGCTTTGATTCTATGTAATTATCTGTACGCCTCTCTCTCTCTGTCTCTTGCTCTCTCATGTAGATGGTATTAGCTGTTATTGTGGTTAAATTCTAGCAGATGTCTCCTTAATTGATTGAAACAAATTACTGAGGCATTGATCCTGTGTGTGTGTGTGTAAGAACTTGTTCTAGATCATGGATGCAATTTGAACAAAACTATGCCTTAGTGGAAAATTAATTTTTCCAATTTAAACTAAGCCTAAAATATCATTGTCATCATTTGCATCTGTCATCTGTCATAACTGCAGGTGCCACAACCTCAGGTTGGTTCATTTATGCGTCGCTGCTTCATCTTCTCCACTTCCATGAAGGAATTAGTACATCTAGGATGCAACTCTAACCAGAAATGCTGATTGACAAGCTGTTACAGGGATGATGGGTAATGGTGAGCCAAATTATAGGCCTTCACTACTAGATAACCTCTCGTTTCACTCTACAGGATTACATTATGAATTGACGTCTGATCAGATTGTTCATGCTAATCACATGCTAATTGATGACTTAGCATGTGAACACACACAATTTACAACTGCCTGCTTCTCATGCTGGGATTCATACTCGACCTTCTCAAAACATCAATGTGCTTTTATATACATCGCCGCACATAGAACTCCGGAATGCCACTCATGCACTGAACAAGATAGATGGTTAAGACTCCTTATCATAACTCCCTGAAGCAAAGCAGTTGTCATGTACTGTGCGCTTATTGTGTAATGACTTATAATACAGCTCTCAGCAAGCTGCTGTCATGAACCTGCACTGTGATTTACTGTATTCGATTTATATGCCTACTCAAACAAGCACAGATTTCCCCCTCTACAACCATACAGTACATACAGCATGATGAATTCTTTATAAATGGCATCTGTGTGCTGTAATCTAACCAACCATTTTTAAGATTTATTCTTCTTTAAACTAAACCAAGATTTATAAAGTATGTATAAATTTAAATACGTTTTGGCAGGGGTTGACGGAGGTTAGCTGTTTGAAAAAGCAAATATAATCTCTGTCTACAGTATTCCTTCTGAAGGTCATGCTCCCAAAAACACTTACTAAGAAATCTGAGTGCTGGTGTAAGATTCATTAAGAACATGATTGAAGTGTCTCTTTGTGCCAATTTAGCTGAATGTTACAGATCAATTTTTTTGACAGAGAGAAGGTTGTTTCTTCATGTAAGAAGATACTTAAAGAGCAACCTTTAACAAATATTATGTGCAAAAATCACTGGCCCTATCTTTAAAATATGTATGACATTGTGAAAAAATTTTTCAATGATTATGTCATCAAAAAAAAAAAAGCCCAGTGTACACTTTTAGACACTGTATATAAGAGTGGTCCCTCAAAATACTCAAACATTTTCATTGAGGTTAAGGTCAGGACTGCTGGCCAATTCAAGTGTAAATTTATTTTTTCTCTTGCCCCCTCAGCCACTCTTTCATAATTTAAGTCCTGGGATATGCCCGTGCCATCAGGGGAAAAAACTATCCATTGATGTGCTAACCTGGTCATTCAGTACATTAAGGTAGTTACAGTAGCTGACTTTATTTTATCACCACATACAGTACTGTAACATTGCTGAGCATAGACTTGACCAACTATAGCAACCGCAGATCATAATGCTGCCTCCAGAGGCTTGTACAGTGGGCAGAATGCATGATGGGTGCATTGCTTCATGCACTTGCCTTCTTACCCTGACGTGCACATCGCTCTGGAATAGGGTAAACCTGAACTCTTTAGACTACATGACCTTCTAGCACCATTCCAAAGTCCGATTTTTATGTTCTCTTGCAAATTTCAAGTCTTTTTTCTGATTATTTTCACTTACAAGTAGTCTTATTATGGACACGTTTAGTCTTCCAACATGCTTGTTTATGAATCAAGAACCTGTGTGCTGCAAAAGTGAGGGTTAAAAGAATTACAGCTGAAGCATATTAAATCACTGCAAAAGTATTTATCAGATCAAAGGTTTTAATGTATTTGCTTATTCAAATCCGAACAGCAATTTTCTTTTCTATTTTCTTTCGGCAGTGTATTTTGATATGGATTCCTTTCTAAATATTGTTCATATTGTAATTTATTTAAATAATGAATTCTTCTGATGTATAGCATTATAACTTTAAAACATGGTGTGAGACATAGCCTTTCCATTTTTCTTTGGTGTAATTCAGGTGAATTGCACGACAATGCTGTTAATCATTGGGTCATAACACATTTTGGACAGCACTGGATTAGGGTTAAGGCAGGTTAAGGCCTGATCTGGCTGTAGTGGGCCCCTCGACCCCTGGCTTTGGCTGCCTCAGCATACTTACTCAGTCAGCATTGCTGCATATTTAATGTCCTGATGAGCACTTCCACCTGCTGACACAGGCAAAGTGACAGAACAATACACCCCTCCCCTCTATACCTCAATCTCTTTATCCAACCATCAACGGTGTCTCGTAGCAAGTCTGCCTGGAACATTTTTCTGTGAACATATGATCTGACATGCTGACCTCACTGACCTGTTTTTTAATGCCACATTTTTCCTGTCTACACCATGCCCAGTGCGTGCATGTAGCCCACATTACCAGCTACATGCTCTCCTGCAGCCATGCTCTATATGTTACTGCTCTCAACTCGGTCAGACACACTCTTGCACCTGGTCCCTTGAGTATCCTATCCCACTTTTTCCTCCTTCTTTCTTTGTCTCTTTCACTTATATGCATATGCTCCCTTTTTTTGTAGAATGGACAGTATGCCTCCATTTTACAACAAATGTTTACGAAGCCTATAATGTAAGTGGTGTCTTTTGTAACTCTCATAGCTTTCCCTTTTGGCATTTGGATCTATTTCATTGTATCTAATTTTGGACCATTCCTTCCACACGCATGCACAAATATAGTATGTCAGACTCAGCTCAGCTGTTCAGTGTGTGTAAACTGAGAGCCGTGATTCGATGACTGTTCTCCGTGGACTAGTCAGACAGGCGTTTGATGCTCACTGTGGTCCCTATCTGTACCACACAACACATTTAATGTGCAAATGATCCAGGCTGATTTATTTTACCATGATAAAGAAAGATAAATGACAATCTCATAGCCTGCAGCCCAGTTTCTCATACACAAAGACACATGCATACACACTCCTTAATCACTGCCTATGCATGGGGCTTTTAATTGCCTGGTGTATTAGAGTACCTCAAAATGCTATAGCTCCTTTAGTGCTTTTATGATTCAAATTAAAAAAAAAATCTTATTGTATTTTTTTAAAAAAGGAAGAAAATCTTTATGGCGACGAGGTAAAATGTCTCTTCCTACACTTCTTACACAGCTGCTTAGTAATCATGAGACTTTCTCATGGAAAACAGCTAAATGTTCCAAAAAGGTTAAAAAATCTCATACACTCATCTTCATGAAGACATTTGATATTTGTCCACATACGTCCACATATGCAAATTAGTGGGTGAGCCATGCTTTAGTACACGTTAATGGATTAGCATGACTCAATGCTAATTATGTGCTGAAGCTAGTTCTGTCTTCTAAAGCTAAAGGAGAATACGACATTTAATGTGTAAGGTTTTAAAAAGAAAAGTTTCTGCTAAAAATGTGTTTTGATTTGGTTTAGTTTGGTTTGATTTAATGCCATGAATGTGTCATAGTTTACTGTCTGACCTACTCCAGCTTTTAAATTATATATTTATATAAATCTTTATTTGTCTCACTATACTACCTATTAGTCAGTAAATTCAGAGATAACAAACAACATTCTCGCTTCAAGCTAAATTATAACAGAGTGTACTCAACACACACACACACACACACACACAAATTTAGTTCCAGATAGTTCCGCATCAGAAATTAAAGCCATCTCCCATGAATCCTCTAAAATCTCACTGTAAATTTTGCCAGTTTCTGAATCAGCTTTCCACTCAGATTGAAGTGTGTGTGAAGCCCCGCTCTCGCTCCTGCCTAGGATACATACTTCTTTACATTCCATAGATGCTTGTGTTCATATGGGCATATAAAGAAGTATGTCCCCCAAGCAGAGTCCATGGGCTTGGATACACAACACTGTCCCATATCCATCTTTTCTTCTGCACTCTATACACTTAAACACTATTCTAGCGAAAACTTTTTTTTTTTTTACTATTACAGTAGTATCCAGTATGTATAAATCATATTTTTACTAAATTAAATATTAATCAAGCTGTCTGTATCGTGAAGTGTATCACGACCCTGCTAACTCTGTCCTAAATATTACACGACAACAGCGAAATTGATTCTGATTGTATCTCCTGATTACTTTACCAGACAATTTGCTTTTCACATTTGGAATAAATATTCCACAAAAAAAGCACAAGTTATTTGCAGAGAAATGCATATTTGTGTTTAATGCGTTTATCTCTTGCTGCCTTTCTTTTCTTAACTTAGATCTCTCTCTCTCTCTCTCTCTCCCCTCTGGTGTACTTGAAAAAAAAAACTGCATTGCTGTACACACATGATCCTATAAACAAATATTAATTTATTTTTACACAGATGTGATTTTTTTTTTTTCCTTATGCAAAGCAGCCCCATGTGCGATTCACCTTGACTGTCAGCCCTGGAGGTGTCACTGCAGCAGAGAGAGAGGGAGTAAGAGAGAGAGAGAGAGAGAGAGAGAGAGAGAGAGAGATTTGGTGCTTACCTAGTGGGTAGTCATCAGATTGAGTCCCCCAGGTTCAGCTCCTAATGGGCCAATGCACCAAACAGGAAGGAAAAGAGTGCCATGTCTTCCTCTCATCTCTTCTACTCTGGCCCTGGTGCTGTCTCTGCACCTCTTTCCTCCTTCTTTTTTCTCTCTCTTGCTATCTGAGTCTCTCTCTCTCTCTCTCTCACACACATTCTTTTTCACACTCTCACACTCTCCCTCCTCCCATCTCCCTGTCTGTCTTTCTGTCCCCCCAACACACACACACATACACGCACACACATAAGCAGCAAAGTTTGTCCACTGCAGGGCTCTTCTGTTCTCTCATCACTGTCCTGAATAGGCTCGAACACTCTGATGTGTAGCTAATATGGTCCAGAGGAGATAAATGGTTATCTGATGATCTGTATCACTGACCTAGCCTCGCTGCATTCCCTCTCTCATCCTCTCATTGCCTGGCTTTCTCCCTCTCTAAGTCCATAATGCACAGCCTATAGAGTCTGCACCACATACACCTCCTCCTCATTCTCTCTTCCTCTCACTCTTTTCCCCCTCCCCTTACTTTCATTGACCCTTGACAGGATATCCCACTCTCTCGTTCACTTTCTCTCTCACTCTTTCCCCCCTGATTACATACATCCAATAATGATCTGATTATAAACGCATACAAACGTATCCATAGATGTGAAATGTGTGCAAATGTGTAATTGCCGTATCTGGGATATAAAGTAGTTTCATCTATAAATACACACTTTAGATCACAAAGAAGACCACTGTGTATGGGTGTAGTGTGTATTTGTATCTCCTTTGTAGCATCACTTTTTTTTTTTTCATCCCCACCCCCTGCTTCAGTGATAAACTCAAATTTACAAGTAGACAAGTAGCATACAGCTGAGTTTCCTCTTAAATAATTAGACCATCACTGTGAAGTGTCACTCCTCTCGCTGCAAGCACTGCAGTGTTGGATAGAAGAGACACTATATGAATTCTCTCTCTCTCTCTTTCTGTGTATGTATGTATGTATGTATGTATGTATGTATGTATGTGTGTGTGTGTGTGTGTGTGTGTGTGTGTGTGTGTGT
>JAQMYJ010000015.1:14201676-14227785 GCA_030014305.1 Clarias laeviceps
TTGCACAGTACTATAAGTAAAATAGTTGTTAGGTTTTACTGAGCTTGCTGGAGAATATGGGTTCTTCTGGTAACTTTGGCTTTAGACTTCACACTGTGTATTTGGGTAGAACAAAAGTTAATCACTACTTTTATAAAGAGAAACGTTTACGACTACCAGAATATGGGAATGAAGTACCAAAAATGTAGAACTCACAAAATGAGCATATTATTATTTTTTTGTCATAGAAACAACTGAAACAACCATAAAAACATGTGATGGTTTGTATTTGTGCTATTTCTTTGCCTTTGTGAGCCAGTTTCTAATTTTTTGCGCAGTTGTGTTTGGGGAAATTGGTTAAAATGAACTAAAATTCAGTTCATCATAATGCCTATTTTGTGCTGGAAAAAAAGGAATATGTCACTCTATACTGCACAATCCTGGGCTCTATATATATGTTTATTAAAAAATGGAAAAACAAATAATGGCTAAAATGCTCTGAGCTTTAAGCTTTTACTGGGTTACCAGTCACTGTAGCAAATAAAACCTTAATGTTTCATGTTTGCCTCATGAGAGTACTGTACATGTGAAAGATATTTTCCTTCTGATGAATGGGAAATGTTAAGCCTTTCTGATTTAGGTACTGGGCTGCAGAGAGTACCAGGTGAGAAAATCAAGAACGATGGATTGTATGACACAATGCAGTATCTCTTACAGTAGCTACCTCTCTCACTCTTTCCTCCCATTCAATTTGTCTTCTTCAGACACAGTCCTATCTACTGTACACCTATAGAACTACACATATCCTGCTTCCCCAGAATGCATATTTGCAATGTGTGTAATTGATAGATACATGTTTGGTGTTTCAATAAATGTGTTTTTCATTGTCCAGTGTGTTTGATATAGATTATGTTTAAAAGTTGTGAAATGTACAAAATTTGGACTTTATAAAAGCATGTGCTGAATCTTTATTCTGATTTATAATACTAGTAAGGAAGCTTTCCCATATTCCCAAACTTTTTGCTGAAATGTGTTGAAATTCTTATTGGTTCTTGGTCACTCAGTTTCTGTGCAGTTGCATTAAACACCTATGAATTGATTAGCATTACTTACAAAATATTAAGATGTACTTAACAATCACCTAGGAATCTTTAAACTATGTCAATCTTTTTTTTTTCTGGCAACTCGTTCACTAGGGTTATCAATTATTTCAAACTCATGCTGAACTGTAAGGAACTTCACAGCCACAACTTCTCAAAATTCAAAAGTGCTATGTGCTAAAAGTGATTGTCAAAAGTGCTATGATTTTTCATTCTTGGACCATATAAAATGCAACCCATTTATAGAATTTTTGATTGATTTTAGAATTTTAGATTTTTCGATACCACTGACATTCAAGCTATGAATCTGCAACCCACTTACATATAAAATGTCACCATATGTTGTTTAGTATCTAGAGCATGATATTAAGTAGTTTAGTGCACCAGGTTGATCTAGCCATGGATTTAGTATCTATTGGAGCATACAAGTTAGTTAGACACAGTAGTAACATAGTGTGCTGGGATGGATTTAGCCATCTTAGTCAAGAATTTAGACATGACCATTGCATTTATTCCCATTTTTACGGCCGTGGTAGGACCTCCAATCAACATTAACAAATGCATTTACACACTATGGGCAATTTGGGAATGCCAATTAGCTAATCTGCTTGTTTTTGGATTGTGGGAGTAAACTAGATTACCCAGGGAAAACCCACCAAGCATGGGGGAGACCATGTAAACTCCATGCCCGCAGACCCCGAGGCAGGAATCAAACCCGGAAACTGGAAGTGCAAGGTGACAGTGCTAACAACTAAGCCACTGTGCCACAATAATATCTATTAAACAATTCAGTAGTTTAGTGTACAGGGTTGGGTTTTCTCACTGATCTGCCCACTGATTTCCACAAGATATCACTAGTAGTGACAGCTTAATTGTGTCCAAATCAAACGTCAAAAATAAACAAAGGTATTCTGCATATTTTTTGGTTTCTACAATCCATTAAGAAGAGGCAGGAATCACCTACAAGGTCTGTCAATCACCTTAAATCTTCCTCAGTCCACCTTCAAATTACTTTTAAACAGCTATGGTGTTTTTTTTAAGCCAGTAAATACATTTCACAATTTTGGGCATGTGTTGGTAAATTTTGTTGAGTACAAAAGCTCCGCATAAGATCATTGTTGGTGTTCTTGTTGCCTTTGCAAAATTTTCCAATGGCACTCTTGTAGCTGCTGTGGTCCATGTCAACTCTAGCATTAAAGCCTCCCATGATGAACAATCTGTCTGCTATAGGCACAGCATCAGCCACATCAGAAAGATTCTTTTACATCAAGTGTGCCAGGGTGGGAGGATATACATTAATTAAAGTCAGGAAGCAATCCTTTGCAATGGAAATGCATAGTCTCATGAGTATTTTTAAGATAGGCCCATTGAAAGTTTTTATTTCTCTTCCTAAGCAAAAGAAGGTATGAGTTCTTTCTTGAGGTTTGTCTTTCCTTCAGTTTTAGTCCAGTGAAGAGACACATTGTCAGTGTAGTATCTTGTTTTATGTTGTTGAATGCTTAGCATTCTAATCTGATCTAAAGTCAGGATTGAGCATTCCATGTACTAACAGTCAATTTCATCAATTTGCATTATTCATCAAGGTTGAGTCTAAGCCCCATGTTTTTATCAGGTCTTTCTCATCCGAGTCAGGCAGTGTTCTCCTTATAGATGGCTCCATGGACATTCACATAGCTGTCTCAGCCATACTGTTGCTCAGGCTCAATATACCTCAATGTAGTGACCAACTAGCATGAGCCACCAGTGTGTAAAGATCATGCTAGAAATTGCAAGCTTTCTTAAGCTTCAAAATCTTATACCTGATGTTGGATGAGAAGCCCTGGCTTGCAGTCTCCACTATAATAAATCTCAAAGGTGTTCTATCATTGTGGTTAGTTCCGTGTGCAGGCCAGTCAAGTTATTCTACACCAATCTCTCTCATTCATGGACCTTTATGGTCTTTATTGACCTTGCTTTGTGCACTGATGAGCAATCATGTTGGAACAGGAAAGGGCCATCCCAAAACAGTACCCCATGAATTTGTGAGCATAAAATTGTCTAAAATGTCCCTACATCATAATCCCCCCCTCTACCAAACTTTACACTTAGCACAATATAGTCAGACAAATACCATTCTGCCGATTGCCGTTTCTTTGCAAATGTTTTGCATTTCACTTGGTGATGTAAGGCATGGATGCAGCTGCTCTGACATGCAAACCCTTTCCTTGAAGCTCTCTTTGCACTGTTCTTGAGCTAAA
This sequence comes from Clarias laeviceps, assembly GCA_030014305.1. NCBI lineage: Eukaryota > Metazoa > Chordata > Actinopteri > Siluriformes > Clariidae > Clarias > Clarias laeviceps. The sequence continues at coordinate 14,204,993 of JAQMYJ010000015.1, forward strand.
CTGAAGGCCACATGAAGTTTGGAGGTCTGTAGCTATTGACTCTGCAGAAAGATGGCGACCTGTGTGATTTTACTTGGCCTACCACTTTGTGGCTGAGTTGCTGTTGGTCCCAATCGCAGATGACTGTGGAATATTTAGAAACAAGGAAATTTCGCAACTAGACCTATTGCACAGGTGGCATCCTATGATGATACCACGCTGGACTTCACTGACCTCCTGAGAATGACCAATTCTTTCACAAATGTTTGAAGAAATGGTCTGCATGCATAGGTGCTTAATTCTATACACCTGTAACTATGGAAGTGATTGGAACACCTGAATTCAATGATTTGGATGGCTGAGTGAATACTTTTATCAATATAGTGTATGTCAGAATGCAAATTGCTGGCTTTAAAGATATTGTATTTTGTAACCTCAAATGTTAAAAATGAATTTAAATGCCAATTGATTTAATAAAAAGAATATATAGAACTTAATATATTATGTTCAGTGGTTGTATTAAATGTGCAATGTTTGTGCAATGCTTGTCTATATGTCCTTGTGTGATCCTCATACTGTATAAGGACCAGTAATTATAATTCTATTGACAAACTTCATTCTGTTTAAATTAATTTCAGTCGCCAAGCAAAAAAAAGGAAACAAAAGAAAAAATGGTAGTTCATTAGTGAAGTGTTCATTAGACTAAGCAGTGTAGATTTAGGAAAACTTTACTCTTTACACAAGACTTGTTGTTCTAGCCCTCAAAATGTAATTGTCGAGGTAATTTAGATACTTATGCTTGCCATTTTTTCCTGCTACGAAAAGATTAACCTTTAGAACTGACTGTTCACTTGCATTCATTGTAACAAGATTATATACAGTATGCTTAACCTCCTTAGGGTTGCCTATCCCAGGGAACATACTGCACATAGTGGCCTACCCCCTGAATAGGGTGCCAACCCATTGCAGGAGACAAGAACATCATACATTTCAGGCAAATTAGAAACATTAATCAGCCTACATGCATGTCTTTGGACAAAAATCCTTGTGGAAACTGATCAAGCACTGGAAGAACATCCAAATTACTTGCACATAGACTGAAGGCAATATTCGAAACCCCGACCGTGGACGTACGCAGCAACAATGCTATGCTACCACTAAGCCTCCGTGCCACCATGTAATGATAAACATTGTTATTTAACTGTCAGCTTTTTAAATGTTATAACTCATTTGTCGAGCCAAGTAGTTATGCATTAATGGAGGTAAATGCAAGACAGATAAGGTTGGACAATGCCATTTTATAACAACGCTACCTGGTCAACACATAAGGTCAATCCTGTACTTATGAATGCACATGGTTATTCATTGGTATCATTGCACATTACATCAGAAGTGCAATTTATAGCTCCTTGTTGACATGATTTTGTGTTCTATTTTGCTGCAGATTTTATTTATTTTTTGTCTTGCTAACTTGGGTGCCATAAATAACACATCAGATAACACACACACACACACACACACACACACACACACACAGAAAGCAGAGCCTGTCAGAGGCATTACTATACTGTAGCTACTTGTCATGGCCGTATGGTGACTATTTTTTGCACAGCCTGTAACGTTTGTGCCTGTCACATTTCATTGCCACCACTGAAGTGATCCCCTGGAGCAAATGTACTCTCTCTCTTTCTCTCTCTCTCTCTGTCTCTCTCTCTCTCTCTCTCTCTCTCTCTCACACACACACACTTCTTTGACTTGCTGTATGTACTTCCTATAAATTGTATTTGCCATGACTCAAGGTCAATATTTTCTGATCATTGAGAATGTTAGAAGGAAACACTATCCAAAAATCTCTTATTCCATATTTGCTTGGATTGGGTACCACGAATATGCTAGGAATATCGAACCCATGCCCTACATGGAGATTGTTTTTATTTTTTAGGTGAATATGTATATTTTTGCAGTCTTTTGATCATATAATCACTATTCCCTTTTTCTTCTTTTTTTCCTAATTTCTTTTTGAAATTCCTAGATTCTTTTGCTCTACCATTTCTCTGTCATGTTAGCATCAAATGGCACAGAACTACACAACCCATCCACCCCACAAGTCCCATGATCCTACATCATGTTCACTGATATTTTCTGTGTTTGGTTTGTTTGTATTTCCTGCAATAAAGTGCCTTCACTCGCACTCGTCTCCACACCCCATTCCTTCAAGAAGCAACTAAACACAAACTGCAGAGCATGTTATTAAGGCTTTGCTATGGGCATCATTCCATCTCTCTGCTCCACTGAAGATGCTGCTACACCATCCGACTGATTTTCTAAAGTCTTCCATGTCTTTTGCTTTTCAGAGGACATCACTCGTCTGCTTTGCTTTGCAGTGTTGTCATTGTTTGTCGTGTGCCATGTTATTGCTTATAGTCTGTGTGCGTCTTGCCTCACGGTTTTGTTTTTAGTTGCCATAATAAATTGTCTACACTTTCATTCACTTCCACTTCCTGACATTCTATCACTATGTAACTGCTATAAAATAAATTAGTACATTTCTTTAAAGGAATCGTAAAAATTTAAAGAATTCTTTTTTAAATAAATAAGTAACAAACAATTATCAGGTCATTTATTACATAGCATATTGCTGTCAACCTAAGTGTAGCAGTACAATTTATAATCACTCCTATCACACAATATATGCAACTTTAAAAAAATAAAGTAATTTTCCCCAGTTGGATTGCCTTAAAAGACCAAAGCATTTACATTATTTATTCTAAGTAAATGAGCTTTCTAGCTGTGTTCTAGTTAAACATGTAGCAATGCTACTGTTCTACTGTGCTACTATGATTTTATGTAAAAAAAAAAACAGTGAATCGTAAAAAATGACTGGGAGTTTTTAAAGACTGTTCGACTTGTCGTCAAGACCATATAAACCAAGACAAGGCCAAGATTTTAAGGGGTTGATACCAAGTCAAGACCAAGACCAGAGCAAGATGGGGCTCACACAGAATGATGCATTAATGATAAAAAGTGAAATATGCAAGTGATAGGCGTTACTTTAATTAATCTGAAAGATCAAATTCTTAAAAATAGTAGTGTACAGTATAGTGTATAGTAATAGAGATGCATAGAAAGCAACGTATAAAACTGTATACTGTACTAAAGTAAGACAACCACATTTTTTATGATTATACAAGGATATGATTCATATGGTATGATATGGCCAAACCAGATAATCTTTTTACCATCACAGGGAAATTTAAAAACTAATTTGTCTGGTGATTTTACCTTAGGGATAGATGTTTCCTTTGTAGATATAAGAGAGAATCTCACAACACTTAAAACACACAAATACTAGGGTGTAAAAGTTACATTTAAAGGTTTTAACTGTGTATTTATACTCAAAATTAGCACACTTAAAGAGCAATTACCATCAGACAACGAAGCATTTTACCTTCATTTTTTCCAAATTTTTTATCCCCAAGTACAGTGGCTGAAATCATCAAACACTGTGATGTCTCTCATGGGGCGCATAGGACTGTCCCAGGAAAGCATGACCAAGAGATACCTCTGCTGCAGAGGATATGTTTTTTATAATGACCAGCCTCAGAAACTGCAACTTTAAGGCACCTCAAACTAAACCCCACATAAATGCTTCTCAAAGTTCAAGCAGCAAACATATTTCAATACCCAATGTTCAGAAGAGACTGTGCGAGTCAGGCCTTCCTGGTTGAATTGAAGAAAAACAAGCAGATGCAACTTGCTTAGGCCAAGCAACACAGGACAATGACACCTAACACACCTATAAATTATGTAAGTGATATTTGTCAAAAAAGGATAGTAATGGAGTGCTGCATCAGATGACCTGGCCTCCACAATCATCCGATCTAAATTCAGCTGAGATGGTTTGGGATGAGCTGCAACAGAGAGTGAAGTAAAAGCAGGAAACAAGTACTAAACACCTCTGAGAACTCCTTTAATGGTTAGAAAAAACATTCCTGGTGACTTACTCATGAGGATGACTGAAAGAATGCCAAGGGTGTACACAACTGTCATCAATGAAAAAGGTGGGTACTTTAAAGAATAAAAAAATAAAACAGAATCTGGTTTAGTTAACACATTTTATAAAAATACATAATTACATATTCATTCTTTTATCATTTCTATGTCTTCAGTATTAATACACTATGTTGAAAACAATAATAATAAAAAAGCATACACATGTCACATCTCTTGCTCTCATCCACTAGTGAGTGAGTCCCATGGTGTGTAGAGTTTATATGTAAGAGCTGACATGACTAATGCTAATTTAAGGTAACTTGATACACATAAGCCACACAGCTTACTTGGCCTGTCTAATTGTTGTTTCTCACAAGCAAAACTGTAACTGACTAAGTTAGGAATAGCTACACTCCTTCATATAGGTTAACCAACTGTTTTTGGACACAGATTGAACAATCACATAAGTTAGCTAGCTTGCCAGGTAAATGCACTTGTCTTAGCTCACGTTATGTTCCCTTTTTAAGTGTTAACAGTTTGTATAGTCCCAGCTGTTTCAGTAAGCACTGCATTGCAGAAATCACATACTGCTGTGTGTTCTCTTTTGCACAAGGTTTTCTAGGTAAACTGTTTACGGTTTAGGTAGCCAAATAGAAGGTTTAGATTTTCCCAAAAACTCTGCTTATTTTCCTGCATTTACATCCCCAGAGAGTGCATGAGGGGGGCAGCGGGGGTGACAGCATTAACAATTAGAAATTAATCAAAGTTATTACATCTAATTTTCTAATCGAAAATGCACAGGCAATTTAGTGATATCTTCACAGCTGTGGTCGTGACCAGTCTAGAAATAAAACAGAGTCCATTTTGTCTGAAACTGAGATGAGACAAAGTAAAAAATCAGTCGATTCCAAGACGGCAACACTGCTAACTGTTATGTAATCTAAGATATGATGGGATGTATAATTTACTTATTTTCCTTTCTCATCAGTAGAAATGCTATATTTGGCAAGATCAGAGATTCAATTACAGTAAAGCTACTGGAGCTTTTTAAAGTGTAATTAGACTTGTCAGGTTTTAGATTTTAAAATGTCTCATATTGAGTTTTGTGGAAGTTAATATGTCCTAGATAGAAGCAGTGTATCTGTAAATTCTAAACAGTAGTACATAGGTGGCTTAAATGTTATTTAGGTTTCTGAAAATAGAAACAAAAGTCTTTAACATAGGATACCCAATGACTTGCATAATTGTCACTCTAAGTACTACCCATTTAAGCTATGAATTTCTCAAACACCTTTAGACTTTCTTACCCAGTCACTGACTGTAAAAATCACAATTACATTTTATAACAAAGTTCATCTAAATTCACTCTATTCATAATCATAATAGTGTATGAGAGTATTTCAAGTGTGCTTAAATGTATTTAATGCCAACGAAGCTATAAGAATAGACATTGACATTCCCTAAAATTAGCTTTTTGAATTGTTATCTCATATAGGACTTGGAATTTAAGATGTTTTGGTGTTAAGGTATTTAACTTGTCATGATCAATTTGATAAAAGAAGTAGTATACTTAGTGGCTCTTTCTTTTATGTAATCAGTAAACTGAAACTACAGAGCAAATAGTGGCTGCATTGAGTGAACTAAATGCATTCAGTGGATTTCTGGAAAATTTTTGAGCCATAAAAATTATATTTACACTTTGTTATTGCTATTGCAGGTACCTCTGCCTTCATGAACTATAGGAATGTGTTGCTTAACACCTGAGATACATTCTGTGAAATAGGACATTGTGCAATTTAGATGATGAGAATTCCAGACTATATAACTAACACAGTGTAACATTCTGTTTCATTTCCAAATCACTCATGGCCTAGGACCCAAATACATTGCAGATACTGTATGCTCACTGAATATAAACCTAACAGACCACTCAGATCATTAGGATCGAGTCAGTTAGTAATAACAAGTGTTCACACAAAACAAGGGGAGTCCGCTTTTAGCCATTACGCTGCCTGCAGTTGGAACCAACTTCCAGAAGAGATAGCTAAGAAAGAGGCTAGAACATGGGTGAGTAGCAAAGAGGGGCGAGAGAGAGAGAGACCTCAGTGACACAATGGATCAATAGCTTATGAATATTCTGATCATTGTCTTGGCTGGGTAAAATAATGTCAATTTGGAATAGGTCCAACAGCATGCAGGCAAAAATATTTGAAGCAGCCATCATGTATAGTGCCTACTGTACAAGCCTCTGGAAGCAGTGTTATGATCTGGGGTGCTTCATTTGCTCAGCTCTAAGCTCAAAAACGTTATGTGGCAATAAAATGAACAACGCTGACCTGAGTGTACTGAATGACCAGGTCATCCGAATCAATAGATTTTTATTCCCTGATGGCACAGGCATATTCTAGGACAAGAATACCAAGATTCATCAGGATCAAGCTGTGAAAGAGCAGTTCTGTGAGCATAAAGTGGCCACAAAAGTTTAATGACATTAACACAATATCTTGGGCAAAAATTAACTGAACTATGGATAGAAATAAAAAAGTGACACTGCATAAGGTTGTTTTGGCCAGGTAGAGAAGATAGAGAGAGAGAGAGAGAGAGAGAGAGAGAGAGAGAGAGAGAGAATCGCCACCTGGAAATTAACTTTTTTTTTTTATTTAATTTTTTTTTTTTTATCCTAGTTAAATTTATTTTCTTTTTATTCTTTTTATTCATATTTATTTCTTATCTATAAGATTTTTTTTAAGGTCACTGGCGGTTGTATAAGCATTTCACTTCATATCATACTGTGTATGAGACAAATAAAATTTGAATTTGGATAACTAAGCAAATAGGTGAGATCCTTCTGTGAAATAAATACTCCAGTGATTAATATGGTTCAGCTGGCAACAAGTTATTAAACCCTAACTGATGCAGTGAGTAGCTTCTCATTTCTTAAACAACCATGTCAGAAGACATATCCCATGGCTGTGGCAAAGATGTTAGTCAAATTATTGGGCTGTATCAAGAAAATAAAACAACTGAAATAAAATAACTTGCTGAACGGACATGTCCAACGCATTATGAAAACCTGGAAGGGTAGTGATGAACCTTTGAGGAAGAAATGTTGTAAGATAAATATTTTTAATGCAAATGATGGGTGATCACTTAAAAGTTTAGTTAAATCAAGTAAGAAAAGAAGCTTTCTACATGCACTCTGGGAAGAAAACCAAAGCAGGACTAAAAGATGTGTAGACTTAAGAATCAGTGAGAGTAATTGGAAAAAAAGCCTCAATTTGCTAGGAAGCATAAATAATGGACTGTGGAGCATTGGGAAAAGGTCATAAAAGCAAAAGGCAGTCCAACAAAATATGAAAGTGTGTAATTATTATTATTTTTTTTTGGATGGGCAGTGTAGGTAGGGTAGATGATAAATAAATAAACAAACTATATTGTATAATGTCTGATCTGATATAATGAAAGGTGACATTGTCCTCATTAATTGAAATTGAAATAGATCACACAAAGGGAGCTTAGCATTATGAACTTGCCGTGTCAGAGCACTTAAATGCATGGCAAGGCAGAGTAAAGGAGACTTATGGAGCATGATTTAAAAATGACTACACATGTAGCCTAAGGAGACAAGAGTACAAAGAGTTCCATGGAGTAACCATGAAGAGAGAGAGAGAGAGAATTTTACAAACATTTATTACCAAAATTCAGTCATGTTTTAAATAAACAAAACAATTGTATAAAAAAAATTACATTTGCACAAGAACCATTTTAGCCTAAAAGAAAATGCAACTTAATTTAAAAATAAAAGTTTTTTTTTTTTTTTACACTAAATCATGAAAAAAAAAAGTTCATTTCCCACCTGACAGCACAGTGCTTTTTCATACACCAGATCATTTTAAGTGTTCTCTTCTCTTATGAAGTATTAAGCCTATGGCTACATTTTTTTTGTTCTATTCTTTTGTTTGTTTGTTTTTCCCTGCTCAAATAAATCCCTATTAAAAATATGAAAAAAATCATTTATGTTTCTTGCTCTTTCTTTTTGTATTTTACTCCTAATATAAAACTCTCACTCATTCACCATCTAAACTGCTTTATCCTGTATTCAGGGTCACGGTGGGCCTGGAGCCTACCCCCAGGAGACGGGGTTCACCCTGAACAGGTTGCCAATCCATTGCAGGGCACACACACACTCATTCACACACTACGGGCAATTTGAGAACGCCAATTAGCCTAATCTGCAGGTCTTTTGGACTCCCCTTGGTTTTGGGCTCAAAATGGAAATAAAAACATTTACAGCTAAAATACCATGTAAAATCCTCCATTGCAAATCCCCTGTTCTTTTTCGATTATGGCAGTTTGTGCAAGGATCTCCCTTGAGGCCCCCCCTTCATTCAGACCCAGTACTGTTTACCACCTTGTATCTCCGCTCCTATTCAATTGTTTTTACACAGGCTTTAAACCGCTTTTTTCCATAATAAAATATAAACTTGTGATATTTTATCATCCAGCAATTAGGCCAAACATTTCTCTTGGACCAGAGTTAGTGTAAGTTCTACAAGAGAAGAGCTTCATCTTCTTTTGCTTCGCAGAAATCCATTATCATTTCTCTTTTTTTCTGAGAGAGAAGGAGTTTTTTCATGTTTTAAATTGTCTTGATATGATACTTACTCATTTAACCCCTGGTTTTGCAGCAACCCCTCCAGAGTATTATAAGTCAGGATCTGTTGTGTCTTCTAGGTCAGCTGGGTAATTGCTTTAGATCTAAGAAGATTTCTAGTAGTTGAGCTTTCCATAATGTCCAATCACGCTCCATGGACCAAAGGTTCTTTTAACAATCCGAAAAGAAAGACAGATTCAATTGCTTTTTGTGCTTAAAATGTTGCAAGGTTCTGAAAATGTTCTGGTAGAAACAGGAATAGCCAGAATCCCAGGTTCAGTCTATTTGTGTCCATTAGAATAAGGATTTTTTTACTTTTAAGTCTTCTGCTGTTTTTAAAATCGCATTAGTCACTGAAATCCAGCTGATACATACTTACATACATATAGTACATGAAAAAGTGTTTTCCCCTTTCACTCATTTGCACTTAAATGAGTGAGATCATTAAACAAAATTTTAATATTACATAAAGATAACCTAAAAGAGTAAATACAAAATGCTGTTTAAAAATGATAATTTAATTTCAAGTATAAAAAAAAAAAAAAAAAAAAAAAGGTATCCAAACATACCTGGAAATATGTGAAAAAAAAATTACCCACTTACTAAACTGTGATTTTTGGAGTTAAATTTCACTTGCCACACACAGCCCTGATTACTGCCAGACCTGTTGAATCAAGAAAATCACTTAAATAATAATAGGACCTGTCTGACAAAGTGAAGCGAAATATCTCAAAAAGCAACCCAATCTGAAGCAAATCAAGAACAGATGAGAAACAAGTAATTGACATGAATCAGTCTGGAAAGGGCTACAAAGCCATCTCTAAAGCTTTGGGACTCCAGTGAACCACAGTGTTTATTTACATTGTTTTTATAGTTCCTTGAAATCAAGAATTGAGGTTAGTTTCAAATGATTGGGGGAATAATTGGGCGCAAAACAATCTGATTCTACAAGGATATTCACTGTCTTTTAGATCTACATCTATCTATTTATCCATCCATCTGTCCATCTATCCATCCATGATCACCTTCATCTCCAGAAAAGAAATTTGTTTCCTGCCTCAGGTCCCTCTGCATGTTTTCCCCATGATTGGTGGGTTTCCTCCGGGTATTCCGGTTTTCTCCCAAGGACATGCAGGTTAGGTTAATTGGGGTAGTGTGTGAATAAGTTTGTGAGAGTGTCTGTGTGCCATGCAATGGATTGGCACCCCATCCAGGGTCTACCATGCCCTATGTCTCCTGGGATAGGCTCTAGGCCCCAATATACAGGATAAAGCAGTATAGATGCTGAGTAGGTGAGTGAGTAAGTATATTAGAAGCTGTGGAATACTTTATTCTCTGTGGTACTTTTTTCTACTTTTGATGTTTGATTTATAAGCAAATTCACATTTCAAAGTTAAGATTTTATATCTCAGATATTAGAGGACACATCTGGGGGAAAATTAAATTGACATTTTCAAAAATATTTTAATAGAGTAAATATTATTCCTCAGCTGTTTTTACAAACGTATTAGTATTTGAGTATTATCCTTTGAAATTAGATTGCTTGATGAAACAGACAGTCTTGTAAAATCTAAAAGTATTTGAGGTTAAAGAATGGTGAGATTCTGTAAGCATTTGCCTATATAAGCATAGTGTTCAAACAGATACTTTCTTATTTTTAATTGCTTATAATGTACATACATTTGATGCAACCTTAAAGTATACATTTGGTGAGATGTAAATCATATTAAATCGTATTAAAACAGCTCTTCATTTAACTAGAAATGTCTTTTTGAATTCATTCATTTTTTAAAATGAATACAGGCAAACTGCTATGGTTATGACAATATTGGCACATCATTAATTACTTACATTTACTTTTCCCTCAATGCTCTTGTACCTTATTTCCAGATTCAACCTGAGGAAGATTCTCCAGATTCATACAAGTGGCTTTCTTATAGCCCAAGCATCTCATTCTGAGTAGCACCACTTATGTAAGAGATTATGCCGTCTTCGGTCTCTGATCAGAGTAGGCTTCTCTAAGATTCTCTTATTAGTGGGAAAGCTGTAGCTAAAAGTGCAGCAAATTTCTAATGGCACCAACACAATTTCCCAATTAATATCCAGGATAAAGGACTTGGACATGAGTCAGGGTGAATATCTTTTCCTGAACTCTAAGTTTTTAGACCTCTTGGAATCAGTGCTCTAAGCAAAGTGTTCCTTAATTGGGCCAATTGTGGCAAGTTCCAATCAAATAAACAGGAGAACTAGCAATAAATGATTAGCGTGACTCCAACACTCAATAACATACCTTATGAATAGGTAAATCAAAAGCCTTATTAGACATGAATCAGTCAACTTGATAAACCTCAATTATTAATTCAATTGTGTTACTACTCTTGCTACGTTTGCTGTGTTACTATCCTTGGATGTTTGAAATTTCCTTCAGAAACTGCTCAATAACCTACCTACCTACCTATCTTTCTAATTATGCAGGGTTTTCTGACATTGTGTGAACTTTCCCATGGCTCTATCTTTTACATTTCACTTTGTCCTCCGCCATACCTGTATGTCTATAAAACAACCTCTCATTTCTTAATACTTCCTGTGGCCGGAACACTTTTGTTCTCCCCAGAGCATGTTAATGTGCTTCTTATCTTCTGTCTGTCTCCTAGTCTCCGTACTACTTCCTCTCTTTGTTCTCCCTGGAATGTTAATTACTTTTCTTCTTTTGATGTAAGAAAAGTACATGACACAGGGAATCTGACCAATGGTTTAAATATGCTCTCATTTTGACAAAAACAGAGACGATCAAACACTGCATGCTGTGTGGTATCTCTTTGGTAAAGTATACCGAGGCATGATGGACACATCAGGCATTAGTCCTTCTTTTAATTTATATAAAATTATTAGTAGCTATTTTTCATATACATAAATACAGTAATTGTTTGATTGTGCACAAAGTATTTTATTTTGTTTTATTTATTTATTTTAATCATGTGTCCAATAATAAGTATCCCATGGTTCAATAGCTTATACGTAGCTTTGCCTTTAGCAGCAATAACTTGAAGTAACTCTCAAATCATTGTGGAGGAATTTTGGTTCAGTCTTCTTCACAACATTGTTTCAGTTCATTAAGGTTTATGGGCATTCTCTTATGCACAGCTCTCTTAAGGTTCCACCACAGCATTTTAATTGGGTTGTAGGCTGGACTTCGACAAGACCTTTCCAAAACCTTGATTCTTTTGGTTTTCAGGAATTCTGATGTAGATTTAATGGTGTGCTTTAGATCAGTATTCTGAAGGATGACCTAACTTTGGCCAAACATGGAACTGGGCATTAGGTCCAGATGCCCAACTCCACTCTACTAGTATCCATTGTTCCAGAAGTCTTGGGGTTTGTTTAGAAGCAGTTTTACAAACCTCAGCTATGCTTCCATATTCTTTTTATTCAATTCAATTCAATTCAATTTGTATAGTGCTCTTAACAATTGACATTGTCGCAAAGCAGTTTTACACAAACAAAAGAATTATTTACATTTGTATGAAATGTGAATATGTATGAATCAAAATGATAAGATTGTCCCTGATGAGCAAGCCGAGGACGACGGCAACAGTGGCAGGGAAAAACTCCCTGAGATGGCAGTAGGAAGAAACCTTGAGAGGAACCAGACTCAACAGGGAACCCATCCTCATTTGGGTGATAATAGATAGCAGGGATTGGTCTGCAGTCATACTGTTTTTTTTTTGTTTTTTTTTTAACATTTTTACATACATATTTTTTTTTAGATAGAAGAAGCTTTCTCCTTGTAATTCTTCCAAATAAAACGTACTTTTTCAGTCTTCTTTTAATTGTCATGGATTTTAAGATCTAACATGGTAAGTGAGGCCTGTAGAAACTGAGAATTTTTTTTTTTTTTAGCATTTATCTGAGCATTGCATCGGATGACCTTGGGGTAAATGTGCTGCCATGTCTACAGCTGAGAAGATTGGCAACAGTCTTTAAATGAAAGATTTTCAAATAAAGAATATGAAGTATGAAATAAGAGAAAAATATAGAAAAAATAATGAAACAGCATTTGAATATGGAAAAGCATGTCCAGTCATGAGCAAGACAATGTGCAGAATAATGTGCAAAGTTTAAAGTTCCAGTGTGCAAAATGTGCAAATGTGTGTTAATATATAATGTGTAATGTGTGAGGTAAAAGGCAATGAGAATGTTATTGTATGAGAATGTTATTGTCTTGTATGCTTTCCACTGAATAATCTTTCTCTCCATAGAATGTTGAACTCTAAATTGTTTGATTTTTTTATTTCTTTTTTTTTACAAATCTTTCCTAAATTGATGAGTGGCACCAATTGCTTTTCTAAGACCACTGCTTATGTCTTTCCCTCCTGCCATTAACACACACCTAAATGATCCCTACCAGTAATCTGCTTTTATAGATGTCTGCACACCTGCTCATGATCAGTTAATCAAGAACTCATGATTAGCAGCAGCTTACCTTCTTAAATCCTGTGGAAGCAGTATTGGGGTACTTAGTATTTTTGTTACATAAAGTAAGTAATGGCACATTGTTGTTTTGATGTAATCAGATTATTTTTACGTTTTTAAAGGAGGTACTAACTTTTACACATGGTTGCATGAAGTCAATATGCCACACTATAGGGACAGAATCAGTTAATCTTGAGTGAGTTAATATATGTATATATTGAGTGAGTTTTAGGATTACACAGGGTTTAGTTACACTCTTATTAAAAAAATATCCTAGCACTTTGAGGGCCTGATTAAAGAAACATAATACAAACAACAGAACAAGCACTTCTATAAAAGGCTTTTTTGTCCGGTACAATTCTCTCAGCTTAACGTCTCCTGATGTTTAATGAGAAATATATTCTGTTGTCCTTCTTTGCAATTGTTCTCACAAACTTTAAGTCAGTAGTGTGCACAGTTACAAAGTGACAGGTTTTTTTTTTTACTAATCAGTATTTAAAAAAAAAAAAATTTCCACTTTCCTTACTGGCTCTGCACATCTCCTTTGTTTCCTCACAATGTTATTTCTTATAATGAAGTGAAAATACATGACAATGTAAAAGATTTATGGTAATTTTATGGTATTGTAATTATTACTGGAGTATCTGTGGGCTTTTAGTCTTGGACAAATTCATCATGTCAGTAATTTCAATGGCCTGTTCATGTGAAAAGATTATGCGCTCTTATACCTTCAGTCAAATGGCCAGTAGAAATAACATCAGGTACTATGTATCCTATCCAAATCAACAGGTTGTTAGAGATTGAGATGCTGTATATGCTGTTGGTAGAGTGGTTTCCCACTTTTTTCCCATATGGACACACTATAGGACACACTCTTACTCACCTCATACTAGACAGCCATGCACATAAAGGTAAAATATTGCCTTCCAATTGGTGTATGAAATTTTTACAACCATGTGGATTTCATGAATACATTTATGTCTGTTACTTTTTGAGAGATCACTTATAACAATCATAATCAAATATCACTAATCCTAATTACTATACATTACTTTACGCATCCTCTGGCAGCATAACTTAAAATTGCATTAAGTACAGTAAGATTTTTGAAAAATAGATCCCAACCAGGTTAGAAGGGTGGAACTGAATAAGATTTTTTTTAACTCATTGAGCCTGTCATCATTTCAAAACATGTACACAGATTCACCACTTAAACGTAACAAGTTACCACTTATCAAGGACTCCCATGGCACTACTTTCAAGCACGCAGAGATTTAACTGCTTGAATGCCAAGTTACAACCCTATAAAGAAGTAACTTCTGCTCTTTATGACAATGTAAAGGGGCATTGGGTCATGTCTATAAAATGACTGACAAGAGGTTAATCCAAATACAAACAAATATTCCAAACCAAAAGGCATGTTTCCATACAATCTTTCTTTATAATAATATTTGTTATGAGACAAAAATATTTTTTAAATCAATTATATATAATTTATCACATTATTCATATTAGTAGGAAATTAACTAACAATCTGAGAAACTTTGACAATAACCAATTTGTGATGGTTAGACTGGGTTAGAGCATATGTGGTAAGTCAAAGAAAGTACGTACACTCTCAGGAAAAAAAGGTACAAAACCTTTTAGGGGACCTTCATTGGGGTGGTACCTTGAAGGGTACAATTTTGTACCTCTAGGTAGGGGTAAAAAAATTACCTTCTACCTTTGTACCTTTGAAGGACAATTTTGTACCCCAAAGAACAAGTCCATGCACAATGAAGGTACAAAAGAGTACCTTGTAAAAAAAAAAAAAAAAAAAAAACACACCCTCATGGTACTACCCCAGATGTTGTGATCTTTATTTATTTTAATTTTTTTTACTTTATCTTTATCAAAATTTTGATCTCCATAGGCATTTGAGCATTTATGCAGATGTGACTGTCATAGGTTGATTACTCTGGTAACTGGGGTAGGTAGAGGCTTTTCACCATCCAAGTTTCAAAACATACCGCTGAAGAAACATCAGGGTGCTCTTGAAAATGAAATTTTCACCAAATGCAGCGAGAGTCTCATCATCTACACTGCTTGCCCGGCAGATCTCGATCCCATCAACTCTGATGACTGCAGTGACTCTTCTTTTAAGCACAATTTTTGAGTCAGTTGTCCCCTGTATTTGAACTGCTGGATATGGTGACAATGGTTCACTTTAAATGACAAAGATTTATAAAAATCAGATTTATATCAGTCAAATTGTCTCAGCACATGACTAAACCGATAGAGAGAAAATCAGCATAAAGGGTAATATAATCGTTATTCTTACAATTGTATATCGCCACAAAAAATAGTTTAAATATTTTTACATTCATGCAAAACAAAGGACTATATACACACCTCCCCAAGCACAATGAAATGGTTCTTTCTGAACAAGGTTGGTAACATGAGAAGTGCTTCTTTAAAATCAATTTCTGGAACAGATGTGACATACAAACAAATATGGAGAAATCCATCCAAAGCTAGAACCTGATAGGCTTAATAAAGTAGAGAACATTTAGGAGTCAATTACCAAGATGGTCTTCACTGAGAGATTCTTCTCTAGCTGCTTTGTGCAGTTTTGCTAAAAGGGAATTCCCTTGATCACGTTGTAGCACGCTAGATGTAATCTGTCCAAAATTTTCAGTACTATGTGAGCCTACATGTATGTATTTTGGAGAAAATAACAGTAATGCAGGTTATTGAAAACAACAAAAAAATAAACCACTGAAATAAGACCACAAAACACATTTGTAACATTTGTCTACCTGGAATTTCCATGGTGTCTTTTGCTGCTCACCCTGAACTGGTTTACAATGCACACAGACCCTGTGACCAACAGTGTCAACACTTTTGGCATCCATAGAGAGTCCATGTACTTGTACACAGTCACAGGTGCAGACAGATACTTATCGTGTGTCTATTTACTTAAAAAATACAAGAGATGAATCCCGAATCTAGACCCCAGTCGTGGTCCAGGTTCCCATGCGGGCAGGAATCTCAGTGTGTCATCACCAGTCTGTGTGTTCCATGAAACAGTAATGGGCTGTCTGTATCTGGCTTGCTTGTTTGCTTTTGCTTTCTATCAAACAGGTGTATTTTAGCCACCGAGAGCTAAAGTGTTTGTGATAAATAACATAGCAGTGCCAGAAGCCAACCAAAAATTAAACCAAATACAGTGAAACCTCGGATTGTGAGTAACGCAGTTTTCCAAGTGTCCCGAAAGACAAGCAAAGATTTTTAATAAATTTGGCCTTAATTAAAAATGCAAGTAATTGAGCAAGTCTTGGTTTACGAGTACCGAGTATCATGTATCACGCATGCGCTTCTTGATTTGATGCCGAGCGTCACGTGATCACAACTGAGCCAATGTTTTTTCTCTCTTGTGCTGCGGAATCGTGGGTAATCGTCTCCCCTGCTGGGTCTTAGTGCACATCTCTTACTGGTATAATCAACATCCATGCACGCGAGTACTGTGATCACGTGTGTGCGTAAAACATATTTGAGTTTGTGTTTGTAAGCGCGTGTGTACTGTTTCTTATAACACGTGTGTGCGCGTGTAAAGCAAAAGAAAGTCTCACTAGAGGTTAAAGATCCATTTTCTCCATTCCTGTCGTTGTGTGTGCGCGCGCGTAATTTGACACTTTTATAATTTTATACACATTTATAACTCATTTTCGGTACAAAATTGCACCTTAAGGACCAATTGGAGACCTTTAAGGGTACTCGTACATGTTTTCTTCCCCAAGGAACAAAATTGTACCACCGCGGTACCTTTTTTTCTGACAGTGTACAATGGGCATGTGATCAATAGGAACTGGACCATGAAGCAAAGGAAGAAGATGGTCTAGTCTGATACATCATGTTTTCTTTTATATCATTGAGGATGGCCAGGTGTGAATGCACGAGATGGTACCAGGATGTACTATGGAAAGAAGGCAAACCAGCAGAGCCACGCTAATTTCCACATACCACCTACCTAAACTTTGTTGCAGACCATGTACACTCCTTCATGGCAGTGATATCGCAGTGGCCTCTTTCTGCAGGATATGCAAATCCATTTCATGGAGTTCCTACCTTGCAACTTACAGGACTTAAATAATCTGCTGCGTATGTCTTGGTACCAGATACAACAGCACGCCTATAGTGGTCTTGTGAAGTTCATGCTTTGACTTGCCAGAACTGTTTTAGCAGCACAATGGGGACCTACACAACATTAGGCAGGCTGTTTTCATTTTATGACTGAATGTTATACATCAACTCAGGATGGGTGTAAAGCTCCAGACAGTCCTCCAGGAAAAAAGGAAGCAAAACAAATGTGTACAGTAATAATGTAAATGTAGGAAAGGTAAGATTTGGAAAACATTAAAATGTGCTTTAATAAATCAAATACCTTGCAGGACGCTTTCTCATCCATGAGCAGCCCAAGGTCACACTTCATAGAGAGAATTGCTTGCCTGTGTTAATTCAAGGTTTACTGGTCTAATTCAAAGTTATCCACCAGCTTTTCTCACTTGAAATCCTCTCAATTAAAAGTAAGCTAAATAAAACACTTATGCAGTGCAAAGACACAAAACTAAAGTGTACTTAACTTTACTTAAGTGTCTCAGTTTATTTGAGATTTATATAAAAATTTACAAAATAACTCCAGTTTTTCAGATTTTTTTTTCAATGCTGAATGTTGTTTCTGTTAAAGGTTTGTTAAAAATGCTGTTGTTATGGATTTGATTATTTCTGTAATCCATATTGACAGCAGTAGTAGGATTTCCTCTGTCTTCTACACTTTCTTTTGAATGAACAAGAGGGAATGGTTGGCAATCCTCTATAGACTGATCAGCCATAACATTATAACTACCTGCCTAATATTGAGTAGGTCCCCCCACCATTGCCACCATAACAGCGATGCACTGTGTGTTCTAACACCTTTCTACCACAACCAGCATTGTCCTTTTCATTTTGATCTACACTAGCACTTGTATTGGATCAGGGTTCACTTCACATGGGCATCAGTGAGCCTTGCCACCCATGACCATGTCGCCAGTTCACCAGTTTTTCTATCTTGGATTAGATTTGGTAGGTCCTAACCTTTGCAGACCAGAACATCCCACAAAAGCTGCAGTTTTGGAGTTGCTCTGATTCCAAGTCCTCTAGGCTTTCCAATTTGGCCCTTGTCAAAGTCACTCAGATCCGTTTATTCTGCAACTCCAAGACCAAATCCAAAACTGCAATGCTGAGTGAGTGGAGATTTAATTTATTCCATGGTTTTGAATACACATGACCAAGTCATGTTGGATGTTCAAAACCAATCTGTGTTAATCTAAGTCAATGAATCCACATGTAACCAAAGTAGAAATCTGAATTAAATAAATTCAATAAACTTTTTCAAACACATTTTTTGATCCATTGCGTAGATTTCTAACACTTCTTCATTTGATTTAATCCCTTTCAGAATGATTATACAGTGTGACACACAAAGCATTTATCAGCTCTTCCAGCATATCCGCTGCCATAGCAATATTTGAGGGCTAGTGGTTAGCATCACAGAGACCCAGGTGTGACTCTTTGCCATGTCATAACATTTTTTAAAGCCACTTTGAACAAAGAAGAAAAGTAAGTGTTCTCTACTACACAGTCACACTTCACATTTTCTTGAGGCAATGTATCTATAGTTACCAGCGTGCTTACTGTACTATCGAGCATTATGATGATGTTACAGTTGTGTTTCATTACACAAACGTCACTATGTTTAAAAAGATTTTTTTTATACTATATCAAATAAGATATAGTTAAAATATGGATGCTGATTGCTGAAACGTGAAACTATATGTAAAAAGAAAAGATTTGATTTCATGAACTAAAAGTGACTGTACTATTAGCAGTGTTTAAGCTTCATAAGCATATGCACATGGTGAATATTTAATACTACTAAATAAGTTAGAATATACATCCTGGAACAGCATAACTATTATTGATTATAGAATCTAACACTAGACGTGTTTACATGGAGCTTAATAATACACTGACAATTGGAATAATAGCCTGGCATCATGTAAATACCTCTGAGCATTCTGGACTCATCCAGCTTGATTGGAATGAATTTTAAATCAGAATGAGAGAGGTTGTGTAAACCTTTGATCTGTTTAAATAGGTAAATATTTGCCATGTAAACATTTGATCAAATCGTCTCTCTCTCTTTTTTTTGGGGGGAATAAATATAATCTTTCTGTGTGTTTGCCCCACATGGGGGAGTAATAGTAAGCAAGGTCATGAGATTCTGGGAGGGAAATATTTCTTACATCCCTGATCAGTAAACTCCATAAGAACCACTCACTCAGCCCAGTCTTTGCTTCAGACTAAAATGGACTGGGTCACTGGGGCACTGATTGGCTCAGCATTTTATAGGTAATAAAGCATATAACCAATGATAGATGAGACAGAATTCTTGTAACTAACCCTAACATAAAAGATGGGAAGCCTAGCCTAACCTTAATGTTGGAAAAATAGCTCTCTTTTTTCTTCTTCTGTTATATTTCTGACAGATTAAACGCTTGAGAGTTGTGTAAACATTTTGCCCATGCCAATAAAGGTATATTCTGCTCTTTAATCTCTACAAGGGTTACATGAACTTGTAAAGTATATAAACACACCCAGTGAATGGTACTGTACATGTATTCATTCATTATTCATTTATACTGATATTTGTATATTGAGCATTTCAAAGAGTTTGTCAGCTCTGGGTGCACTTTCCAAACACTGATTGGTGCTTCGCATTCATTTTATAGGGGTAATAACTGATCTTATAATAGATGCTAGTAATTTATCAAATAGCTGTTTGAATTTTTATTTATTTATTTAATGAATTTTGGACAAGTACATTTGGCTATCAGGCAAGAAAACATCTTACAAAAAAGTCCATGGTTAAGTGGTAGTAAGCTAGATTTACAGTAGAGGGGTTTTAGATAGACTGTTGAGTTTATGATTTTATAAAAGTTAACACTTGGTGTCACATCACAGCCGGTGAGTGCCTTCTCCTCTGTGGGGCATCTAATCGCAGCCAAATTGAACAAAATTGTTGAATTCCTGAAACAGGCATAAAAAAATCACATGTGTGTTCCTCTACCATTAGAATTGTTGATTTATCAATAGTAAAATATTATATATTTTATAATTATATAATTATAAAATTCTATTTTTTCTATAATTTGTATAATTATAAGTATAATTTTACATTTTATCATTTTTATCCCCACTTTATCACACTTCCAGTAATTTCAGTAATCAACAAAAATGGTTCCCTTGCTTGGTGCAGGCCAATAATTTGACCCTTCTTAAACACAGGACATATGTCATCTGACATGTTTGTTTAACCAATGAGATGATACTCACTCATTTGAGGTTAAGAGAATCATTACTGAAACATATTATTTTGTGGTCAAAGGCTCTGAAGTATTTGCTTACTTACATTCACATGGTGACTTTTGCATTGTGAATGTATTGCATTGTGTACTGTAAATGCACAAGTATCTATTTATTTATATGAATGCATACTATATTATGTGGTTTTTTGGATTTTTTTTCTTTTTTTTTTTTTGGTAGATTGTGTGTCTGTTCTGTGTTTGCATGTATGACTGCATATATGTGTGTGTTCAGGAGGGGTTCATTGCTATCACCTCTCCTCTTTCCTTTTCTGGGTTGGTTACACAGGGGGCAGCTATAATAAGAATGGGTCCTGTCAGCCCATGATTTAACTCAGTGCCTGCATGGCCACAGGCCTGCAAGATATGGGCCAGGGAGGGGCAACTGAGTTTCTAAACTTTCACAGGGCCCAAAATAGACTTATCATTTTTATGCGTGTGTGTGTGTGTGTGTGTGTGTGTGTGTGTGTGTGTGTATCTGATCATTAGCTAGTTAATGATTTAGTTTTAAGTGATTTGATGTGAGCTTTTCTTCTCATTTGGCGTGCCATTCATTTTTTCCAATCTTCAAAAACAGTGCTGTATATTTCCTTTTCCCTTAGAGATCATTATGGGAAGGTGGGGGTCACAACAGTGCAAGAGAAATTTTTAGTGATTTATGGAGGAAGAGAAAGAGTGACAATGATGATAATGTCATTGTGGAGAGGTTGCGGACTGCTTATGATCAGGAGGCTCTTTTATTGCTTAGCCATGGCTGCATTGTCAAGTGCTATAGGAGTGTCTTGCTTCATGCTTGATGTTGTAGTGTTGGGTCCCCCAACATCCTCTCTCTCTCAGGACCCTCCACACTACTCCGATCAGTGTAGCTCAAAAAGCACTGCCTGACTGATACCAGACCTTCAAAGGCTCCCTTACACATGGTAGAATGTTAATATGGTGCACTGCCTCCCCCTGTAGTGCTGCTGAACTCTGCTTACACTATAATATCATATCATCCCTGCGGAGCAATTTTCTTTTTACACACACACACACGGGCACACACAAACACACTGTATACTCCAACACACACTAAAATATTTTCCTGCATTACAAGTGCTTGTTCTGCAGATGGACCTAAACTTTTCCCTTTTATCTCCATGGTATTAACAATTACACAATGAACACAATTCTTTATTTTCTATATGTAATTTCATTGTTTGACATATTCCTGAAATTGTAAATTATATATACATTTGTTGTCATTTAGTAATTTTCTAATTTAGCATGTTTGTTGGATATGCTGTGTTGCAGATATACCACACCCAGGTGATGCAGCAAAGAGATGCATAATGCAGGCAAGCAGAAGCTACGTATTCTCAAATAAATTCTATACATTACTGAAACTCCATCAGTTTCATCTAAAAATTCATGAAATAGTTTTGGGCACAAAGTTAAAAGGGAAAGAGATTAGTTTGTTAAGAGAGATGAAATAAGAGAAATAAATGAGAAAATTTGAGTATGGTCACTTTTCTTTACCTTTGTGTGCTTGTATAGTAATGCTTTAAGGGGCAAGCATGTTTAAGAAAGATTATTCATGGCGACGCCCTGAAAGGGAACAACCAAAGACAAAAATAAGATTCATAGCAATAGCTATGATAGATATCTATCTATCTATCTATCTCCATAAGCCTCTCCTTCTAAGAATCTTTCCACACACTCCAAAATTCCACTTCTGCAATGCAGTAAGCATACAGAGTGCCCAGATGGAAAGTGCTGCTTACACACACGCACGCACGCGGGGCGCGCGCACACACACACACACACACACACTTAAACACAGAGCTAGCAGTGCTTTATTAGCTGGAGGAGGAATCCTATGGTCAGTACCCACACAACTGCTTGTATACAATCGCTCACACCTGGTATAGGCAGATGCAGTGTGTATAAGGTTAAGAATGAACAAACAGCAGAATGAGGTAATGAGATAATAAACCAAGCCGTACTGCAAAATGATAAAGAATTGGTCATTTATTTTGAGTCACAAAGTTAATAAAACACACACACACACACACACACACACACAAATGCCAAAATATTACGTAAAAATTGTCCTGGTTATATAAATCTGACTTTTGTGTGACTTTGCAAACAACTTAAGCAGTTTTGCCACAATGAACAAATCAGATTGTAGTTGTATTGGTGGTAATTTAAGTCATTTAAGTAATAAGCATCAATAACATGGAGGCAAGAAAACCCCATCTTGACACTGT
>JAQMYJ010000015.1:14239576-14255638 GCA_030014305.1 Clarias laeviceps
TTTGACTAGCCAACCATATTTCCTCAAAGAAGAGTAAGGTTTATTATTATTATTATTATTATTATTATTATTATTATGTATATGATTATGATTATGATTTTTTTTTTATTAAGTTAATAGGGATTTGTATATAATTTTTTAGACTGGTATTAATTAGGTCAGGGTCCAAATACACGACCTTACTGGATCATGCCATTAATGAACTGCATGCGTGTAAACAGTGTTTCCATAAAACATTCCATAAAACATCTTCAGAGGGCAGGAGATGTTATCATTAATTTTATACTATCAGAAAAAAGGTATTAAAGTAATTGTTTTTGAAATATAGGTTGAGAAAATACTGCATTTTTTAATGTACATGGACTATATTAAGATACACCTTTCGATTATGTGTCTTCTAAGATGTTTAATGTTGGTGAATTAGGTGTTTAATTCAATTACATGTGGTACTAATATTTAATTGCTGTCCCACTAAAACTAATTAGTCCGCTAATATTTATTGACTGCAATCGCTGCTGTAAGCACATTCGCTATAAAAATAATTTATACAGTTATTTTAGGGCAACGTTATCATGAAAATTAATTGCTGGAAGCGTGATATATAGTTTCAACTGCTCCTTCGGCCGCACAGGGATTTCAGTGGACACTATATAACACATTGGGATTGCAGGTTTCATTGCAGCCAAGGACTGTTGGTGTTCCGACCAGCACCCACTCCCCACCCACCCTACTTCTACACCCTTTTTCCTATCTCTCTCTCGCTCTCTCTTGCTCTTTCTTGCTCTCTCTCTAGGTTGGAGCTTCAGGAATCAATGCAGTGATTAAGAAAGAGGCAAAGTGAGAGACGCTGTGCTAAGCTAGAGTCAGCACTCTGTCTCTCGACAGCAACCCCCTCTCTTGTTCTCTTGCGTTCCTTCTTCCGCTATTTCTCTGTGTCTTTCTGCTCTGCTTTATTTCGTCACGTGTTCCACTGCTTTGAGGTTAACATGTCCAAATCTGAAAGTTTTAATTTTTTTTCCAATAAATTAACTAAACAGCATTAATTTCTTAGGGGTCAATGACTCTAATGTTCATTCCAATTATCCTGGCCAGGGTTGTGGTGGATCTAGGGTTTATCCAGGGAACACTGGGTATGAGACAGGAATACAGCCTGGAGTACAGCCAGTACATTGCAGGGCACCACAAACACACAAGCACACACAAACACACACACTTCTGCAGCCTGTAACACCTAGGGGCAGTTTAGTGTAGTCCGGCATGTTTTTCAGACATGGAAAAAAATTAGAGGACCAAGAGTCAATGTGAGCCTTGGGTGTGAACCAGGGACCACAGGACTGTGAGACAGCAACCTTACAATGATTAGTAAAGCATACATATTAAAGAGGAGTAATGGACATTGTGAATAAACATGTAAAGAGGGCTAATAAGATTTGTGTACACTATAAACAGCAGTTTTGCCTCCTATTTTAAGTTAATTAGAATTAAATTAAAGTGTGCAGATTGTTTGTAATTGTTGGTAGTCTCCCTCTACTGGCTGTCATGTGACACAGTAGCGTTGAACCAAATTCACACAAATCAGTAGCGACTAATATTATAGTGTATCTTAGTGTGTCTGATAATTTTTTGCAGTGTGTGTGTGTGTGTGCAAAAAATGTATTTGTTTATTTACTGCTTTGCTTATGCAAAAAAATTATTCATGTCATGTATATAAGTAATTTTTTTGCACAAACAAAGCAGTAAATAAATAAAAAAGAAATTGCACACACACACACACACTGCAAACAATTATCAGACACACTGATAATTGTG
The DNA here is from genome assembly GCA_030014305.1 of Clarias laeviceps. NCBI lineage: Eukaryota > Metazoa > Chordata > Actinopteri > Siluriformes > Clariidae > Clarias > Clarias laeviceps. Next base: position 14,241,386 of record JAQMYJ010000015.1, read on the forward strand.
GTGGCTCCTCATGAAATAATGTAAGTGTACGTTCCTATTTGAGCCTCTATCCTGAGTGAATTCTGAGATCCTTTTTTTCCCCCGTTTTTCTCTCCTACATGTCACTCATGTCTTTCCTTCACTTCTACATGTCTAGCGACCCTATGGAACCCAAGACAGCAGAGCAACCAAAAATCAGCAGAGTTTTATTAAATTATAAATATAAAGTGAGATTGTCTTTATTTCAAGTATTGTAGGACTGTGTTATATATTCCTCTCTCTCTCTCTCTCTCTGTGTGCATGCATGCGTGCTTGTGTGTGTGTGTGTGTGTGTGTGTGTGTGTGTGTGTGTGTGCCCATGAGTGATTTACATAGCAGCTCAATAGCCATGTTTTGCTCATTAGGAAGTTTTCCATTAGAGAGTAAACAATATATACATCACAATAAGTGGCCCAGTATATCCTGCTGCATTCTGATGGGAATGACTGCAGTGGAGAAAACACTGCAGCAGTGCTACATGCCACTTCAGCAGTAAGCTGAATTCCTGCACCGCCTATTACATTAGCCTTTAATTTAATGAATTAACCAGTATTTCATTCAGAATGCTTTTTTCATTTAGAATCCAATGAACAATGAATATTTAGGGATGTTGCATTTGGCATATACTGTATTTAAAAATCAGAGCAGTAATTTATCCTGACTTAAAGAGCAATCTACCTAAAAGAGCAAGCTGATATTTAATCTATGCTTAAACCTGAAAGCAGGTTAATCTCCAGTTACTGGACATTCAGTTTATGGAGGGCACTTTAGCTTTAGAGTACCATTGCAGTCTGTAGGTAATTGGCACATTTGCAAACACTGACACTTTTTTTATGAATTGCATCAAAGGTAAAAAAAAATAATGAAAAGTTTAATACCTTTGGGAAATTAATTCTCTCTCTCTCTCTCTCTTTATTCTCAGTTCTTTTATAGATGGGTCTGCAGTTTTACTGGATGTAAATAAACAAATTATTCTTTTTTTTTGCTTTCAAGTTCTCTAAAAAGTCTATCTGAACTCTGTAACACACACGTATGCTCAGACATTTCATATCTTGCCTGTCATTCTCTGTCAGCTCTAATTCAAGAAACATTAGACATAACCAGTAATGCTACATGAAAGAATCAGCTGACTACACTGATGTAGGTTGCTGTAATAATAGGTTTATAATGTATAAACTCCAAAACAGGGTAAGGTGGACATACAGTGGGTGCGCAATCACATGGGGGATATTGTCAATGAGTTATCACTGCCCTGCACAGGAAGTGATTTTCCTGCTTCAAAACACTGGATTCAGTTAATCAGCTGTGTAACAGCCCTTCCTGAGAGTCAGCAGATGTGTCTAAACACATGCGTTAAAGAAGGAAAATGTGCATGAATGTCTCAGAAGCACTGCTGTAGAGCTGACTATCATCTGTTACAACAGTCTAAGAGTGGAAGACTAATGGAAATTAAGTCACTTTGTAATCTTCTCCCACTCATTTTAAATGTTTTGTCTTTGTCAATGTGACATCCCTGTAATTGTATTGGCCTGTCACAGGCTTCTGAAGTTCCAGGGTATAGTGTAATCTATTTACCTATAGTATAAATTTAGTCCAGGCACAACATGATTAGCTTAGTTTAACTGTTTAGGAATAGTGAACACACTAGGGGTATACGCTAATCAGCTAATACGTTCTCTAGTTGGCGCTGTGGGAATATACTATGTTATTCTCAGGATTGTATCCAATTCTACAGTAACTCTGACCAGTATTATGTGAAAAAAGCATGTAAAAAAGGAAAAAAAAAATTTCTAATTGTGTGTGAAATGTGTCATGTCCAGTATATAGGCTATAGAGGTTTTAAAGCTTGTCTGCTTGATTATAGATGGATATTGTCTAAGATAGGATCAAAACAAACTGATTATAGTCGCCACTGAGTGATAACAATCTGTTCTAAGACAGATAGGGAAATCAAATTGTCCTTGTATGTGAGAACATGATGTATGGGCATAGATTATGTTGGCAGATAAGTTGTATAAAATTAAATCACCTTTCTCCATGCAGCAACTGTTTGCTGTTTGCAGACGTTTCAATAAACCATTTTTACTTTACTCTTACCAAAATAACTAAAATTCTTTGGATTTGTATATATATATATATATATATATATATATATATATATAATTAGTGAGCTCTCTCATAGTGGCTGAGATAGATTTAGACTTGGATCTATCAACGGGTAGGACCCTTGGAGTACGCAAGGGGGTACTGGGGTAACCTAAACCTAGCCCAATAGCAAGTGCACTCAGGAGGTAAATCAAGTAAAGATGCAGAAGTGCAGCAGTCAGAAGTGCAGAGTGTATTGTTTTCACTGTAAGATAGCAGCACACACTAAACAGCAAAACTAAAGAAAAGAAAGAAAGAGTTCTGGTGGTAAAGATAACATCTGAATTATGCTTAAGAATTATGGTCCTGAGACTGTAACACAACACAAGTAGAAATGTGATTTTATTTTCCATTACAAGTGCATTTCAAAGCCACAGGCTGCACACCACTCTCCTAGCTTACTCAGCTTATTTATATATAAGAGAGAGAGAGCGAGAGAGAGAGAGAGAGAGAGAGAGAGAGACTGATCCACTCTGTATTTTTTCTCTAATCTAATCAAGGAAACATTAAACACACTGACTGCACAATTCAATTCACACTGTCCATCTATGTCAGAAAATGAGAAAGAAGGGAGAATGTAAACACCATGTAGAGTGTGTCCTCTAGCTGCATAAAAGCCAGAGTACAGATATTTCTTTATCCTTGGATTGCCCTAATTATACAGTGTATTGATTTTGCAGTGCAAAATGGATTTATTAGTAATGCCTTTAGCCTGCTGTATCATCATGTAGTGGAAATGCAGTATGTTCTTGAACTTTTTGATGTTTTGCAATCAGATGTCCATAAAAAATGTGAAAACTTCTGTTTTGTTATGTGCCTTGTAACATCTCCTCACACTTACAATATGCATGTGACATATGTCACATGGAATATCAAAAGTCTAGGGGCGGAGCCTAACACTAATTCTAACCACTACCCCTGAGCCTACTCCTTACTTAAACTGTAACCCGGAACCCACACAACTCAAAACAATGTATTGTACAATACAAAACAATCACTTAACACTCCTTATCCAGCTTATACCATGGCTGTCTAAACCTCCTGGACTTATGTTTAGAATCTGCCCGGGTAGGATAAGTTGCATTTGATCTGTCTACACCCAGTGGACGTTTTTTTCTGTATTATGATGTGGTATATGTGTTAGGAACACAAGGGAGTCTGTAACATTTAATTTTATTTAATTTTATTTAATTTTATTTAATTTATTTAATTAATTTATTTATTTATGCTGTAAAGCACTATGTATTCTTTTAGAAGCTGTGAACTATTACTAGCAAGGGTTTTGCTGCATTCTGGAGCCGCGATGCACATCACTGTTATATTTATGAAAGAAAATAAAATGGAGAGATAATGCAACACAACATTCAAGAGATGTGCAATCTCTTTCTCTATACAATACAAATACAATACAAAATAAATCTGTTGCATTTCTCATGTCTTCATGTCTATTTATATTTGCTATAAATCCTGTTCTCTAATTGGAATTTCTAATTTCTCTTGTCTAAACAGATTTAATGCAGCGCATACCTGTACTATTGTAAGCCTCCACTGTTAACTGAAAGTGGATAAGGAGGTTGTTGATGCATTGTTTGAATGTTTTATTGTTTTAATGTTGTAACAAAATTCAACTCTTTTCTCCTTGATCCAGTTTGTTGGCATAACTCACTACAAACACACAAAAACAAGAGATCTTTTTTTTTTATTATTATAACTTAACCAACATTTTATTAATAATAAATTGCATATTTACTCTATTGTGACAAAACTGTAGGAAGTGGATTTATAGTGATTTCCAAAATTTTGCAAATTTCCCACAGATAAAAAAAAAAAAAAAAAAAGTATGAAAATATTTTGGAATTAGCACTTTTTTTTTACTCACATTACTGCCAAAATAGACTAAAGGGTGCCAAAAAGAAGCACCATCTACTACAGGATTGGCTAGGGGTACTACTTTCTTTTTCTAAAATCTTATTTACAAGAATTTTTGTGCAATCCTTATAAACTGGGGCAATTCACATTCAAGTAGCATTTATTATTAGGCTAAAATTATCCATTATCTAAAAAGCATTTTAAGGGAAAAAAAAAATGTGTGAAAACAAACTATACTATACTTTACAGGTCACCAAGCATTACTTTTAGCCACATGAGTGCGCTATGGTACTGCATGTAATTATTTTTTTCCCCAAACTTACAACAAACAAAAAAGTATTGGACCCACATATAAAATCCAACGTACATTTCTCGACATATTGCTTATAGTGTTGATGACTATAAGCCACTACTAGCTCATATTTTCTGATTTCACCATTACTGTGAACTGTAGCCCTCATACCTATTAAGATGGGTGGCACATATAAAGATTGTCATCAATTTGTTTCTGGGGAACTATGTTCCCAGGATCCTGTATTCCCAGTGTTCTATGATCCCCAATATTTATATTACACATAATGGTAGCATGACAAATGGTCCTATGTTGCCAGGACCATTTTTGACTGTATGAAGAACTGCTGGGAAGTGACCTCCAAAACCACATACAATGATCACTATTAGTTTTGTTTTGTGTAAATACTGTACTTTCAAAACCTTGCTCCAATAAAATAAACCGGATAATATTCAGGAAGTATTTTACCTTGAATGTTTGTTAGCAGGAAAATGAAACTAGGAAACATAGGTCCCTGGAAAAATAAGTATGCTCTCCATATAAACTACAAAATGTAGTTCTTATATTGATTATGCATCTATTAGATAATTTTATTAGTTTATTTACAATCTTATATGAGAAAGTAGTCCAAGTTTTCTAATGTGTGCTGTGTAAAGTAGGGTTTGCTAAATGCTGGCGGTGGTACAAGGTGGAGGAGTGCTGCATGACCAGAGCCTCTTGATGTAGGCAAGAGCAAGCAAGATTAAAATGCACTAAAAAATCAATTACACAGTAAATATGGAATGAGTCAGCCAAGAAAGACCCTTGGGAGCTTTGGAAAATAAAGTCTCTGACTTTGCCTGGGTTAATCTGCTCTCTAAGAACGACTGACTTGTTTCACGAGAGAGGTATTGAAAAGCAAGGAATCTACCAGAAAGGGACTTTGTGATTTCTCAGCATCACTATAAATGATAAATTTGTTTATTAATTTTTTTCCATTTTGCTGATGGAGGAGAAAAGGCCTAGCAGTATGTATGCTTATCTCACACACAACATACAGACTAATGGAATGCGTCAGCCCTAACAAAATTAAAAAAGGTATTAACAAGGACACTGGGACTTTTTAAAGGAGCATTTATCTATTAACTGGGTAGTTTTATTCTTCTCTCTTTCTTTTCTTTTCAGTTCTCTTTTGGGAGCTAGCCCCATTAACATGAAGAGCAAAAGCAACAAGGGTGAAACAGGGAAATGAAAAGCAGGCTAAAAGACAAAACGTCCTTCGAGTAAGGTAATAAAATGAATAATGTTTTGCAAGTATTTTTAGCACTGGGTATAATTAATTTAAAAAAATGTCTATAGATAAATAATAAAAAAAACAGCTCTGAGAGATCTTGTATTTTAAGCAAGAAAGAGCTGGCAATTGAACTTCGGGCATCGATCCATGCTGCTTCAGCTTATTAGCTGAGGCACTCTGGAGTTCTAATAGGGCTTTACCTATTCCATGGCAGTTTAATTAGCCTTATGCTAAAAATGTGCTTACTGCACATTGTGCAATTGGCCTGTCAGTCACTGGGCAACTCTCCCATGTGTACATTTAGCAGGAGGTTTGGATGTATTCGCAGGATTATGACTTGTTCATTAAAAAGAAAAAATTCAGGAGGTATCATCTTGACTTGTCACCAAAATTAATTCAAATAAAGTATCTGTACTGGTTTTAAAAATCTGTTGAAGGGGAATTTATGATCTTACTGGAAGATTTTGGATCTGTTATGGGTTTACTATTTCCTACTGCTGACTGTTTTCTGCAGGATGAAGGGGACATTTTAAATTAAATAGAAAATTCTGGTATCCACACTCTTGTCTCTTTATGCTTTTGATTGTGTTAGAGTGACTCCACCTGTCTGGCTTAACTAATTATTACTTCACCAGTGTACACTATGTGTACTGCTGTTTGTGGGTTGTTGGGCTGGACTTTCAAACTACACTTCATCCATTATTCAGACAAACAGTTGACTTATATGAGTAAGAAAGTGAGAGAGAGAGAGAGAGAGAGAGAGAGAGAGAGAGTGTGTGTGTGTGGATGTGTGTAACCTGAGAGTTTTATTTAACCTGAGTTTTTCGTAATTGTTTTTGTAAAGTTTTTTACAGAAATTGTCATTTCTGTCATTATAAACAGTAGTGTTGTGAATAAAGTACAATGACAATGGTGGACAAAAAGATTAATAACACAGTGGCAGGTGTAATGTAATGCAGATAATGTAATGCAGGGGTCCTACACTATATTATGAGATCCAGTTGTATATTAATGTTGATGTGATATGTGCAGAATATTTTTTTTCTTGTTTTTTAAAGAGGTGAAAATTGTTAGACCAAATACATTTATTGTATTGTATTGATTGTTTTTTATTTTATAGTTATTAATATGTTTGACTGCCATTCACAAGCTCAATGTCAACATATTTAAAAGTGAAAATATATTGAAATAGTTACATTTACAGTATGTCCTATTATACTACAATTAAACCTGGATAAACTGTGTAAAAATAAAAAAAAACTAATAAAAGAATGAAACAATATTTAAATGGTGACAGTTTCATGTAGAGTTGTGATCCAAGTGGCAACTCTACATGAAACTGTTTAAAATATTTTCATCCTATTCTAATTAGGACGTTAATAGTCAGGAATCAATGCCATAGTAACTTTATATGACTATTTTGGTAATAATCATAATTATAATTATATTGGGCATTAAAAACAGAAATAATGACATACTGTAGTCTAATGATAATAAAAGTTTGTGTGAAATAAAATAAAAAAAACGTGTTTCTTTTGGATGCAATACTTCCACCTTCATGAAACCATGAAAATACATACATCTGCTGGCTAAGAGAAGTCAAAATTGAAAGTTTGTGACGTGTGTGCATAATTATTTTTCCAGGAACCACTGTCTGACAGTGAGCTTAGACCATTTAGCATGTCAGGAAACCGAATTTTATCCAATGAACCTTTAATGTTTTTTTTTCTGAGCGTAAATACTGTGAGTCCGCCATCTAGTGGCACACGTGGAAATTACAGAGGAGTGAAAACCTACCCCATATCACTCGCTGTATATAAACATTTACAAGTAGCCGTTTCATCCTATTCTAAATTTTAAGCCACATTTCAATGTAATACGGCATTTTTCATCTCACAATGTTGAATCACTTATTGGTTGTTAATTATACTCACTGTTAACAAACGCCGCTGATGTTTTATTTATTTTGTTATGAAACGTCGTTCTGCACAATTTTATCATATTATAAAACGCCCCGGTTTTTGACCTAAACCTTTCAACGTATATTCTTCTCATGAACTTACATAAGTGACATGCCTATAGGATGCGACGATATTTTTATTTTTTAAGGAGAAAATGTAGCAACGCTCAAATGATACAAGCAACCGTTATTTTTAATGCAGGCTTCCGGAGAACGAATCGATTTTTCAATCATATCTGCCTTAGTAAAACAGAAGTTTAAAGAATGTAGTAAATGTTGATATACAAAATCAATTCAAATATTTACATTTTCGATCTGTGGACGCCTGTAAGAGAACCTATCGCAACTCGAATTACATTTTTAGTACATATAAAATATATCAAATATGTTTTCTGTGAAATGTCCGAAAAAATATGTTTAATTAAAGTGTCAAATTACATAAAAAAATAATAAACTTCATAACTTTTAATTCAGGTCTTTAATCAGGGCAAGTGTTGCATGTATACTTTTAAATCATCACCACCAGGATCATAATAATAATAATAAGTATTCGTAGTAGTAGTAGTATTGTAGTTGTTGTTATTGTATTGTTTTGTTTTGTTTTGTTAGGTTACAAACTAAATGTACGTTCATGAGTCTGTGACACATTTTGGTATTTCTAGTCATTGTTGTTATTGTGGAAACTGCACAATATCACTCTTTTTTTATTTATATTTATTTATCTTTTTTTTTACCATTTTATATTCGCTTCTTAAATACATCCCCAGACGCCACAGGGGATTGTGGGCTAAAAGGGCAATGAAATATTTTCCATGTGTAACATTTTTACTATTTTCTATTTGCCGTAAATACGCCTAAACATATAAGAGAAAACAGGATTGAGAGAATGTCGGACAGCGCATGTCAGCAACTACTAACTACACTTCCCCTTAAACAAAAAGGTATCATAATCCAATACGTTTTTTCCCCTATGTAATATTTCAAACAATTCAGTCACGTGATTCATTTTAGCTGTGGCTCGGTTTTGTTGTGTTTCTGGTCCTGATCAAATAATTGTAGTCTAACTACCTTTTAAAAATGCGAAATGATTCATTTAAGCGATTTATTTCTGCAGGTTATGAGAAAGTGTTGAGACACATCACGCAATAAATGGATTATTGTTAAATACTAAACAAAGCATTACGGAGAATATTGTTTCTAGTAGCTAATCTTCTGGAAAACCAGTGTGTAAAAACAGAAAAGTAAAATTTCTCTATAAACATATCTACTCTTTTCCTGTTCTTCACACCATGAGTGGACGTGTATACAGTGGCATGGAATAGATCTTTTTTTTTAATGGTTATACGCCAGTGTAAGAAAGCAAGACAGAAAGAATAAGCCTACTTTCTTTTTTTATCGTTGCTGTGCAATATTAGAATTGGTTGCTGGTTTAAACACATTTATTAGCTTCTCCTGTTTATGCGTTGTGCAGTCGGAGGTCAGGTTTCCCCCAAAAAAGTACACATACTCATGTGCAAAGCTTCTGAAAATTCTTCTGTGTGTGTGTATGAGTGAGTGAGTGATAAGAATTGCCATCCCTCAGCGTAATTAGTACGGTAGAGTTGATTGAGGCAATAAGTCTTGTGTAACTTTTTTGCTAATGATTGGAAGGAGGCTCCTGCCAATAAATCAAACTCCAAATTCTTGCCTCACCCACACACTGTGTAGGCCCCAAAAGAGCCCACTTAATCTCATTTGTTTCTGTGAATTAGCACAAACTAAAGCACCACAGGGATACATCCTATATAAATGACAATAATATTTTAATATTCTGTTTCTATTAGTATTAAATGGTTGATATAAATTAATTGCCATGGTGTGTGTGTGTGTGTGTGTGTGTGTGCATGCCTTGGAATGTGGCTGTTTTTATGTTTTTTGAGAATTCCACAATACTCAGAGTCATAATTTTGAAGAGGGACATTTGTTGGACAGTAGATAAAATACCTAGAGTGTGTTCATTTTAAGATTTACGTTCTAAAGTTCTCATTGCTACTGCAGGATGAGGCATTAATGCTGAAAAGAAATTCTATACTTGAAGTGAAGCTAAGATATTATTTTTATATTATTATTATTATTATTATTATTATTATTATTATTATTATTAGCGATGTACTAATAGTACTTTATAAAAATACATTAAATGAAAAAGGGAAATAAATGCATTTTCTTTTGTTTCTGACAATATAAAAGTCAAATAAGTTACCAAAACGGTATTATAAGTTGTAAATATAATTTAGGCATTTTTATGCTGTTTGTATACTGTATACTGTGCATGTTCACAGTTCAGCCCTAGAAATCAAATAAAAATGATTTATCAATAAATATAAAAATACCTTCTCCCTACATAATATTATGCTTACATATAACTATTACTGCAACTAGGCACATTAGTTTTAGGTAAATTCCAGCCCATGATTAGACTGCTCTAATATGCATGGTAAGAGTTTCCCAATCTCTAAACCCTGTTCATTCCCCTAAGCTACTTATTAACCATAATTTCCACCTTTCTTTGATTGTTTGTCTTGTGTGATTTTCTCTCATTGAAATTGAGGATAGAATGTTCTCATTCAGTGACTGCTGCTGATCTTCTTTATTAGTCATTGCAAACAGTAGTTGTAATTCATGTGATTAAATTTGTATTTGGCAAGCACTGAAGTTAACAACTTTTCTGATGTCCTAGCTTCCACAAAATACAGTATAACTATGCATCACAAGTACCTTATCATACTGTTTTTGTTCTAGCAAAGAGAAAAACACAGAAACATAAAATGAATTAGCCTGTGGAAACTTGGCCCATATTAAACCATGGACTGTAAAACAGTTTAAACTGCCATTCATTTTTCCCGTAGACTAAACCTCTTGTAGTGTTTTTTAACGTCAGCCATCACTGAAATGCATACAGCAAGTGATAATATTATACTTCTCTATCCTTTCTTTTTATTATTTCTTTTATTCTAGCTGCTGCTGCAACAAATTCTGAAAGGAAACTGTTGGCCATGGTGCTGTTATCAGAGTAGCTTCCCTCATACTGTATCTATCTGTCCAAGTTTTTCCTGATACACAAAGAACAGAAACACATGCACTCAAAGAAATGGAAAAAAAGAGTTTGACAGCAAAAAGTGGATCTCTGAAAGGGCTCTTTGTGTGTGATGCATTTTTGTGACTTTCTGTGATTTTTTAAATGGATAATTTGGTGTAAGAAATAAAACGAGGTTGCAATACATAAGGAGAACATTGCACTTCAAACTTATTTTGGTGTGTTTCTCCTACTTGTACCACTATTCTGCGATAGCAAGAATAGAATGATATAAATTTTCTATGCATATTAATCTCCTCTGAAATATGGCCAAAGTTAATCATCCATTTTGTGCTTGTTGTCTCACTAGGCTTGGGTCTATTTTTATTCGGTAATGACCTATATCTGTCCAATAGAGTTATTGTTTATTCATGGAAATTATATTTATAGGATATCAGCATTATACAAATTATACAATCATTATACAAATAATACAAATTTTCCATAGATACAAACATATGCTATATTTAGATCTGCTTCTTCAGTTAATAAATTATGATCTTAATATCAATATTAATAAATGTTCATACAGCTTCTGGGCATATATATGAAATATTAAAGTAAAAACTAAATCTATTTATACATAAAATTGTTAATATGTGTGTTTTGCTGTTATTTTTACTGTTACCAATACTAAAACTTGTAAACTGGTTCTTCGCCTGATTAAAGGTTAACTCCTGTTGGTTTATGGCTATTGGTACAGTGAGTGTAGTTCCATGAATCCAACCAACAATGTTCATAAAAGCTCAAAATGTTTATTTGCCTACAAAATTTACCAACACAACAACAAATTGTTTGCATAACAATCAAAGCATTAAGTCGGTAACAGTTTTGACCTGGTACCAGAACTAACTGGGTAACCATGGTGACTTGCTAATAGCATTCACTGGGTAACTGGGCTGACTGAGTAACAGAGCTGAACCAGTCCTCAACCTGTTCCTTCTCACTCTGTATTTTGCTCGTTCTCATTTTTTTCTGTTTGCTGTGACTGACAAAACTGTTAAAGGTTAGGGACCAAAGCCTGTTCACCAAGATCAATAAGCCCATCAGTGAGCTGTGCACACACAATCACACACTCATAGGTGTGTTGGTCCAACAGTCACTCGACTACCCACCTTCTGTAAATAAGTAGTTTATTAGTGGTGAGCGGTTGGCCCTTTGACAGCTGGTTTGGGACTGTGGTGTGTGAGTTTGTGCACATGTGTGTTTGTGTGTGCGTGTGTGTCTGTCTGTCTGTGTGGTAAATGATGTGTGTAAATGGGCATTTTATGGTTCCAGAAGGGGTGATGTTTCCCTATTTAATTGTTCATTACTGTTGCCCACTTCACTGAGAAAACACTACGTCTTTCTATATGATGTGATGCAGCAAGGACTAGAAGTGTTAAACATCTTGAAACATGATGATTTTTCCTGACATGGTACAAAGGCGATGAGTTTCATTGTTAATCTTTTCGCTTTGATGTAGCTGTATATAGTAAACAATTTGTCAATAAAGCATCCTGTGGTCTGTCATGTTTGATAGCTACACACAGTTCTTTAGATTTTACATTCCATTCCAACCATCAAAACTCCGGTGAACAAGTTTTAAAAATATATAAACCAACTTCTGTAATACACAATAAAATAGTTTGTTTGAAATCATATATTGATCACTATTGACCTTTTAGGTAACAGCTATTACGAGTAACCCTCTTTCTTCATCATGAGGATAGACTCCATTTTTCCTGTTGGGTCGGCTGTCTTTGTGCTTGACTGAGTGTTTTTTCTCCTGTCATTCAACCTCTCTAGATAACTACAGTTCCTCTACAAATCTGGTGCTCCAGACACATTCTCAGAGAACGGGAAGCACAAGGCATTCTCACAGCCCTTACATCATGTTTACAGAATGATTTTGCGCTGTGGTTGTTCGTACGCTTAGTGCTATAAGATTTGTTTTATATTCTTATATATATTCCAGGACATATCCCTATTTTCTAATTCTTTTCGCAGTTCTACAAATCTGAATCACGGTCCATTTGATGTCCTGGAAAATCATTACTGACGTGTGCTGTTAAAATACTAAAGTAAGATTAAGTAACAAATGTGCTCGATATCTTAAATGTGCAGAATGCTTCGGATCATCGGGATAATGCCAGATTTCAGTGTCATCGCTTTTTTATGAAGACATAAGAAGCACTGTATGTTTGACATATCCTAGTCAGTCAAATCCTAGTTCGTGGTAGTTTAGTAGTAGCAGCAGTAGTAAAGAATGTAGTTTCTCAGGTTTTGGCAAGACTCAGGAGTTTCGGCTCTTAGAGAAGCCGTATTGGATTTGTGGTAAATGTTAAATGTGTTAAACTTTAACTCTGACGGCTTTGAAAACACATTTAGAGACAGGCACAGCTTGTACACTGCTCACAAAACACTGCAGATATGCAGCATATGCCTTATGTTCACACACCCACCAACACACACACACACACACACACAGACCTTGATCATTTATGAACTGTATATCACTAACTCACTATAAATAGTGTCAACCTGACCCTACTGACTGCCACTTCTCCACATTCTATGTTCCCACCACACATTCTAATGTGTGTGTGTGTGTGTGTGTGTGTGTTTGTCGCATACCTCTCACTTGTGCTATACCAGCTACTGTACCTGTTCTACTGTGGCTAATCCTTTAAACTCTGTTTCTAAATTTGTTGAGACATTGTGAAAGTATCACTAGTTTGGGATTTAATCCTGGCAACTGAGAAACAATTGCAACCTACTCAAAGTTACCCAATATCCTAGTAAACTCTGCTCTATTTTGCTAAAATGACCTGTCCAAGCATATTATAAAACCTTCTGTCACTCTTGTGCATTGCCTGGAGCCTTTGGATTACATCTCTTTCTTTGCCTTTTGCTAATTCCCTATCCACAGTCAAATAAAGGTCACAGTCAAATTCACTAAAAAATAAGAGAAACTAATGCATTTACTTGGATTTAAATATGTGCATCACTACAACAAATAACATATCAACAAACTTTTTACTTTCCATTTAATTCATTTTATCAATAATTGTAATAACTGTATTATATCTAATATATTGTGAAAATAAGGTAAAGAATTTAAAACATCTTTTTTTGCAAAGCAGCACATGCATACATTTGATCGTTCCACAAAATCAGTTTATTCAAAACTGAGGGACTAAGAGCAACATGCTCATGAATGAAATTCACAGAAATTCAAAACATTTGAGTTGTTTTTCTTACAGATGTTACAAGAAAAGCTACAGTCAAAAATTTTCAATATACTAATCATAATACCCATGCTCATGTTACATATGTGATGACTTGTAGCCCCTTTCCAATAGCCACTGCAGGTGTGGCTTTTCACACATTATTCCAACAGTACTGAACTTGTGCTTTCCGTGCCTGGATTCACACATACCCTTTTTATTGCTTGTGTATTGGGCTCTGTGTTAGTGTTGGGAATATAAAATAGTGTTGAAGAATTTTAAATATGAAGTGGCATGCAAGTGTGTGTGTGTGTGTGTGTGTGTGTGTGTGTGTGTGTGTGTGTGTGTGTGTGTGTGTGTGTGTGTGTGTGT
>JAQMYJ010000015.1:14255738-14307520 GCA_030014305.1 Clarias laeviceps
TCTACACACACACACACACACACACACACACACACACACTGTTTGCTCCTGAGTTACTGCGTGTGTAACAGTCGGTGATTAATGACTCGTTACAGTGTAATAAACCATTAATTACTGATTATTAGTAACTACAGCTGTGTGTAACTGACTAACCAACTAGTAACTAATTAACTAACTAACTAACTAAACATACATGTTTGAGCACTAACTAGCAGTGTAAAGCCATTAAAAGTAAGTGCCCCCCCCTTCCATGTCACACTGACGTATTTACAGGGTTCAGATTCGCTCTGTCTGTGACCTGTGAGTTCATCATTTACACTTTAGTAACAGCGACAACTTCACACACACACACACACACACACACACACACACACACACACTCCTCTACTACACACAGGAACAAGAGAGAGAGAGAGAGAGAGAGGAAAAGAGAGGTAGAAAAATGGATGGAGATAGATAGATAGATAGATAGATAGATAGATAGATGGTGAGAGACAGACAGACAAAGAGATACACAGTGAGAGACTGACAAATAGATGGAGAGACAGACAGACAGATAGGTTGAGAGACAGAGAGACACTGACTGACAGAAAGAAAGACAGATAGAGACAGACAGCAGGATAGACAGTGAGAGACACAGACAGTTCTCTCAGATAGAGAGTCAGATAGAGACAGACAGTGAGAGACAGATAGACAGAGAGAAAAGACAGAGAGACGGACAGACCGATAAAGAGACAGATGAAGAGATACGCAGTGAGAGATAGACAGATAGATGGAGAGATGCATGAGACACAGTGACAGAGAGACGGACAGAGTAAAAGATAGATAGCCAGTGAGTCAGACAGACAGACATAAAGAGAGACAGAGTGAGAGATAGATAGTGAAGGACAGATAGACAGATAGAGAGATACACAGTGATAGACAGACAGATAGAAAGAGAGACAGAGTGAAAGAGACTGACAAAGAAAAAGATAGATAGACAGTGAGACAGATAGACAGACAGACATAAAGAGAGACAGAGTGAGAGATAGACAGTGAAGGACAGATAGACAGATAGAGAGATACACAGTGATAGACAGACAGATAGAAAGAGAGACAGATTGACGTCTGCTCGGCTGTCGCCGTGTTGCAGGAGAGTCGCGGAGGACACTCGTGAGGACACACCCTGCACAGGGAAGTGTTTACCATATAAGGAAATTTGGGGTCGTCCCTCATGAACAATGTGTGTGTAGGAGTTCTCGTATTATTGTCACTTCCTGTTTCTGTGAATACACTTCCTGTCGGGGGAAATGAGCTACGGTTAGCGCTAAATTAGCTAGCAGGCCAGTGAAACAGCTCCGCCCTCCGCTAAAGACGCTAATAAAGATTAGCTAGTAACTGCTAACGTGCTGTGACGTCAGTGTGACGTCATCATCTTCATCATCACCGTCATCTTCATCAGCTGTGTGTTTCTTTTTCAGGACGAGTGTCGTAACTACATTAAAGTCCTGCTGAGTCGACGAGGCGGTCTGTTCATCTGCGGCACCAACGCCTTCAACCCACTGTGCGCCAACTACACAGTGAGTGTGTGTGTGTGTGTGTGTGTGCGTGTGTGTGTGTGTGTGTGTGTGTGTGTGTGTGTGTGTGTGTGTGTGTGTGTATGTAGCTGTATCCCTGCTGTGCCCCAGTGCAGGAGCAAAGATAGGGAGTGAGGGGGTGAGAACTGAGAGCACAGATAGGGCTGCGGCAGACAGGCAGACTGCTCAGTCAGATTAGCCTGACTCCAACACTGCATTCCCCAGCCTGCTTCTGCTGCTCCATGAAGCAACAGGCTTCTGGAATACACCACACACACAGAGAGAGAGAGAGAGAGAGAGAGAGAGAGAGAGAGAGAGAGAGAATAAAAGCATTACATAGAACAGAACAAAATGCATTCATATCTGCCCTGTACTCCAGGCCAGGATGAATGTACTATTATATTAAATGCTGAACACTGTGTATTCTTAATCAAGAAATTAAGCACAATGTATATGGTTTTCTTGTAAAGTTATTGCATCAAGCCAAGCATCAATGCACAATCTAATAAGGAAACAAATATATGATTTGGGAAACAAAAAAGTTCATACAATTCTCCAAACAGGGTAACATTTCTAGTTATCCATGTGTTTGAAGTATAGCCAAATAAAAAAAATGAAGAAACAACTTCAGACAGGTTAGTCTTAAAGTAAAGAAGGAAAGAAGTTCTTAAAGTAAAAAAGTTAAGAAAGCACACAAAGAATTCTTTGACAGGACAAATGCATTTCTATAAACTATAATTGTACATTCCTGAAATCATTTGTTTATCCTTGAAAGACTGCAGCAAAATTCAGACATAATGTCCCCTCGCATGTAGCACACAGATACTTAATACAGAAACTCTAACAATAACGCTGGTTAAATGAATAAATAAATAAATAATTAAACAGTAGGTCTTATAGCATAATGATTTAAACACTATGTTCAATACATGAACTCTTTTCATAATTACATAATTTATTGTTTGCGTTGTGGAAGAGTTTATGCTTGTATGTTTTTGCTGGTTCAGTTTCCACACTTCTATCCTGTTCTTCTAACTAAACTGTGTCTCTAACCGTGTTAGCCATTGCCATCAACATTATCTGGTTTTTCATATTTCGAGATTAAAAACGCGCTACATTAGACTACGTGGTATTTCTGGGTAGTGTTTTTAAAAATGTCCTATCCGACTGTTTAGAGATTCATCAATTATAGCAAAGAGATTTACAATCCACGGTGATTTAAAAGCTATTTACTTAACCAGACTGTGAACCGGAGAAGCGCGCGCTGCGCGTGACAGACAGCGCGATGAGGCGCGCGCGGGGAAAGGCCTCGCGACACACACCTCATCCATAAGCGCGGTTATCTGCCATCAAGAATGGACACTGTATACAGCAGTTAAACGTACAGAGTCTCATTATATAGAGGTGAATGCATATAATTTTAATAAAATATTTTATTATTCTATGTAAATAATTGTAATAAAAATTTTATTATTACACAATTTACTTAATAAATAAATTCACTGACTTTCAGGCTCCTTTTACTATCACTTACATAATTTTCGAGTTTTTTTTTTTTTTTTAATATTTGCTCAGGTTGCATAGTATTTGTGTGAATAGCCAACCTGTTCCAGGACTATTTTCACACATCTATGAGGCTTAATCATTTAGGCCTGTATAATAATAAAATTATTTGTGATTCTATAATCTTTTTCTATAAAAACTATATATAGGTGTATTAAATCTGCAACATGTATTATAATTATTAAGGATTAGACTATAATTTTGTCTGTTTTATATAAATCAAACAACTAATTGAATGCATATTTTCAGTGCTTCCGTCAGGGATGCTGTTTGTTCAGAACCTCATGCTGTTCTCATATCTTGTGCTGTTTGGTGTATAATCACCAATTTATGACACGATTTTATCTTAATAGCTTTGATATCTTACTAGTTTATCTACACTAAAATAAAAAGGAATAATATAAATTAAAATCAAATGTGTTTGAGGTTGTTGTCATTGTTGCTGTTTATCAATTTACATAAGCCTTGATTTGATCATTTTTTTGCGATTTTTGAAAAACAAACAAAAAATAATCAATCATTTGGTTAGTGTTAATGTGCGCTGGTGGGCTATAATAGCGTGCCTGCTGTTATCTGTGGGTTGGCATATACGCCTAATTTGCTGTCCTTCAAAAAAAGTAAATTGTTTTATCACCTATAGCTAAACTCACGTTCTAATTTTTTGGGTAATTGGCTGCCCAAAAGGGTCAATTGTATGTATAAAGTCAATGTAGGGCAAAGTTATAAATAATGCATTTGTTTTTTCGAACACAGGGTGTTGCAAAATCAAACAAATAAAGCATAGCTAGATAGATTATTATTGATGTTTTAAAATGGAGTAATTTATTTGCCAACTATTGTTAATTATTCTCAGCAATAGTAGCCTGTTTTTCTGTGTTTCAGTGTTTCACTGATGCGTTAAAAAAGTTAGAGTTTTGAAGATTTCGAATTAGAATTTACGGAGTTGTAATTTTGAATATCCATGAATTAGATTTGCTTTTTTTATTTACTTATTTGAATTCTGGCTTACTTTTTTCAATATGCTATCTTCTACTTCTAACCAGAATTGGAATAAATATACGTTCTTTTTTGCCTGTCTGATAAATTGCTTATTATATCATATGGCGTCATGTAAATATGGAGATAAGCAGGAATTCTAAATTCCCATTAGGACTTTAAATTAAAGCACGTGGGCACCAAGTCATGCTGTATTTATGCTAATTATATTTAATCAAATTAGGCGTATAATTGATCTGTCAGCACCGTTTTTCATCCGGCGTTAAACATTTATAATTTTGTATGTTGCATTCGTTTATTTGTTTGTTTGTTTGTTTGCTGGCTTGCTTGTTTATTAATTACTCCTTTTAATTGACAAAATGATATAATAACTGCAGTGTCGGTTTATATGCAACACCTTCAAGATAATAACATTTAAATCTGTGATGATAATTGTTGTATCTCCTTGTTAAAGCTGTCACTCGTATCTGCCTTATCTCCCTGCTGCTTTTATAGAGAACTCATCCAGATTTAACGGGCCATAAAAGCGATCCCATGGCTCTCGTATACGGACGCCGAGATTATTTTACTGCAATGATTTTTATTTTTACAAGAC
Source organism: Clarias laeviceps (assembly GCA_030014305.1). NCBI lineage: Eukaryota > Metazoa > Chordata > Actinopteri > Siluriformes > Clariidae > Clarias > Clarias laeviceps. The sequence continues at coordinate 14,260,449 of JAQMYJ010000015.1, forward strand.
TGTTCAGTTTAAATCCCTGCCAATATGCTACCCGGAGAGTACGCTTGGTTGGTTTCAACTTTTCACCTTCTGAAGTATAAGAGACGTTCTGGAGTTTTATTTTCGCCACACCACAAAAGTTCTTAAATGTTTACTTGCACACCGACAGATTTGGATTATTCGGGTTAAATTCCCGAAATCTTCTCCTAAAATGTAACAAATTAAACTGGAAACAAATGTATTAAATTTCGGACTGAATGAGAACACAGTTGACTGATTTAATTACTCCCTGCTACCCTTTCTTTGATGCATACTTCCTTACTAAATAGTAGGCCAAATAATCGACCCTAGGCGGCGTACTATTCTGACATAAGCTGCTATTTAGTGTGGTAGTTTACACTTGTTGGCCATAGCCCGAGTCCGCCTCTCCTCCTCTGCTATGGGCCCTACCTTCGGGTGCTGTGTCACGTGACTTGGCTTTCGCTGTGAAGTATAGAGGGCGAATCGGGGAACGGTTATATGAGGCGCTATCAGCCTGTGATGCAGAGTCGCGACGCGCAAGGAGAACATTTTACGCCTTTTAAATACAGGTTTCTACATTTATGATTACGAGTTCTGCATTCTTTCCAATTAATAGAGGACAGTGAGAAGAGGAGCATTTGGCTGGGGTGCTTCTCGATTGGGGGCATATAGGGAGCCTAACTTTATCGCCCTGCGCCCTTATCTGGTAAGATAATGTGACGAGAGCTCTAGGATAAAACTGTATTAGCACTGCGCGCGACTATTATCTGTTTTATGCGTTTCCATTGATAAAATATATGTATCAAGAGATTGTGCCTTGGTTATCTCTATGATTCTTGATTTGCTCCAATTGGTTGTGTTTCATTGACCTGTTCGAGTAGTCGACATATTTAACAGGTTTAGTCTAATTCCAATATCTGCACGCAAAGATACTAAGACTCTTTAATGTTATTTCCGTTCATTAAACATCCGCAAAAATGGTGTATTAACGAAGATGCATTTAAAAATAGCCTAATGCAAATTTACGTTAAAGGTATTATACTCTTGATTCTTTCTTTAACATTGGCTCTGCAGTATATTTCATGGTTTTTGCATATTACTGGGAAAATATCTAGTAGTTTATCTAAAAGGTAAGACAGCTGCAATCTCACCATGTGGCTCTGATTATTATCCGCTGTCAAGACCGAGAAGCTGCCTCAGTCCAGACTTTGTCTCCTTGTTTTTTTAGATGCTAATTAAGACGGATAGTGACATGTAGGCTACTTTGTTTTCGGAGACATATTTAATTATTTTTCCTTTTTTCCCTTTTGTTGCCAGGAGCGGAGTCTTGTCTGGCCGAACCTACCGGAGTGGAGCTTTTGGACGAACTTCCCTTTTACTGATTTTTATTTTCTTGATTTTCTTTTATATATATATATATATATATATATATATATATATATATTACCTTTTTACGAAGAATTTAGGAGATTTGCTTGTGCAACATGTACTCCAGCTTGGCCATACCTTCAAACCCATCCCCGTACGGGCACGACTCCGGGAACTACGTGCATGCACCGACCAGCTCGCCCGTATACGTGCCTAGCACGCGTGTGCCCGCCGCAGTGTTGCAGACGCTGCCTTACTTGCAGCCGTGCGAACCGACGCACCAGACACACGCGCTCGCGGGTCACCATCACGCATGGCCCCCGCAGTCTGCTACTGACGGCTCGTCGTTTGGCGCTGGAAGCCCGCACGGTCACGCAACCTCAGCTCCTTTCTCCTACACACATAGTCCTCCCAGGACCGGCGGTGGTGGCAGCTGTGGAGTTCGCGAAGCTGCGTCCTATCAGAGTCCGCTGGCGCTGAGTGGCGGCGCGCGAGGCCCCGACCAGTACGGTGGTGCTCTGGTGCGTTCCGTGAGCGCGTCTTATTCAAGCCCGTACGCGTACATGGGCCCCGACGTCAGCGGATCATGGGCGCCTGGTCATTTCGATAGCGGTATGATCGGACTACAGGGACGCCAGGGAACGCTTACTGGAAGAAGACCCGGTTTAGGTGCGTATCTCTAATGATCTGTATTTAAAAAGTTTTAATGACACACCTTTATTCAGAATATTAATTCATCCTGTAATTCAAAATATTTAATTACATTTATTTATTAGGCTTATATTTTCATTTAGCAACATTGTGTTTTGCAAACATATGCACTACACCTGGTCCACTGTGTTCGTTACTGGGAACAGGAAATCATATCTGAAGTCAAGATTGTATTATAGCCTTTTGAGATCCTTCATTCACAAATTAAATTGTCTCTACAATAAGTAGTCCCACAAAGTATTTCCTGTGAATTAGTTACAATACCTTTCAGACACTTGCTGCGAAAATCAGCTGCAGGCTATTCATAACAGTATACAATGAAAAAATAAAAATGCATACAACATACTAGCAGAAATAGCTACAGTATGCAGACAGTAAATAGTAAAACGTTTGCTTAAATAATAATAATAATAATAATTATTATTATTATTATTAATTATTAATTATTATTATTATTATTATTATTTAATATCATGTGTCTATTTATTTAAGTATAGATAGATAGATAGATAGATAGATAGATAGATAGATAGAATAAAATCCCCGGTGATAATTTAGCATCTTAATTTGAGTTTCAACAGTGTTCATTTGAGTCCAACTGGATGGATGGATGGATGGATGGGTGGATGAATAGATAGATAGATAGATAGATAGATAGATAGATAGATAGATAGATTCACGGAAACAAAGCTGCAACTATATTCTGATATAATTTATAATGAGAACCCTCTATTTTTCTCAAGTGAGTTATCAAAAATGTTGGGAATTGAAGGGAGGGATCTCGTTTGATGTTGCGATCTCGCGTTTATTGCAGTAATTTAATGACAGTTGAATGGGTTTTAGGCTTTGTCTATTGGATAAAGGACCACAAGAATGGCAAGCTATTGTGATTGTGTCAGTCTGTTGATGCTATGCAGTAACATGGTTATTCCTCTTAATCAAAGCTAAAAGCTGTGCTTTCAACTAATACACATATACTCCTAATACACTTTAGATGCTAATTAAACCGCTAAACACTGATTGAGTGTGAATTGATGAAAGGACTATGAGTGCAGACTTCTGAGCACAGACAATTGCCTTATTGCCACCTTGATCAGACTTACCTAAACAAATAATTAACGGTGCATTGGCTGATACATAATGCAGCAGGCGCCTATGAGCTATAGCACTCTTCTAAAATATGCATATGTCATGTAATTCGGTACGCAGCTTGTCATAACAGACTGTTGGATTCATTCACTTTGTCGTAATGTTATCTTTGAGAGAACACCTCGCCTACAAGCTATATTGCCCTATAAATTTCCCGAGCTTGTTTATTTATGTCCATAATGTCATATAAATTCCCATATAATAACAACTGAAAGTATTAAAGAACTGTTCTGAAAGGGTAATCCCATAGCTCCGTTATTATTATTATTATTGTTATTATTTATTTATTTATTTATTTATTTTCCTCTTATTGAAATTCGTTTGTCTAAATCTTTGCAATGTGGAATTCCAGCCATTAAATTCAGGAGGGCGTCGCGTGTCATTTGGTCTGATTGATTGGAGACTCCTGGATCTTTAACACTGATAAGAGCCCCATATCCATTCGACCTGGCCTTGTCAGACACACACACACACACACACATAAAGCTTACCCCCAGTGTCCCCTGTATTGATACATCCCGCATGTTGTCTCATCGGTCCGCGCGCGCCTTTTAATTCCACCAGCGCCAGGCCAAACGGACATATTCATCTCATACAGCTAATCAAGACTCACCACTAATTTAATACAAACCCCGAATGAATAAAGCAGGGCAACACACACTGCGGTGCATTTAACCATTACCTACACGTTAAAGCCGTTTATTTGATTTCCCCCACGTTTACAATATTCTTTGCACAGTATAACTTTTTTCAGATCTTGCTTGTTAAGAAGACCTAACTGCGCATATTTAAAATAAGTAGTGTATTCGTTTAAAACAAGTTTTTATCTTGTAGATATATTGTTTATTTGTGCAGGAAGTAGTATTATTTCTAGGTCATCTGCAAAGTCATTTTGGCTTCAAGCAACCTTTGGCTGTTTTTTTCTTCCTACACCAAGTGGACACAGTTTTTTATATATATTTATTTGCACACATTTACACAGATGAAATAAGAATACTTGTAAGATATAAACATTATTATTAAGCTCAATAGTTTAATAGTTTTAAAACTTTTGTTGTTTTAATAGTTTTAAAATTATGTTAGCCTGTATAACATTAACCCTGTATTAAAAAGTAATAGATTTTATACATAGAGTTATTAGAATCATGCGAAAGTGAATTATGCATGAAATGAATCATGTGGCAAAAACTGCGACAAATGAAACACGTTCAGTAGAAATGAGAAACCTTTGCGTTTGTGCGTTTAGATATGTTGGATGAGATGGCGGTAGAAGGACGGGAGTGTGTGAACTGCGGCTCTATCTCCACTCCGCTGTGGAGGCGCGACGGAACCGGCCATTACCTGTGCAACGCCTGCGGCCTCTACCACAAGATGAACGGCATCAACCGGCCTCTCATCAAACCCCAGAAACGACTGGTAAGTGCCCCAAGGTTAGGTCTGCAAGATACAGCGTTATTATTGCGACATTAAATAGTAATTAATGCAAACAATAATAACATTTCTGATCAATAGATTTCACAGAAGTTATGCAATAGACAACATTTACAAACAAAAAAAGAATGTAAGTTTAAGGCCATAATAGTGTTTAGTCTAATGTATTTCAGGCCATATAGATTTTAAAATATGTAGAAATCGAAATGGGTTTATCTTTAAAGATATCCAAACCCTAAAGATAATAAAGTTAAACAACATTTAGTGTGGTTTTAATATGTAGACAAACATCCACAGTTGGTCTCATATATTGGGGTGCTATTCTTCTCTTGAATTAAAAAATGCAAGGAGTAAAAGAAAAAGAGAAACAATATATATTTGAAGAGAAGAGAAATGGAAAGAATGCTTATCTCAGGGACACTTGTAGGAGGTCACAGAGGTAGAGAGACCTTCACTGCTGTCTTGCTTCCCAAGAGCTCTCTCTCTCTCTGTATGTGTGTGTGTCTGCAGCTGTGAATTAGCACACTTAGCACACCCTTTCCACATCTCTGTTTTTATTTGCAGTTTAGTGACCTTGTCCTTGAGTCTGTCCGCATTTAGAACGCGACTCAGAACTCTCATGTAGTAGCTACTGTGTGCACAAGTAAGGAAATCTCTATCCATAAGCACACCGGATTGGAGGAAAAGACCATAAGTTTCCTTGTTTGCAACACCGGAGCACATGTTTTGCATGTTACAGTAAAAGTTACAGTAAAAATGTACTTGTTACCATGGCATATAATCAAATACTGTGTGCATGGAGATGATGTGTGAATACAGTTTATTTGTTTTGTTTCTTAGTAAAAGCCTGTGGAAACATAGCTTGGGATAAATATGATGCATAACATGTCTTATAATTGGCAGAGTGCAAACTGTTGATACAACACTAATGAACCATTCTGCTTTGAGAAATGAATTGTTAAGAAAGTTGCTTTTTCCAAAAACTATCTATTCCAATTAGGCCCCAGTTTTCCTTTGCTCCTGTCTTTTTCCTCAATAGTTTTGATTCACTGAATGCACACACACACACACGCACACCCACACACACAAAAAAAAACATCAACCCTTTTGTAATTTTTGTTGAGATAAAAAAACTAGGTGATACTTTGGTATATGTAAACTCTTTGTGTGTATCTGCAGCAGACTACGTCCAGAAGAGCAGGCCTATGTTGTACTAACTGTCATACCAGCACTACCACCCTGTGGAGGAGAAATGCAGAGGGGGAGCCTGTGTGTAATGCCTGTGGCCTCTACATGAAGCTTCACGGGGTCAGTATCAAGGCTCATCAATTTGCTAGAACTTATTCTAATACATTCATGCAGAAATGTGTTCCCCATACATTCTAGTCCAAGAGACTGTAAGGAATAAATCATTCTAATACTCTTCCAAACAAATCTTAAGCATTCTTAGAATAAATGCTCAGTGAGCCAATAAAAACTTTGATAATATTGTCAGTTTCCTACATTATGACGATGATGCAAACACAACTGCCTGAAGAGCGATGGATTTTTAATATTTGATTCCTTACATGCATGACATATGACATTTTCCACCCAAAAGGTTTAGTTATGGCATGCAAGTTCTTGATATGAAACTGGTTCTTTATATGATTCTAAATTAAGTATATTTTCATTCAATTGCAATATTAAAATCTCCAACTATTATAGCTGTTTAACTGTATATATTTTCTTACAAGGTCTTAACCAACTTTTTGTCATTCTATAGGTACCCAGGCCACTAGCTATGAAGAAAGAAAGCATTCAAACGAGGAAACGTAAACCTAAGATACCTAAAACCAAAGCTTCCTCAGGTGAGAGATGTTGTTGTACATATTTCGTATACAAATATACAAATCAAACTAAATGCAAACCTATGGTTTAAATTTACAGTGTAGATATAGATAGGTATACTGTGATTAATATGACCATCTGTTCTCATTAATCATCTGTCTGTAATGAGTCTTGCTTTTTAATGAAATATTGACTCATCAGTCATCAGTATGCAGTGTCTTGATCTGTGCTAAATAAATAAATGATCAGTGTCTTGATAAATGATAAATATTCCGACTGTATCACACTGTCAATGATTTGATGCTCCTTTAGTGAAAGTGGTGTGAGAGGATGTGAAATGAAGGGCCAATTCATTTTTGAGAGACAGTTAAGATGAGTGATTGGGATGAAAGAGAGGGAGAGGGGATTGCGAGAAAGTGTGGAGAGACATATGGGGTGTGTGAAAGAATGGAAGAGGGAAAAATAAGTGAGAGGGGGAATGTGAGCATTTAGTTACACTATTTCTTTTGGATTTAATGGATTTGTGGCTAAAGAAACAAGCAGTGTCTACAGAGAGGTCATCTTTTAATATCTGATAATTAGCATATCTAAAAGCTACTAATTTTATTATGTCTCTTATTGGGTTTGCTTAATGAATTATTTCTAATTTATTTTATGTATTTGTGTCTTTTAAGGGTCTTCTGTATCTGGCACCACCTCTCCTACCTCCCATCCCATTTCAGAGAATGCTTCAACAATAAAAAGCGAACCCAACATTGCTGCCTCACCATATGCTGGTCAAACAGTTGTCACACAGGTATTCATTAATACAAAGCCCATTAACACTTACAGATAAATCACATCATATAGTAGCTGATTAATTGATTGGACTGCTCAGTTAATAGTACCTCAAAAGGACTGAATATTTTCAGTATGAGAGCATTGTGTGTATAGTAGGCCTAAGAAAATGCAGACAAAAAGCATAACTAAAACTGATTTCTTGCATTTTCTAAAAATGAAGTCACTAAAAAAGCTCAGACTTTTCACTATGACCTTAATTATTTGTAACTAGTCAAGTGTGAATGTTTTAACCACAGGAAAGGGAAATAATATGGAAAAAATGAACAGTTTTAACTTAAACAGACTGCAAGGCTGTGTAGAATAACCCATGCTTCTATTCTTGCCTCTCCATCATAAGGCTTCCACACAGTTAACAAGCTCAGGCCATGTGGACATCAAATACGAAGACTACCCGTTCACCCCGACATCCATCGCCCCACAGAACACCTGGTGCGCACTATCCCAAGCATGATGCAGGATGAGAAACTGCCTTTTTTGAATATCTCCCCAGTGCAATCTAGGAAAAAGACTCTATGACGAAAACTACCTATTAAACAGCCAACTCTATCAAGCAAGATGGAGTGGATGCCAGCTGATGGAAATTATATATTTTCATATTACACTTTGTACAGATGGTAACCAATGCTTCGATGTCTTGTTGTTCAGTGACACAAAAAAGTATTTTTTTTTTTATCTTAGAACCAAAATGAAGGACAAAATGAAATGCACATGAAAAACCCACAATATTTCAAGATATGCTTCTTCACACATGATGAATTTTTAATACATTATTTATGTTGCGATAGGAACAGTACAAAAGATCTGTGTTATTCAATATATATTATTTCTTTTTTCCTGGCAGGGAATATATTTTATGGTCATAATGACATTCAAACACACACACACACACACACAAACATTTAAAGTTTCCTCATTGCTTCTACTGATTCATAAAGCTGTTCGTTAATCTGAAGTGCAATGACTCACTTTTCCAAAACTTTTGAAAAGGGACACAATTGTTTTAATTATTTTAAGAGTTGTTTTTTTGTTCTCTTCAAATATATTAACATTAATTTTATTTTTGCTGTTGATATATAATGGAATTATGTCTTTGGTTCATTGAATATAAAGCTCAGTTTAAAATATCGTCTCTGTGTCTTTGTCCAGACTATTGATGCTCTTTAAAATCAAGCAAGTTTTCTTAACAGCAGTCCAGATGACACACTAGATATCGATATTTATACAAAAATACTTTTAAGATGAAATGTTATTTTAGTCTATATAAAAAATGCACAGCTTGTGAATTTAGAGAGCAAGCATGAAGCAAGTTATTGATTTGGTGTACATTCTGTGTTAAAAAAAAAAAAAGGGGGGGGGGGGGGAAAGAAAATCAAACATATTTATTTCCACAGTGACTGTAAATCCAACTGTAAACCTGATATGCAAAACTTATTTTCCACCTGATATTGTGCAGACATAAGCATTTTGCTATTAGCAAAAACCTAAACACTTTTAAAACAAAACCTTGCAACTGATTGATTTGGCAGACACTTTAGATGATAGATTGTTGTTTCTAGACTAATGTCTACAGTATGTACACACACCTATTTATGCTTCACCCCCATGGAGATTTTTTTTTTTTTTTTTTTTTTTTGGAGGGCTGGATGTTGTTGTTTGTTAATTAGTTAGTTAGTTTTTTTTTAACCAGATTCATTCCTTTGCGATTTTAAAAATATATATTAAAGTGTTATCCAAAAAAAAAAAAAGATCTTTATGCTGGACTTTTTGTATGTGTAGCTTACATACAAATTAATAGTCTTTATATCTGTTTCTCTCTCGCGCACTCTCTCTTTCTCTCTCTATCTCTCTCTTTTGCTCTTTCTTGTGTTGGCGATCAAAGGTTGCCTTCCAGCATGGCTTTATGGTACTAAGAGTTCGACACGGGCTGGCACGAGTCAGTTTGTGGCGACACAGAGGCTCCACACAGCACCTTTATTGCTATTGGTCAAATTAGCCTCTCTTATCTGCTGCTGTCATGGTTTCTGTTGCCCCAGCAATGAGTTGCAGGACTTGGCCTTATGGGAAATTGTATGTATTGTACCTCTGAGCCCTATTGCCTCTGCTCCATGAGCAATTGCTATGCAAGCTGAAATAATTCTTTAATGTTCTGAAATCTCCTAGTTCGGCATATCTCTTAAAATGCTATTCTAATATTAAAAGAACCAACCAACTAGATAAATACTCCCTTAAACAATATAAACACTATATATGATGTACAGTATATATTGTGTTAATAAATTACACAAGTATATAGTATGGCTTACATCATAGTTTAACATTTTGTCTCATTGAAAAAAAATTATTAATGTATCAATTAAGGGCAGAACAAAAATGGTAAAGTAATAAACTAACACAAGTTAAACAAAATAGTCGAATGGGAAGCTGTAAATTTCATAATGTTTTGACCATGATAAAATTCTGTATTTTTTTCTTAAAGCACACATTTATTGGTTATAGTGAAGAAAAAAATGAGTGAGAAATGTAGATTGTGAAGGACTAAAAGGTTAGTGTGCATTAAAAAAATATTCTTCTGTCACACCACACTCTGAAAAAAAAGGAAAAAAAATCTTCTCATTTCCTAAATATCCGAAGTGGAATTTCCAGCCTTATTCCACTCATCCTCACTTCACATACTGATCCTTGTGTCCTTGCTGCAGTGAGTGGATCTATTGTCCTTGTGTACGCATGGCTTCAAAGAGCAGCAGGAGTCACGCCAGGGAACACAACCCTCGTGCCCATGTTTACGTACCATTGTCCTGCATCAAGGGCCATGCATTAGAAGCTTGATGCTGTAAAATGGCAAGAGTGTTTCTTTGTGTTTTAGACCAGGTGTTTGTGCGAAGGTACGTATATGTGTGTGTGTGTGTGTGTGTCTTTGGTTGAAGGGTCATGATCCCCTCTTATCTTTGAATGGACTTGTCCTGAAGTATTCGAGACTGGAGGTTTTTGAGGTCAGTGCAGTGTCAAGGTTACTGCCGTGTTGAAAATTTAAAACTTTTTTTTGTATGCTGTCCTTCGATCATTCTATTCCCTTCCACCTACTCACCTCCTCCCAACCTCCCCGTGAGTGATAGCCTTTCCTTAGCAGAGACTTTTCCCAGGGTCAGCGTTCATGCAGTCCTCATTCAGTCATTTGTCCTCTCTCTCTCTTTCTCTCTGCTACAAAAAACAGGATACTGTGTTTTAAATGTGGATGGAGTGATCCTGACACAGGGGAAGTTATGTCCCGCTGAGGTGGGAAGGTGGAGGAGGGTGACATGGGGACATTTATTCAGCTAATATTCAGCCTCATTAAATCAAAACTTCCGTGTGTTGTCTCTGCAGCTATTCCCCATGCACCCGATAAATCATTCTGAGTTACAGGGGACAGGGGAACAACGTGCCTCCATATGTGTGGGAGTGTACATGCGTGCAGAATTAGTATGCTATAGTAACACAGTAAAAGCAATTGGACATCAAGTAGCTTGTTGCTGGCATGCAGAGAGCGGAATTCTTAAACTGGGATACTGTGAAGTGGAGCTGCCCAGAACCCAGACTGCAGAGATAAAACTGCCCCCACACACACATATACACACACACTCTCACACATACATGCAGCCATCAAATGAATTGTGTATGTTTCGTGTGCCTTGTACTTAATGGTCTTTCACAGTGAATATAAATAATTTTAAGAGGACTGTACTACAATACTTAAATAAATGATGTGACTATGAAAGAATACTGACTTAAGATATTAACCAATAAAATAAAATTTTAAAAATTAAATTAAAGTTTTCAAAATGACATTGTGAAGCCAGAGTAAGTCTACTTTTAGAGTACATTATAATATTGTATGGTCAGACTTTTAGCTCTATGAAAATTCAAACAAATACAGACCCTTTATTCAAAAATCATGCCTTCAGAACGAGATTGAGCAACATATCTGACAGGCCAGGTGCTTTATTGTCATAGTTGGACATCAGTGCTCCACACTACCTTTAGTATAACATGCTGATTTTTTAAATGTATAAATATATGTTCATCTAGCAGGTATACATTTTAAGACTGCTAGATGAATTTTTAGAAAGCAGAGAAAACTAGACAAAAAGTAACTTCTACTTGAAAGCTGAGATGCATTTCAAATAGCATCAAGATTTAAGAAAATAATATAATGCGGCCATAGAAAGAAGAAATAAGGAAAAAGTATATAAGTTCTGACATTTTCCTCCAAATTTTGACTTTAATCCTAGACAAAAAACTAAGATTTATATATTTATGCATTTATTTATTTATCTATTTTTATTATTTTGTTTACTAGAATATTCAAATTTTGGAGCCATGCATTTATCTAAATATAAACATAACACAGGTATGATGACACTGGCATCTTTTGGGGAAATTTTTGAAAATAGCTTTTTGGGAAAAACATTTTTGCAGGAATTTGTCTGGCTGTTCACAGGTTCACATAGTTATTTAAGAAGGTGATAGTTAATTTCATTCCATGTCAACTGAATAACTTAAAGTCAGCATTTTCAGAGGAAAGGTTTAAAGTTTCCAAAGATAAATTAATCCTATGAATAGTAAAGTATTTTAAAATGTTTATTAGGTATGAATTTAATTCCTTATTTAATAATAATAAATACATAAGATCCATAATTAATTAAATAAATTATGAAAAATTCTATAATATGATATTCTATGATATTCTATAATTACCTATAGATATGTTTGTTTAATATTATTTCTAAATCAGGACAGATTCATTATAATCTTACATGGAAATCTTATTATTAAATCTTTTGTAGAGGCCCCACCACCACCACCCCCATAAACAAGCACACAAACATGCATACACAACCTGACTCAGTACCTCATTTGACTGTAGCACCATGCTGGGTTACTGGCTTATTCACCCCCCACAGGTTAAAACAACACACATTGCCTCACACATACACACACTCTCACTCACACTTGTGTGTTGTGTTAGTAGCCATGGGGGTCCTCCCCAGGAGTGCCATTATATTTTGATTTGCTATTCTATTCCTAAATGCCGCTGAGAATTTAGGCCAGACACAAAAAGGGGCAAATGGTAGTGCTTGCCAATTCCAAAAAAAGAATAAGGAATCACTGTGTGCGTTTATGACATGGCTCCTAAACACCTTTTTACCAAATGAGTTTATAAGTATATACGATTTGTACAGTATGTGACAGGGTCCTAGTTTTCATTAATTCATTAAACTGTCTAGATGTATCTTTATCTATAGCATACACTGATGTGTTCAATGTCTTATGTAGACGTGGACTGAAGGTAAGTTGTGTCCATCTCACTTTAGATGCAACAACAAGTGTCAAAAAGGCCTCGCCTGTCCAAAGGTCAAGGTGTGTTGAGGGCGAAGGTGACTAAAGCACTGTAAACCAAAGTGCATTCTCATGCAGACTGCTGATTAAATGAAATCACAAACACGTGCACAATTGCTCATTTAATCATTTAATACTCAGGAGACACATGCTCTTTTGCTGTATTAAACACACACACACACACAGTACCTGGTTAAATAGCTTATGCATGTATGCATCTAATCTAGTGTAGCCTACCTAAAACATATTAGATATAGATGCATTTATGATTAATACCAATTTATAGGTGGCGCAATTGCTTAGTGGTTAGCAGTGTTGCCTTGCACCTCCAGGTTCTGGGTTTGATTCCAAGCTTAGATCTGTGAGAATGGATCTGGCATGCTTCCTCCATGCTTGGTGGGTTTCCTCCGGGTCCTCTAGTTTTTTCCCACAATTCTAAGACATGCAGAATAGTATATAATTTGGCTTCCAAATAGCCCATGAAATGTGTGTGTGCTTGGATTGGCACCCTGTCCAGGGTGTAGCCTGCCTCATGCCCCGAGTCCCATAGACTCCAGGCCTCCTGGGACCCTGTACAGGATAAGCGGTATAGAGAATGAGTGCGTGAGAGAGAAACAATTTATAATTCTGAATCAAGTGAAGCTTTACTGCCACGTCTCACGCATGCATTCACGCAAACCAAAACACACACACACACATAAGTGTTTGGGACTTAGCAGTAGACATGGCATTAGTTAGCTGCATTATATATTGTCTCTGGAATGTCCTCACCAGTATAGTAAAACAAGTATGTGTATTGGCTGTCATGTAACTTAATGATGGATATAATTAGCAGGAAGCCTAACAAACTTAGCCTCATTCTTTTGGTTTATTTTCCCCCGTGTGAAGAAAAAAACAACCTAAAGAAAGTACACGGGGGGGAAAATGGCCAGAAATACGATGGGTGAAAAATAGCATTGTGAACGACAGAACAGAGAACGATGACTTCCGCAGGAGCGCGAGTTAGATTGTTTCTTCACCGGGGAAAAGGAACAGGAAAGCAAAATCGCGAAAGATAGATTTTAAAAAAAAAGAAAAGAAAGAAAAAGAAAGAAAGAAACCTCTAAACGCAAATTACAATCTGTAGCCGCCTTCCATTCTCAAACCCGCGGTCTCTTGTCTCCACTGTAGCGCTGAGACTCGTTTGTTTCACACCTCACTGTAAAGCGCTGGTGTTGCGCCAGTGTTAGTTACTGTGGCGCGCAGCTCATGGGGAGCTCAGGTAGATCACACACACACGCGCGCGCGCGCACGCACGCACGCACTCACTCACACACACACACACGCGCACGCATGCACGCAGAAGCACATCCTGCTCAATAACACAAGATGCAGAATTGGAAATAGGCAGTAAAAGATCTTGTTGCTTTCTACCAACATCATTCAAGCTGTTAACAATGTCTGTCTGTCTGTCTGTCTGTTTGTTTGTTTGTTTGTTGGTGAAATCTCTGACACTTCAAACTTTTGGAATGGATGCATCACTGTTGCCTCGCACCTTCAATTCGCACCTCTGGTCTGTGTGCAAGGAGTTTGCATACTCTGGTACTCTGGTTTCCTCCGACAGTCCAAAAACATACAGATTAGGCTAACTGGTATTTCCCAAATTGCCCGTTGTGTGTGAATGTGTGAGTGTGTGTGTGCCCTGCACCCAGTCCAGAGTGTACCCCGCCTTGTGCCCTAAATCCCCTGGGATAGACTTTATACAGGATTAACAGGGTATAGACGATAAGTGAGTGAATGCATCAACCAAAGTTTTAAAGGCCAAAACCATTAACCTTTCATTTAACTGTACACTCTTCTTAAACAACAGGACTAAACATTTTCTTGTAATGCCTTCGCCATTGTAAATTTTAAAATGCATCTTGTAAATATACATTAGCTTGAAAATGATTCAAGGCACCAAATTGTCTTTAAATCTCTAAAGATACATTACACTACATACACTACCTTTTACTTAGAAAGGTACACTAAAGTTAGAAAAGGGGTATATTAGCTTACCATCCCAGTAACAATAAAAGATACAGATTAGTATCATTTTTTTGAGAGCGTACCAGCAGGAAATGTCAAAGTTATTTATGCAAAGAAACCATTTAACAATAAAATAAATGCAATGATCAGACATTTTTTAAATGAGCATAACCCTATAAAATTAGACACATTATTGAAATGTGCACCATAATATAATGTTTGTTTTAAGTTATTTAAGTTTGGATTAACCTGATTTAATTCACAGACCATTCCTAGAAATAGAGGAATCTAGCAGCATGGGAAGTCCACTACTGTCCAAATGTACAAGATGCTGGCCTGATAGGCTACTTACTTTCATTTCGGCATACTTTTTGTGTGTGTGTGTGTGTGTGTGTGTGTGTCTGTGAGTGACTGTCTGTCATCACAAAGGCTTGGTTAGGAGACTTGTTGGAGCCCAGAACTCAGGGGTCAAGTCCAGGCTTTTGCATCCCCCATCCCACCATCCCCACCTTGCTCTTTTTATGAGAGATGGACATAGTGAAGGAGAGAGAAGGATGAGAAGACATGAGGACAGAGGGAAGAGAGCTGAAGAACAATGATAACAAATTGAATATTATAAAAGCAGTAGCAGTAGTAATATTTTACCATATATATACATATTATTAGCTCATTCTTAATTTTACACTTCATATAGCAATGCAGTGTCAGTTTCTACTTAGTAAAAAGTATGACATACTTTATTATGAGGTGCATGAGTATGATGGTAGAAATGATGGATAAAAGTGGATTGCAATTGTATGGAATAGTCAGAAATTTTCTGTAACAGTTTTTCTTCTTTTTTTTTTTTACATTTTTTCCTGCTGTGCTGTTGAACACATCGGGTGATGGGTGCCATAATTTCTATAACAATGGTGGTTTTACCGCTAGCGCCTGACACCTAACCTCCTCTTTTCTTATCTAGGCTTTGGCAACAGCAGAGCAACAACTGAGTGATTTTTCATAGGCATACGGTTAAGGGCCTTGCCAAAGCGCCCAACAGTGGCAAATTGGAGGTGGGAGGGCTTGAACCCCCAGTCATCCAATCAGCCACCCAAATCATCAAGCACCTGATCCAAAACTTCACATTGCAAATTCATTACTTAAAAAAAATGACATGCAAAAAATTTTATCTACACATAAAGTAAACCTGCACATAAAATAAGATTTATGTGTTTGATAGTTTTGCCTTTCAATAGTAGGCAATATTATAACATGATACAGATATTCTATCACACCCCACTCTGTCACACTGAGTGGTATTTTATTTTTGTTGCAGTTTCCATTAATCCTTCAGTCAGCTCCCTGGCGCCTACATGACACTCTAATTGAGGAGGTGGAAAGGTGTGGATGGTGTTGGCCAGCAGGAGAGCTCCTCTCTGGTGTAGAGTGATGGTGAGCAGGACTGAGCATCGAAAGCTGTTTCACTTCAGCACTGAACCGATTGATGGTTCCACAGAGATCAGTTATTCTACTGTCATTCACAAACATCCTTCCATACACAAACACAAACATACACACACAGCCTGTGTTAGGTTTTCCTTCGGTGTATACAGTATATCAAACATTCTGACTAAACAACAGACTTGCAGTACATTTTTATTACATGAAGGACATCTTTAGTGTGAGTACTCTGAGTCACACATTGGTTCCTGATTTATTTGTTATGTCTCTCTCTGTTGTGTAGGTGATTATTACACACTTTAAACACACTTTGTTTTTAGCACTGGATATTTGAAAAGCAGAACTTACCCAAACAAGGACCATAACTGGCATGTTATTAGAGATTTAAAAAAACCTACATCATCGCGTTGGAATGCAGTGACAGAGGAGCGTTCAAGTAAAACTGGGACTTTTGATTGTGCAGAATAACAGAACACAGTTATGAGAGTCAAAACTACTCTTATTTCTCTATATAACCTTCCACCACACTAATGCACTCATCTCAGCGTTTCACTAGTGCCTGCATACGGTAAAAAGTTTTCTCAGTATGCCAGAGCCATGATCAGACTGCCTGCTTTGCATCTAAAGTGTTGGCCTCTTATGAACCCCTTTAAAGCCCCAAACATGTAGAAACTGCTTGTAGCGATTTCAGAACTATACAGGGGATATGGCAATAACTCTCACCCGAGTTCCTGTAATGTGGAAGTAGTGGTTGTGTGTACAGTTACCACAGACAGATGCATCTTTTCCACAAGTTGGTGACAAGTAATACACGGATTTTCAGTGATCAGAAGTTCGACTTGAATGTTCCCAAGTAGAATAGGAACGATTGCACTCCAAGCTCGAAGCCGCCTTGGCCACGATTGTCATTTACAGATGTACAGCCTTCGTTAAAACATTTGCACCATTCAAATCCCACCATCCCTTTTTAGCATTTACTGCTAAAAGTCTCATCACTGTATTGTGCTTGGAGTCTTCTGTAAATGTCAGTTTTATGACCAGAAATTGCATAAGAAATCCTGGTTTGACGTGAACAATGATCATAGAATACTCGCTCATCAGCAAGAATATGAAAAAGGTGACAAGGTGAAAAATTATTTTCATTTCTTTTAATGCTGAAAAATAAATAAAATTTAAAACACATAATAAATATAATAAATGTTATGGAAATTTTATTTCTGTTCAGCTGTGCTGTATTTGTACCATAAAATTGTTTGTGCAGTTTTGGAAGGAATTTAAGTTATTTTCACAAATTCAGTAAATAAAATTATTATTATTATTATTATTATTATTATTATTATTAATAATAATAATAATAATAATAATAATATATAAAACATATCACAATATGATAAAAACATCATAAATGAAAGAAATGCTACTGTTTGTTTATCTGTGTACATACACTGATGTAACTTGACTGCCAGGACTTGTTGTAAATAAACAGGAAACAACCAGTTGGTCATTTATTTGACTGGTTGCCATTGTAAAAATTACTAGGATTTCACATTTTCAATTCAATTCAATAAAATTTTATTTATATAGCACTTTTAACAATAATCATTGTCTCAAAGCAGCTTCACAAAAATGAAAAGAAATGAGATCCTAAACAGGAATCTTCCATAGTCATTAGACACATACAGTAAATACTTACAGTGCAAGTTATATTTGTGTTACATGTGATGTTACTCTGAGGAGAAAATAGTCTGACAGCCTGATTGACTGATTTACTGTATCAGTATCGTTACTGTTTCATTTTCATGTATACTCATCACCGACACTATATCCAGTACAATACGGCTTAAGCAAACAGTGTCTGCCTTACAGTGTCTGTAGCGAAAGCTAATTAATCCACTGTTATCTGTGTACTCGTCCTAAAATTTTAAAGAACTACTTCTACTACTACTACTACTAATAATAATAATAATAATAATTATTATTATTATTATTATTATTATTATTATTATTATTATTAAATTCTTGACTTGATAAAACATCACTGGATCCTTTACCACGTGGATGTGGAGAGTTAGTAAGTTCTGTGCTCTCAAAAAAAGGTTTGAGGCACTCTTCAGAAAAAAGACATTGTTGTATATGAGATAAGTATTTCATGCAACCACAAATTTGGTTGTTGTTTTTTTAATCAGTTTAAGTGAAATCAGCTGCTGGGGGAGAATCTACTATGTTGAAATATCACTTTTTTTTCTCTTCCAAAGTGAGGTGAGTAATTTAACCTTCACCTCTAGTTATGTTCGCATTGTGCATCAAAGCCAGAAATTTGGTACTAAATATGGCAAGAGAAAACCAAAATCACAGGGCTGAAATTGTGGGGACAACACACTGGAAATAAGCCTACAATGTGATTGTATATACTGCATTGTGCAAATGTCTTCATAAAAGCTATTACAACAAATACTAATAGTAAATTTCACTGAACTATTCTCTGCTCTGATTCTGATTCCCAGAATGGATATGAAGCGTGATTTTTTATTTTTTTTGGCATGTAATCGCATTCCATTAGCAGGGCTTTGTGAGTGGGATGAACTTTGACCTGCCTCAGCCATCTGAACTTTAGCCTGCTCATTAATTTATAGACTTCGTACCATCTGATTGGTGCTTTTCTGATGATGTCACCCCAGAAACAGCAGCACTAAATTATAATCATGGCCATCGTAAAGACAAGGCCCTGCTTCACATGTGGAATTCTTCTCTCTCTCTCTCTCTCTCTCACCTTTTCTGTTCCTTTTTCCTCATTATTTCTGTTCTCTACAGAGTGTCCACTCAGGATTTCATTTTGCATGCCTGTCCGTCCATCTCGTTTGTTCTTTCCATTAATTTCTCATACCCTCACTTTGTCTAAAAAACAGACACACACATGCACACGGTGTCTCGCTCTAACACACCCTCTCTCTCCTTCTTTCTCTCCCAGCTTCTGAACATGCACTCTGGATAACCCTGCTCACTGACCCCTCAGTGCTCTCTTTAGATAGATGCACCCGATTTATTTTACTGTAAGAACACCGAAGACACAGAAGGAGAAAGTAAAAATTCTTTCTAGTGGGTTAAGTCCAACTGTGTGTGTGTGTGTGTGTGTGTGTGTGTGTGTGTGTGTGTGTGTGTGTGTGTGTGTGTGTGTGTGTGTGTGTGTAAGAGAGCTTTTTAGATTTATAGACGTGACGCCAGACCCAGAAATAAAGACCTGTGATTTTTTAATGGTGATTTGTTTGATTATGCAGGGGAGTACAAGGAGAACTGGAAGTACTTTAATAATACATTTGTGCACCCCTCCACCCCGTCTGTCACATACTACTACATCCGTAAAGGCACACCTTGTCTCTGCTCCTATATATATATATATATATATATATATATAATATGCATTCATACCACATAAACCACAATAGATAGTGATATTAATATAAAAATCAGGCAGAAACCAAGAATGTCTGACTGTCATATGATCTATAATCCAAGGGACAAATTGTTCTCCTTACCAAATCTTTCACACAGAACACATTCTGCAAAAAGAAAGCATTCCCACAGCTTTCCTTACATATCCATTAAAAAAGTGTTTTTTTAGTAAAATATTTTCCACTTCAGTACTCAGAACAAAATTTTGCTCATGTCTCATTTACTCAATTTCTTTATTTTTCTCTAGTTAAAGAGAAGTTAAAGGGCTGCACAAAGCCCCCTCATCAGCCGACAGACGCGAAGATGCATTCCCACAGACAGTGACAGATTACAGCATTCTTCTACAAAACACAGATAACACTTGGTATTTATGGTATAAGCGGTTATTCTCTAGCTATAGCAGAGAAAGCCCCAAAGCCTTACAGGGTAGAAAATGTAGATCAATACTTGCTTACTACAGTACATACTTAACGACACTTACAAAGTTTACCCAGTCAGCTGATATGTGTGGATTGATAAGCATTGACGTTTCCAATTCTGACCAATGTGGATCAAGTGGAGGAGAGAATTCCAAAAATGAGGTTAAAAGGTTTGATTGTTTTGATCATTCAGCTTTATCAGGAAGGAGAATAGAAAAAGAAGAGAAACAGCGATCAGACACAGGAAGAAGGGAGATCATGTGATGCTCCAAAGATCTCATCATGACATAAGGGGTACATACATAAGAATAGGGTGGAGCCTTTATCATAGTTTGTGTGTGTGTGTGTGTGTGTGTGTGTGTGTGTGTGTGTGAATATGTGAGTGTATCATTATAGCGGACTGCCCTGTTGGGATTCCTCAGCCTGTGTCTCATTGTCCTGAGCGCCATAAGACAAAGGGTTAAGTAAATGTTTGGGGAAGATAAGGCCACTAACACTGACAGCATGCAGACTCCACTGACCAGGCCTCACTGTAGCCAGATACATTACACACACACGCACACACACACAAAAATTCCTTGCATCTCCCTCCTTGTGGATCAGTCTTTTTATGCTCCAAGCTCTAGTGTATGTGTGTGTGTTTGTGTGTGTGTGTGTGTGTGTGTGTGTGTTAGATAAGTGTAAGCTGTAGGCAGAGGTACCAGTGATTTTAGGTTGTGTGAGGGCGTAGGGAGGGAGATGGGGCAGGTTTGCTTAGCACGCCTGTTCCAGTTGCTATCTGCACCAGCAAGACTGAAAGTCTGGCCAGAAAAACTCACTCAAACATGAACACACACACTCACACACACATACACATACACATACACACACAGAGTCTAGTTTATTTGCTTTAATATGCTCTGTTCCTTTTTCCATTCTTAAAACAAGTTATGTCACAGCATCCCCTGATACCTGATAAGAAGGAGGGATCTGCAGAATGAAAACATGTGATCACATCTTCGTACACTTAGTTTATCTTCAACACTCACATCCTTCAGAATTATGACTCGCAGTTTCCCCAAATAGGTGCCAATAAGTTAGACGAGCAACCCAGCGTGGTATTACCACTGAGAGATTTGTGCCAAACCACCGAGAATTTTTACTGACACTTTCAGATGTTTTGTTTTCCTCCTCAGTCAGGCACTGAGGTAAACAATTGACGTTTAGACCACAGATGTCAAACATTTTACCTGAGTTTACCAGAATGGTAAAGATAGAATGGCCTGGTGTAGCTAGGACCTAATATTATACTTAGAACATTTGACCAGGGTGAATGCAAAAAGAGATAATTCCTGTTTGCAGTTGATTTTTCTTCTCAAAAAGAGGCACAAAAGTGATATTAAATTATATAAAAACTAATATTACGTAACTGACAACATTTTCCGCATGTTTTCTTTGAGTCAGCAGAACTGTTTAAGATTATGTCAAAAATACGTTGTTATATGATTGTGAATTTTGTATGATTTTATACTAGATTAGATTAGATTCAACCTTGACAACACAATGGCTAAGTGTTTAGCACTGTCGCCTCGCACCTCCAAGTACTGGTGTCAATTCCCGCATCAGGTTTTTGTGCTTGGCGTTTGCATGTTCTCTCCGTGCTTGGTGGATTTTCTCCAGGTTCTATGATTTCCTCCCACAGTTAAAAACATGCAGTTTAGGCTAAGTGGTGTTCCCAAATTGCCCGTAGTGTGTGAATGTGCTCTCACAGGCGTACAAAAAAGGGAATAAATACAATGGTCACCATTGGCCTCTAAAGTCCCTAGTCGGATTACAGAGGTTCCTAGATGGATGAGAGATTCAACCTTATTGTCACTGCACAAATTACATGTACAAAAGTGCTTTGTTTAACAATATAACTCCACCTCCCACTGTTTTGTGATAATAGATAAATCAACCTTCGGTTGCATTTGTGGCCATGTAAATATACAAGTAATTTAGTATTAATATTATGTTGATTGAGGTTTTATAAAATAAATATAAAAAGCTATAATGTGAGTTATAGCCAGCGGTGAAAGAAGTTTTCAAATTCTTCCCTATTTAGGAAAAAAGTCAAAGAGAATAACCCAAGTGGTGGACAGTCCTGTAAATCTCCTTTTTCTTCTTACGGCTCCGTGCCCAGGAATGTCCCCCCTCCCCGCCCCGCAACACCACTTTTCCACATTGCCTAGCGTTCACATTTTGTTTGTTCTCCATTCCCGGGCACAATTGCTTATTTACACTCTCCGATACAGCAGGTGGCAGCATGCACTTACTCGGTTTGTAAGCCGCCATTAAAAACGAGAACATAAGATAATGACGAAGTTAACCTTATTACTTACTATGACTAATATTTTAAAAAATATATATTAAGAGTAACGCTCTCGCATGCCTTTCTACTTCTTCAGCTATGGCAAATAGTGAGATTGTCGTGAGCTATGCAGACACAGAGATTTGGAAGGAGACAGAATGCACTGATGATGTCTAAACATCATTCTACTTTCATTCTCATGTACAATTTGTTTCTCATCCTTATTCAGCTCGAGTCCGCTGTATCATTCCCGAAGCCACCTTTTCCAGCGGACTTGGGCACGGTTCTCAAGTGTGGAACAACTGAGTTGTCACCAATCAAAATGAACCAGGCTTTGGGGTCAAGTGTTCTCGGAAATGATCCCGGGGCTGTAATGTGAAAGTGCGCTAACTGTTCTGGGGTTGAATCCCAAATAACATAAAGCAGAAAGCTAGCACTTTCTGTAGGTTTAGAATTCACAAGTTCCCCCACAAGTAGTGCCCTTGATTAGGAGTTAGAGAGGGATTTAGGATTCAGCCTTTTTATAGAACCTAGTACGCTTTGTAGCTTGTGTTAGTCATGAACATAACTAAGGTTAGTCGATACCTGTCAGTGTATTGGAAGCTTTCTCTCACGTTAACTAGCAGAAAAGCAATTCTAAATACAACACAGACAGCTCAGAGGCAATTTAGAACACAAAACCCTTTTAATTACAAAGAGTTAAAGATTAGGAGAAACATTAAAAACAATACAAAAACTTCATTTTCCTGCATCATTAACCTCATCCTTTACCAGTTTCAGTCTTATTCATGGTTTGTATGACTTATCATAGTACAAGTGCACCACGTAACATCTGATTTGGCATCACTTGAACACTTGCAAGTCCCATAACATTATAACAAAGATAAAAAAAAAATAATTGCAGTTAGAAAATGGGCAGTTACAGAAAGTATACACAGTGCATATATCTCATGTCTCTTGTACAGAAAGTGATTGCAGTCATTTGAGGGTTGTAGCATGATATGTTTACTTAATTTAAGTGGGAGGAAACCCCCACTTGTGCCTAGTAGCTAATAATTGAAGTAGCTGATAATAAAAGCTATATGTCCATACCATCAAAGTGCAAAAACAGCCTTCAGCTAATTATTATCAATCATTTAGCTATCATTATATGTAGTAGCTAATTATATGAGCAGTTAATAATAAAAAGAACTCCATACCATCTCTAAAGCTAAACAATCTTCAAGAATCCAGCTAACATTAATCAGTGTAGTTCTTTTGTATCCACCAGCTACGTATTAGCAAAACAAAACAAAGAGATAATTCCTAACATTAGGGCAAAGCAACCTATATGAATGCTGTTTTAGGATCAGTTCTATCATATTTAGCAGCTACTAGCAAGCAGTAAATCAATGTGTGAAAAGACTACCTGACCTTATGATCAGGATGGCAGTGAGAACCTATAAATTCATCCCACCTATCAGTCTGTCTACTGCACTCTCACATAACAAAAATACATCATGTTTCACTGCTTTATCACCCCACCCATTAGTCCATGCTACTGCTCCCATCGACGTGTCGGTTCATGCTCAATATTGATTTATTTTTTTTATTATTTAAATGTTTGTTTGTTTTATTAATAATAGTAAAACTATCAAATGTCTTTGATAAAAACAGTAATATATATTTTTAAGATGTTAAGACCATTCAAAACTATAGGTAGGAAATATTAAAAAAAAAAAAAAAAAGCAGTCCAGACTGATAGAACTGTACATTTTTGCTATCCCTAGGAAATCTTGCCAGTGTCTGAAGAAAATATATATATAAAACATCAGTTTCATTTTATTATTGCGTGTTTTTGCTTTAAATATGACTTTGTACATAAATAAATGACTGCCCATAGATATAACTTCTAGTTACAGTGAAAGCGATCATAATATTTGCTTGAAAGTTGAATTCTATCTCTTTGAAAATGAGACTGCGGGTGCATCCTCCACCTAGCCTTAAGTTAGTTAGACAGCTGTGGCAAAACTGGGGGGGGGGGCTCATTCATGAACTTGGAAATTAGGCTGTGCACTTTGGATCGTCTCTACATACGGGAGGAGCTGCAATACAAAAACACACTCCCGAACTTTGTCTCCTCTACTGCTCCCACTTGGTCTCTCTCTCTCTCGCTCTCACACTCTCTCTCCTGCTGGTTTTATCTTTGGTCCTGCTCAGTGTCCTACTGTCATGTCTTGATGTGATTTATGTCATGGGCTGTGAAGCTTACTTATCTCCTCTCCATCCACACACACACAGACACACACACACACACAGACACACACACACACACACATTTACACACAGGGGGTGGCTCCCTGCATCTGAGGCTCAGCCAGCCTGGCTCCTCTGGCCCAGCACCCAAACCAGATCTGTGTGTGTGTGTGTGTGTGTGTGTGTGTGTGTGTGTGTGTGTGTGTGTGTGTGTTTGTGTGTGTGTGAAAGAATGTGATGTTGTCAGTAAAATGATACTCAAGTCCAATCTTGTCATTGTCAATGTTTTATTTATTTATAATCAAAGCCTAACTTGTTCTCTTCTCATCTCAACCTTTCTCTCCTTGTCTTAGCTTTTGTCTTCCTTTCTCTGAGTTGCGTGTAGAAACTTACAGCAAATTGTTATCCATTCAGATAATTCTAACCAACTTTAATACTGGAACCATTTACCATTCACCTCTTATCTAAGAGTGTAGGGCTCTCTCTGTCTCCCTTTCTCACCTATAAGTTAAAGAAAAGCCAGCATAGCTAGTCGCCCTTTCCACTAAAGAGGTCAGAGAAGAGACATACTGCATTATGTGACCAAGATCATCTCATCCATCCGTCCTCCATAAATAGCTTTATATAGTCATTTAGAGTAGCAACGACCCCATTAAAATCATACAGTTCTACCTTTTGCTCTCAAATACTTTCATCCAATATAGCTGGAGTTACACTGGTTTGCGTTATTTGTGGGGTGCATATGTGATTTGTGCTGCTCGTGTATGTGAGTGTGTTGGAGAGGTCGCCCGCGTTTCTCATCTGGCCGGCTCTTAGTCCAAGCCCTTTGATGTGCTTTTAGAATGGCCGGAGAGCTTTCTGCTTTCCCTCTCGCTTGACAATTGTTTATTAGTTTTGAAACGGCTTTAGTGGACATTGGGACTGTCTGGGCAACTAGCTATTCAGACACACACTCTCCTTTCAAGAGAGTGGAGAATTTAACAT
Organism: Clarias laeviceps; assembly: GCA_030014305.1. Classification (NCBI taxonomy): domain Eukaryota; kingdom Metazoa; phylum Chordata; class Actinopteri; order Siluriformes; family Clariidae; genus Clarias; species Clarias laeviceps. The sequence continues at coordinate 14,286,018 of JAQMYJ010000015.1, forward strand.
GGATGCACTTCCTGGAAGGGGATTCTGGGGGCTGCGGTCCGACCTGGGTTCTGGAGTTGGTGGACAGCATAAAGGAAGAAGAACAGCTAATGACCTAACGATGCAAGGTTCAAAGAAAACAGGGAGGAACAGAGAAGTAGAGATCCAGAGAGAGAGAGAGAGAGAGAGAGAGAGAGAGAGAGAGACCACCCAAGTATACAGAGAATCATAGTGTGAAAGATTTATGGTTACGATGAGCATTGTGAGAAAATGTTGTTTTAGCATTGAATTAACATGGTTTAAATTAACAAGTATTATAGAAGTGTTGCCACACACCTTAATCTAAGTATCTGGCTGCATGCCCACAGAGTAAAATCTAATCATTATTTTGATGCTTTACCCACATGAAATTTCCTGCACAAAACAATATTGTAAAAATCTCAGTTGGTGAGATGCTTGTCTTCCCTTCCTAATTTTTTGGTTTACTTGGCATAGTTGTTGGTGCAAGTTAGTAATATTTCAGAAACTGCTGATATCATGGAATATTTAAAACACACCAGTTTATAGAGTAGTGTGAAAAGCAAAAAAAAAAAAAAAGGAAAAAAAAGATGCACGAAGAAAATCCTAAAATGTGTCACATTTTATTCATCTCTAAGAACAGCATGGTTACTAATAAACACTGTGTGGCACATATACTGTATATACTGTATATACTGTCATACAATCTTATATTAATATATTACTTCTTCCCCCCGGTTATTTAACAGGGAAATTGGGTCTCACCACTCTTCAAGTGCAGTATTGTTAACTGTATTATTTGTGCAATGCTCTTTCCTTTTCTCTTTTTCCCTTACAAGTGCAATTTACCGTTTAAGTTCGTTTTTAAGTAGTTTTTTCTTTTCTTTTCCCTCCCTCCCCACTTTTCTAAGTTATTTTAGAAATCATCACCATCACAGAAATGAGGTGGCAGTAACATGCATGCTTAACATTTGCATCACATAACAAACAAATGAACAAGTCATAAATGGAAAAAAAATGTTTTAAGGGGCAAAATCTAGTTTTTGCAATATTTTTCTAAAGTATTACCAAAACTTGTCTTTTGTCAAAACCAATGAATGTTAACAAAAGAACCAATAGATTTCAATATGAAGATTTTTTTTCTCCTTCATAAGAATTCACATCATGTTCAACATTTCATCATTAGATTAGTAATACAGTACTAGAATACTAAACATTTCCCAAAGATCTTCCATAAACGGGTGATTTCTGTTACAAAGTGTAGTGCGGAAGTTTAACCTCATCACGGGATGTAGCAAATGCTTTTTCCTCATAATTTTAGATTAATACTGCTTACACTTTCCCTGCTGTATTTCAATTCATCACCTCACTCTTCTCATGTCTCTGTCTCCGAGCTGGAAAGTTATTCAGAGTTCAGTTAATTTGTCTTATCCTAAATAAAGACAGACTCCCTGAGAATACACTTCTAATCTTCTCCAAGGCTGTCATACCCATCACTTTTCTCTCTTTCGCTCTTACTGCCACATGATCTGTTCCCTCCTTCCCTCATTTCTCTAGGCTTATCGCTGAGGATAGATACTAAGAAAACATGCCAATGTGGTCTTTCTAATAGGCTGGTGTGGTGTAATTGGCTAATTGCTTTATTTTGCCATAGAGGGTTCTGCTTTGCATCAACCAAGCAGGAGAGCAGAAACACCTAGAAACATCTCTTTAACTGTCAGAGCTACTCAACTTGTTACTGGCTGAGGCATGAACAGGATTCATCTGCCATTGGCTAGACTGAGGATGGATGTTTCTGCTGACAACCAATGGGGCCAGACGAGGGTGAGCTGTGTGAGGTATGGAACGCCACATTCTTTAGTGCTAATCAAATCTTATGAGCTTTCACTGACGGGTATGTGTGAGTGTGTCTGGTGTGTGCTGTGTAGTAGGATGATGCTATAGGGGCCATGACTCGCTCTCATAAGCCTGACTAGTCATGGAATAAGCTCAGCTCATCAATAAAACACACACACATACAAATTATGTCTGGCCTTTGAATACCTACTTCTTTAACCAACACAAGAAGTGTGTAAGATTATGAGAGAGATTTAAAAGAAAGGTTTTAAAGTAGCGAGTAGGGGCTTCAACACACAGTAGTGTGGGAGATTGGACTACAGAGGGTCCAGGGTTGAATGTCAAACTGCACCCTCTACAAACTTCATCCACTCTCTTCTTCTACTGGAAAGGCAGAGACCCCTCCCCTCTCCCCATCAGCTCATCAGCCCGTCTCTCTGTCTCTATTAATCCAAATCATAATGCACACACAATACACCCTCTCTCTTGTCTCATTCATATTGTAAAGTTATTTATGCATGCTTAGGGTTTATTTTGGGGATGGGTGGAGACTGAGTGACTAAGTTTAGCTTGTCTTCAACTTCCTTCGCCCCCCCCGCCCCCCAACTGTCCTGCAGAATATTAGCTTTTTGGCCATTTTGTCATTCTAATGTTTATTACTTTTTCATTTCAATACAGATTACACAAGGATTGTAGCAGCACTTATGTCCAAAAATATGACTTTTAACACACTCTTTATACATTATTATAACAGAATATGTATGGTTGGTGTGACTTCTTCTTCTGACCTTTTTTTTTTAGCTTTGTTTTTGTGAATTTCCTCTTCATGCCACCAGACTTCCTGTGACCTTTTCTTTAAAAAGATGCCTACCTGCCCTTCCTTTGAGTACCGTGAGGTCCTGTCAAGTCTCCCTGTGACTTATTTCCAGTGCTACAGCACTGCATCTTGACTTACTGAAAATGTCTTTATTACACCCCCACCTTGCATCCCCCTTTTTTCTCTTTGCTTTATTTTTGGGTTGGCAGGTCATGCTTATCTGTATACACACAGGTGACAAATGAAAGGGGAAAAAAACAGGATCTCTTGCATTCTGTGGAAGACATTTAATTCTCTGGTTTGGTTTTAGTCTACTTGGTCTCCTTGAACTGGCGGGGGTGGGGGGTGGGGGGGGTTGGGGGGGCACTGCAAATTGAGTCGCCATTCCCACGATTTATGACTGCAATACACTTTTCAGTCACACGGGGGAGTGGGTAGTAGATAAAGCATCTATACCGCTTTATCCTGTATACCAGGTTGCAAGGGGGCCTAAAACCATCCCAGTAGACTTACGGCACAAGGCATGATACACCCTGGATGGGGTGCCAATCCATCACAGGGCACACACATACTTATTCACACACTACAGGCAATTAGTTAATGCCAATTAGCCTAATCTGTATGTCTTTGGATTGTGGGAGGAAACTGGAGAACATTGAACCTGGACCCTGGGGGTGCAAGGCCACCGTGCTGCCTACTTTTATTAATTAACATGTTTTCAATAAAACATGCATGTGAAGTTGTGATTCATCATACTGTATCTTAGAAATGGCTAGTTTACCTTTCAAGGTAATAAAGTAATGATTTAAAAAGTGGATCCCTAGAAAAAAGTTGATGTATTAGACAGTGTTCTCTAACACCATTTCTCCAATTTAGGCAACATCTTTTGGATGAATAGGCTAACATTAATGGGGTCACATCCATACAGTTCAATTCCAAAATCAAGGTGAATGGAAGCTGTTCTGGTCACATAATAAAAAAAATTTGTTCTGTTTTAGAAAAGATAAAAATACATCATAAGTAGATGTAATTACAATACTAATGTTGCTGAATTGGAGACCAAATTCAATTCAATTAAATTTTTATTTGTATAGCGCTTTTAACAATTGTCATTGTCGCAAAGCAGCTTTACACAATAAAAATAAATTATGGAAGTTTGTATGAAATGTGAATGTGTGTGAATCAAAATTATAAGATTCTCTCTGATGCGCAAACCAAGGGCGACGGCGGCGGTAGTAAGGAAAAACTCCCTGAGATGGCAATAGGAAGAAACCTTGAGAGGAACCAGATTCAACAGGGAACGCATCCTCATTTGGGTGATAACGGATAGCAGGGATGGATCTGGAGTCATACTGTGTGTTAGGCAGCTGGCAGAATATAACAGTTGATGTCTTTAAGTTTAAATGGAGTCCAGTTTGTTATTGGAGGCTCAGGTGGATTTGTAGGAAATTTCAGTCCTGAACTATCAAGCGACTGCAGTCACAAGTCCTCAGAGAACAGCTGTCTGCATCAGCCGAGGGCGTCGTGGTAAAGTGGAACCGTCCCCAGTCACCACACGTATCCCAGGCAGACTACACGGGGCATCCATGCGATGAGATCTCCAACCAGATGCAGGACACCAGGAGGGGTCAAACAGGTCCAGAGCAATTCTCAGCATACTGTTGTCTATCTCTCATTAACAGAGTTAACATTTGTGCTCTTTCATAGATGAAACAACAATTTCACAACAATAATGTAAGTATAGGTTAAGTTATAGCAAGATGACTGTGTTTATCATAACTAGACAAGCCTCAAAGGAGGGCTTACAAGGCTGCTCTCCTCTCTGTTAGTATCTATTTATTGCACTTTGCAATTTATGACATATCATTATTTTTCCATTATCTAGAGTGATATATTTTCTAGTTATGTTACCGGTGTTGGCATCTGGTTACATCAGCATTATTGCCAGAACAGGCATTATTTATTTATTTATTTATGTTTAATTACATACTTTGCTGTGAACATTATCTTACCTGTTTGTCTAAATAATGTATAGGTGTATATTTCAAGCAGCATGATGACGTATTAGTGCTGTGGCCTTGCACCTCCAGGGTCAACACTTTGATTCCTGTAAGCGTGGAGTTTGCATGTTCTCCTCGTGTTTGGTGGGTTTTCTCCTGGTGCTCTGCTTCACAGTCCACAGACATGCAGATTAAGCTATGTGGTGATTCCACAAATTATGTGAGCATGTGCATCACCATGGATAGGTCCCATTGGATAGGCTCCAGGCTTCCCACAAACCTGAACAAGATAGGCAGTAAAATCACCCTTACGCATATAAACTGGTAGAGATACAGATCAGGTGTGTGTGTGTGTGTGTGTGTGTGTGTGTGTGTGTGTGTGTGTGCACGAGAGAAAGTTGTATTTACCAGCTACAATAGTATATACACCTGAGCAGATCAGTATTTATCTACAGGGTGGAGCTGGCAGTAATATTGGTCACTTCAGTATGGTGCAGATAGAGGGTAGGGTACCACTATATCACAAGCTGGACAAACATTCTTTCCACCCACACATATTCTCGCATAATGTTCAAGTACAGTCTGCACCACTTAAACTAAAGAGCAAACAAAAAATTAAACAGTCCAATCGTGACTGCGCACATTTTCTTCTACCATTCTCTAAATGAGTTTAAACCCATAAAGTGCTCTGAAAACATTAGGTAGGTTACTGGAGTGCACTTTAATTATACATTAATTCATGCAAGCTATTCTTTTTTTTCCTTCCGACCAGAGTACATTTCATGCATGAGAAATTGCAGTTCTTTAGAAACTCATTCTTTAGATGAATACAGACTTTTTAAATTAAACAAAGCTGATTTTTCCATCATTATCAATATGTTGAAGTTGTTTTGCATGTTCGTGTCATTTCCCTATGTTAGGCAAGACTGTGGGTGGGCTTGGACTCACTGCCTGTTTCATCATGGCCAGTTCTGGTAGTGCTGCGCTCACTCAACCAGTCAGGTGGATAAAATCCCCAACACATAGAAACCAGAATCTAGACAGTTATAAGAGTTTTACTTTATAAATCATTAACATTCCTTGACTGCCTCATGACATGAGTTACATCAAGAAAATTATTATTGTGTCTAAAGTCGTTGCCAAACAGTGATGTGAGTGTTGGTGCCTGAATAATAAAAATGTACGCATTATGTTATTTAGTGAAATCTAAATGTGAATCTGATTTTGTTCCCATTAAGTGGCCACAGATGCCTTAATAAAAAGACTTCTACGGCGCCCTCTAGTGTTTAAGAAAGTATTAGCTTTATGTGCCACTCCATATCTAGGATGTCCTCCTTTGACTTGTTCAGACTGCAGGCAAATCCAAAGTATTTCATAAATCTGATGTTTAGGAAAAACCATCCACACTGTTAATTGAAAGTGATCAGATCGGATTAGACTCTGTTAAGACTCTCATGGCAAATCCAACACATTGCTGATATATCTGCATTGGTTGCTGTGGTAATGACGCAAAGTTCTACTTACTGTATCTTGCATGATGTCAAATTCTGGAGACTTATAACAATAGACACATAACAACAAGACGCTTAGAAATGGAATTTCCCCCACAAAGTGCTATATTCTCCATTTCCATTTCATCCATCATCTTCCCAGTCTGTTTACAACCATGGATCTGTGTACCACGTGATTATGTAGACTTGAACTTCAGTGCCCTCACTTTGTGAGGGGCGTAATTGGCAGATTGAAATATAATTTAAGCAGGTAGAGAATCCAGACTGACACGTATCTTTCCAATTTAGAATCTGATTTCAAACCACCTCTGGATGTGGTTCAAATCAAATTCGTAAAAATCAGATTACATTTTTTATTTTTATTGCCTAGACTATAATTCCAAACTAGCTGATTCCAAACTGATTACAATCTGCAAATCAGACTTGGGTTGGCAATCTGATCAAGGCTTTTATCATCTCAGTTTTAATGCTATGGTATGTCTGGTGCCAAAAATACCAGGAAGAATGTGTAAATAAGTAGATTGATAGATTTGGTAAAGAAGAAGATCAATTTTTAAACCACAAGTCAGGATGGTCAGTGCAAGTCACAAAACGTTGTCATAAAACAAGACCATTTCTAAAACCCTGTTGATTGCAACATACTTTAAGTGGGTGAGATTACGTTTCTTGCAAACTAAAGGTTAATACTGTATAATTGGTGCATTGTCTGTGTGCACACTGTGCATGGTATTCCTTTGTCTGTGAGGGTTTCCTCTGGATTCTTCAGTTTCCTTCAACCTGCCAAAACATGCAGTGAACTGGCCTTTTATTCAGGGCGTACAATATTCTGGTGTTGATCCCTGGTGTTGATTTAATACTTTCAGAGATTATTCGAGTCCAGTTGAAGTTAATTAAATACAGGGAATTTACTGTGTACCTTGCACCCAGTGTTCCCAAAATAGACTCAATATGCATCATCACCCTGACCAGGATAAAAAGGTTAGTGAATGTGTATATAATAATGTACTATAAAATAATGTACTGCCTAAAACTTACTTTCGAATTCAGTTTCTTATTAATAATTTATGACAATTAATGTTGTATTTGTTTGTTTATTTGTTTGTTTGTAGGTTGGATGGTTGGTTGGTTTGTATGCATACATAATACTGCTTGATAATAAAGTATCCACTATTCTATCCCCATGTTCTCTTTTTCTCCTCCCATTTCTCTTCTTGACATTTTTAGTTGCATAAACATTTACAAAGCAGTATTTTTTCTTTTTTAAAGCAGCTTCACCGTGTCTTGTAAATATGCCTCACTCTTTGATGTCTTATCTCTACATTGCTTATAAAGTTGGAGGGATCTTATGGAATCCAGGTTCTTCCAAAAGATCCCTCCAACATTACATTTGTAAATGAGTGTGACCTGTGTGTTATATATCAGTGGTCTCATCGCAGTAAGCCATATTTTTCACCTAGGAATACTGATTGTTCATATCCTGAATTATCATTATTATAGATTAAACCTGTAGAGTCTTATGTTTGTTTAACCTCCTCTTCGGTTTTCTCTTCTGTTATCTGGATCTTTTATTTTGACTGTGAAGGTTCATAAAATTTAACTAGACTCAGAAGGATAGTTTCGGAAGGATTTCCAGTTGACAATATCCTCTGGATTGAGGGCTATGAATTCAAATCCTGTTGGACCAGATCAGCTCTTGATGAATGAGATCAATACTAAGACAAATGTGATGAATGTCATTGTATGCAGTTTTGTGTAAGTATTTTTTTTAAATAACAATTTGAATGGTTACATATAATACAGTACAATAAATATAATAAATAATAAATAATGTCTCTAAAAAGAAGAGAATCATCTTCAAAAACATACACACAAACACATGAATACACACTTGGAGGACCCACAAAATACAGTAGTAAATATGATGTGGCCTCAATGTTCTACATGTTAATCACACCAGCCTTCAAAAAGACCGTCCTGGAGATTTAAAAAAATAGGTACGGTTTATGGTGAAATGGAGAAAACTGGAAAAGGATGTATTGATCTGTTGGTCCAATTCCTTAGAAAAGTAATAGCAAGCCATTCCCAGGTGGGATCAGGTACTGGTATGACTCCATTATATGTCAAAGTTTTGGGGCTAAAGTTCAGTAACGATGGCAGAAGGGTTTCAGTTTCTATTACTAAAAGCAATTATGAAAGGTTTATTTTAGGGTAAACTAGTAGTATTCACTAAGTAAAAACAGTGACGACGGAGAAAACTCAGAGATTCATTACGTTTGTGATGAACGATGGTTCTTCATGTATGGTTGTATCTTCTTGCAAAATAGATTTGAGGTTCAAAATTCAATTAAACTACTCCATTTTAGAGGTGGGTCATTTTTTGACCCTTACGACAAGGGGAAATATTCATAATGTGAACAAAACAAGGTTTAATATTATACCACTGTAGACATCCAGGGGAACACCTATACCCCTGAAACATTTATAGTGTTATCTAATCAGCCAAAGTATCAGCACCACAATGCATAAAATCATGCATATACAGGTCAAGAGCTTTAGTTAATGATCACATCAAGCATCAGAACTGGGGAAAAAGTGGTCTTCTGACCTCTCTTATCGACAAGGCGTTGCACAAACAGAACGGTTGCTCACTCAGTGTTTTAAAATTTTTGCGCCATTTTGTGTGAATTGTTTCTAAAGACAATTGTATGTGAAGTTCCGAGAAGATCAGCAGTTTCTGAAACTAACAAACATGTCATGGTTAAAGTCACAGAGATCACACTTTTTCCCCATGCTGATGTTTGATGTGAACATTAACTGAACCATTTACTACATGATTTTTTGCATTTCATTGTTGCCATGTGATTGCATGAATGTGCTTCAAATAAAGTGGATGGTGAGAGTTTATTTATGTTTAGTTTAGTATTATATTTAAGTTTAGTTTATGACAACATGTTTAATGCCACTCATGAAATAACTTTGCATTCAAAAAAAAAATAATTAATTTATCAAAACATTTGTTTTTTAATATACCGTAAGGTCAGGGTCACAGGACCCACTGAGTATGAGGCTGGAATACACCTTAGATGGTCTACAGGACACCATGCACACATTTACTCCACCTATCTAGGTGTTTTTGAGAGGTGAAATGACTACAGAGAAGCTAGAGGCAAAGACCCACACAGACAGTAACACCAGGTCATGATCAAACCCGGGACCCACAGGACCTTTGATACAGGAAGGCTAGCCACTGCTTCATCATTCAATCCTACATGATAACCGTGTGATTATTAGTGGACTTTTAAAGCAGTTTATCGTTTTATAGAGGTCACGCCATACACCTCTGTGTGAAAAACATGGGCACATTCCTGCAGACCACAAGTACAGAAATAGAGACAGGGAAAGAGTACAAATACACACAAGAATCTTTTATTGTGTGGCCAGACAGGCAAGACCATGTAAGGCCACAGGTGACGATGTCGAATAAGGTAGAATGAGGTCTCTTTTTTTTGTCATTGACAGATTCAGACAAAGGACACAGCACAGTGCATATACACACCTACAGTGTTTCTCTGATATGATTGTAAAATGCTTCCTTTATGTTTGCACTCATTGTTGACTCTCAGTGTACAGTTGCCAGACAGACACGGATTATACAGTACGTGGTTTCATTTAGTTGAATATACTCAGATTAGAAACAATGTTACATTTTCCACGCTATATATCCCAACTTACACAATATGAATGAATAGAGCTTCAGGAAAGTGACAAGGGGAGAAAGAGGCTCACATTTAGTCGATAGACAAACTGGTAAAGCAAATACATACTGGCTGAAAACTCAAGTCAAACAAACCTAGTTCTTGTGGCACTTATACTTACTGTTAATTTATCACCCCATGTAGTTAATGTTTTCACAAAATGTTTGGCTGTTGTTATGAAAGATGTGTTATTTCGCCATCTTGTGGAGATACACGGATTTCAAGAAAACTGAATGGTACATATGCAGTAATGACTATAACTCACTCACTCTCACTCATCTTCTATACCACTTTATCCTGTATTCAGGGTCACGGGGGCCTGGAGCCTATCCCAGGAGGCTTAGGGCACGAGGCGGGGTACACCCTGGACAGGGTGCCAATCCATCGCAGAGCACACACACATACACACACTCAGGCAATTTGGGAACACCAATGGAACACCAGTCCCACATTGAAATAATTACATTAAACATTTCCTGCAGATTCTTTTGCATGTTTATGCTGTGAATCTCCCATTCTACTGTATCATATCCCAAATGTGTGTTCTACTGAATTCAGATCCAGTGACTGGGAAAGCCACAGAAGAACATCGAACTAATTATTTTCATGAAACCAGGTTGAGATTATGTTTTCTTTGTGACATGGTGCATTATCATACTGGAAGTAAGAAGCCATTAGAAGATGATGAATTGTGAGCATGAGCAAGGATACACAAATAGACTGTGGCTTTCAAGCAACGATTAATTGGTATTAGTGGGCCCACAGTGTGCCAAGAAAACATTGCACTCATCATTACACCAAAAATCCATTAGTAACAGGTATGTTTTATTAGTATTCAACTGTTCATTTTAAGTGTCCCTCTGCCTACTAAAATTTTTATTCTTGGTTAAGAGAACTGGAATTCGATTAGGTCTTCTGCTGTTGAAGCCTATCCAGTGTTATCTGAGGCAGTGGGAGCTCAGCTGGTTAAGGCTCTGGGTCACTGATCAAAAGGTCAGCAGTTCAAGCCCCACCAAGCTGCCACTGTTGGGCTCTTAAACAAGGCCCTTAATGCTGTGCTCTAGGGGTGCCGTATCATGGCTGACCATGCGCTCTGATCCCAGCCCCCAACCTCTTATAGGTGGAGAAAGAAATTTACTGTATTTTACAGTATATGGGACTGTAACTTGTCCATCTTAACATTCAATGTGTTGTGGATTCTGGGGTGTTTTCTACTCAACAATATTCTAAAAAAGTAGGTTATCTGAGATATTGTAGCCTTTCTGTCCCCTTGAATCCTACTGGCCATTCTCCACTGGACTCTCTCATCAGCAAGGCATTTCTGTCTGCAAAGGGGGAAAAGGCAGTTATTTACATTATATTGTATGCATTTATCTATGCGCCATATACAGTATATTATATGGCGGCACGGTGGCTTACTGGTTAGCATTGTCGCCTTGCATCTCCAGGGTCTGTGTGGAAAGAATTTGCATGTTCTCCCCGTGGTTGGTGGGTTTCCTCCGGGTTCTCTGGTTTCCTCCCACAGTCCAAAGGCATGCAGATTAGTCTACTTGGCATTCCCGAATAACCCAGAGTGTGTGAATTTTGAACGGGTTTCCCACCACAGTCGTAGAAATGGGAATAAATATAGTGGTTACCATTCGCCTAGTTCCTAAATGGATCATGATGGAATATTATATGAAGTTATCTATATGCCATCTATTGGTAAATGTTAGTAACTACCAGCAATAGTGGAATTATGTGATAACCTTATAAACAGATTTATATTGTTACCACATAAAATCTTTTTAGATATAATACTACAGGGAGAATTCCAATACAATTTAATGAGTACTTTCCCCTTTAACAAAATACACTAATTATTTTATTTATTTAGCTTCTTACATTGAACAGTAGGTCATAATATTGAGAAATGCTTTACTGATGATACATTTATCTATCCATACTTTAACAGAATTGACATCACTTTGCTCTCATTGGTGATGTGGAAATGAGTATTAATCTGATATTTTTTTTATTTCGGTCTGGCTTCCCCACTGTGGCTTTATCGAGGCAGAGGTGCCAGCTGGTCACACCCAGTCCAGCTGGAACGCAGGAATCAGGAAACCTGCACTCAGCTCAGAACAGTCATGTGAAAAATTCACCCTCACATCCTCTCTGAATTTTGTGTTACAAAATGTCTGTCTTTATTTGAGTTTGCCAAGTGCTAGCACACAGCTTTCTGGATATGAAAATCAGGTGCTTTCTAAAGTGAAAGAGTTAACAAAGTAAGAGTCTCCTCAAGACTGTCTTCCAGCACACAGTGTTTTATTGTCTGGTTCTGCATGTGTATTCAGCTCCATGCGCAGTGTTGCAGTTTGGAGAAGCAGCTACCATAGGTTAACTGAGCATAGTTCAGTCTTGTAGACTGTATGAAAATAATCTTTATTGCTTTATGTGCACAATTTATTTGTTTCTGGTTCATGCATAATGAAGCTAGTAATCATAGAAATTGATGTTTTTGTATCAATTCTATTTAACATAGACAGGTTCTATTCACAGAATAGCATTTTTCTAAGTACAATTTGTGTAAAGGCTTTCACTTAATCAAAAAAAAAAGTTTAATACCATAAACATTCCTCAAATTCCAGCACACATTAATGCATATACTCTAATTTTCAGTAGGGTGCTATGTTAAAAAAAAGTCCCTCTCTTTCTCCAAGATTTCCTTCTTCCTTTCTCTAATCACCAAATCATTGCAGAATAAAGCTGCTTTTTGTGTTTGAGGTTATCTATATCCTTTCTAGGTTTTTTTTTTCTCTCTCTCTGCTGTGCAAATCTAGTCAGTCAGGTTCAGCGGGATTTCAGCAGGACCGGTTTATCCAGGGAGAACTGGTGTTTGTGCGTTCAGGCAGGGAACTGCACCAACCTGTTCCTACTCTGCTAGTGGAGGTGTGTAGGGGGGGGGGGGATGGAGGGAGAAGCAGAAGGAGAGGAGAGCGGCATGAAAGAAAGACTCCTCTGCTCCATTCTTATCCTCTCAACATTTTTCTTGGATTTTGCAGTCTTATATAACTTTGGGATCAATCAGAATTTGATAAAGAGCTGACAGTGGAGAAAGTGGTTCAACAAGGATCCGAAGGGCTGAATGTGATTGACAGCAGTGTGATTCCCAGCTGTTGGATTTGAGGTCTGAATTCCACCAGGTGGCTAAAGGTGAGTTTTGTTTTATCAGAGAGACAGGATTACAGTTCTGTTCTACTTAAAGACTATTAAAGAAATCATAAGTTGGCTAGATGGAGAGGAATGTGTGTGTGTGTGTGTGTGTGTGTGTGTGTGAGAAAGCGAGAGAGAGAGAGAGAGAGAGAGAGGCCTTGTGTAAGTGGTCTGAATATTAATGGCATCATTAAAATGTGATTATAATAAGCGCATATGTATAAAGTATAAAGCATATGTCCCAACTGTTTAATCATTAAGCACTGGATGCAAATGAACCAAAGCAGTACTGGTATTAATGGTTACACCATTAATGAGTAAACATGCAACATTTTTGACCCACTTTGAAATAAAACACATTAATAAACTTAGATGTGGTTGTTAATTGTCAGAATTTAGAAACTGAACAGCATGTTGCAATATTTGTACACAACATTATCAGAAGTTAGTATTGTGCTGGAAATGGACAGTCATTGACTGAGTTAGTGCAGATGTGTTTTGTTATTATTAAAACAAATGTAAATTAACATTTGTTAACATACTTTGCAACTAATTCTACTGTTAACTAATGTTAGTTATGGAAAAATGTATCCACATTGTTTATAACTGTAATTTATCTGCTATATTACTATATGTAAGAGAACCAATGCAAGAGTGCGAATAAAAAAATAAACATTCTTTCACATTAAATAGATTACTGAATGTTATAGGCCACAACTGTTATAGTCTTTCTGTTAGAAAGACACCAGAACACCCAGTGCATCACCGCCCGTCATGCACAGGACCAAGCAGGCAAAGAGTCCACTACTGGTGGACTACTATCTGGCCTCCAAACTCCCTAGATCCCTATCTGATGAAGCACCCATTGGATCTGCTAAAGGGTTCTCCACTAATGTTCAGATGCCAGACACAGCACACCCCAGAGGTCTTAGCTGCCCAGATGGCACTAACGTAACCTGCACAATATTGGACATAATGTTTTGCAATGTAATGTTATTGCTGATCGGTGTATAATTAGAAGGATTGTCTGTATTCTAACTACATTTCATTTCAGTTACTGTTAGATCACAGTAACGCTGCTGCTTGGATGTACTCACGTCATGCACATCTCTCTCACTCCATTTGTGCTTTGATGTACTGATTCATTCAACACCAGTTGCAAAAGAAAGGCATAATTAATGTGCTTATATTAAATTATATTTACATGTTGTTCTATTTAAATTGCATCCGATTTAGATTCATATCTGAAATATGTTATTCAGCCTAATCGACATACAGTACTTTATTATGTGATTTAACAAATGCACATGGCATGTTATTCATGCATCTTTGTGTCTGTTTGATTATGTCTGCATTTGCATGCATGCATGCATGTGAGCATATTTGTGCTTGTGTCTGTGTACAGGTGGGTGTGTATGTTTGAGACTGTACGTCAGTGATTTCTTTTACTTGGTAAGACAGGTTCTTTCTTGCTCTTGCTTGCTAATGCGGGACACTGAACTGACATATCCCAACACGCACACAGACTGAAGGAGTGGGGGACAGAGTGCTCTTCCTGAAATCATTAAAAAAAAAAAAAAAACAGAGCTGAGAAATAAAAGGGAGAAGTTCTCCTTAATGAAGTTTAAAATGAGTATACAAAAGAGTACATGTTGTTAACAATACAAATCTGGCTTATAAGGATAATATGTCCTTTTTTCGTGTCTTTTCCCAATGAACAAAGTTTAGTATAGTGTCCTCATAGAGTTCATTGTTGTTATACACATTAAAGATATGTACACAATATTAGAATATAGTGAGAACAGGCTAGATGTTACTTACTTTAAGCGAAAAAAAAAGTGGAGTATTTGCAGCACATTTACATTGCTGCCAAGAGACGACTGGCAAAGAAGGGGGGCAGCCCAGACCACACCCTGTGGAGCGCCCTCAGCGAACACTGAAACTCGTTTGCTCCATTTATACAAATGTTTATGGAAAACGCTTGTTGTGACACATCTATAGTGGATCTAGTGTTATTAAGGTCAGCAAGCACTTTTTTTAATTGCAGGTCACACACTGCATACGTCTGTGCTCTCTTTACTCAAAAGCAGCTGAATTAGATCACAAAATTCTCAGTTCTTATGTAATCGTGTTGTAGAAATATAAATCACTTCTTGTTTACTTTACAGATTTGTAGCGAGTTCTTCATGGATATACACAAATAATCCGAAATCGTTTTCTACACTTCACTTCTGGTAGCAGGTCGTTAAATGATCAGTTCAGATCTGTTATTTGAGCGAGTTGAGTTCTGTCTTTCTTTTTCTCTGTTTCAATTTCAGTGCATAGAGTCGGCAGAACTGAACCTGTCTGATCAGGCAGTTGCTATTGGGTGACCTGAGGATGTTTGTTTAGTAATCTGATCTTTTAAGGCTTAAATTTCACAATCACTTATCCTGCAGGGCATATGTGAGAGTCCAGTCTGGAAGACGATTTCCTCAGGATGTCTGAGATAAGATCCGGAGACTTATTATGTAGCAAAATGACAGAGTATTGGACTCTTGGTGTGTCTTTTTGTTGTCCGGTTATGTGGCTTTAATAATGTCTATATACTAACCCATCTTTTTTTTTTTTTTTTTTTTTTACAGATGGGGTGTCAATGAGCAACCTCTTGTTCCCCCTTTCTCACACTTTTCTAGTTCTCTCACTTGTCTGCCTCTCGTATACCGTGCATACACAATGCACACACATACACAAATAAAGTTATGCCTGAAGCACTGTAGTTAAACCAGCCTGACCAGGGTGGATTGTAATTGTTCTTAATATCTTCTCTACGAAGTTAGTTCTGCTATTTTAGCAGGTTAAGCTCTAAGACAACCGACCTTAACTATTCTTGTGCACTTCTGAAAAAGTATGGTTAAATCGGTCCTGCTGACTTTATTTTTTCATGAAGTATTGGTTATTTATGTGTTCTCTTGTGCATCTTTAAAATTCACAATTATGCATTTTTAAAGGCTGAGCACATGCTAGCAGCCAATTTTCGGTTGTTTCAAAGCTACATGTAAATACAGGTCTCTCAATCTCTCTCTCTCTCTCTCTCTCTCTCTGCTTGCTTGTGCTATATAGGAGGAGGATGGCTTTGGAGAGTTTCACTGAACTACTACATAAACTGAAAGATGTCCATGAGCAGGAGCTGGAAGGTGATCTTGAGCTTTTCATCACTGGAGTGTTTGAGATTCTTCACCTCCCACACTATTACAGTTTTAGGGATATAGCAAGCTAATGATTTGAACCCACTTAAAAGGCAGCAATTAAAATGAATTCCTGCCATCATAAATTAACCACTATTGACTACATTTGTAGAGTATAAACTGCTTAAAAACTCAAAAAAAAAAAAAAAAGAAAGAAAATAGCAAACATAAAAATGGCATACATAAAAAATGATCCCTGATTTGTAAATAGTTTAACAGCAAGATGATTTGTCTGTAAATTGAATACTTGTAACATAGTCCCTCTTCATGTCATCAATCCATTAATCATTCCTGAGTAATGGTATCTCTTGATCAAGATCATTGATCATTGTGATATTGGCCCACTATACTTAAATCTATTTTTACTTTTTTTTTTTTATTCAATAGGTTTGCATCAGAAGGTGCTCGAACTAACCAATAAAAAAAGCTGGTAAGTCCTTCATGTTGTCACCTTCAATAGATTTACCAACATTTGAAATATCCATGATTTACGTATTGTTCCTTAGAGTCTTAATATAATATATGTAATAATGTGTATACACACACACACACACATACACAGCATAGTTTACAAGTGTTCAGATTAATAATATTCTCTCTGGTAAAACTCAGCAGACAGGCTTTTCTGCTTTCAACTTTTCTCATTTCCAATACAATACTGATAAAAGAGGTGTGAGCAGTAGCTATTACAGATGACAGCATGTTTTAAGTCAAGTTGTGTCATGTGTTCACATGGTAATAGTATAAAATACAACAAGCAAAAAATAAATAAATACATAAATAAGTTTATGTTCCATCCAGAACTACCTGGTTTAGAGGTAGAATCAGGATCTTGGATAAGCTTGGATAAGTTTATAACTTGGATAGCAAAGATTTAGCACAAATGTCAGAAGTATTTGTGGCTCTTTTTTGGATTACAGAAACTACAATGCTTTGCAAAAGTATTCATATCCCTTGAACTTTTTCACATTTTGTCACGTTACAACAACCATCGTAAATTTATTTTATTGGGATTTCTCATGGCTTGTTGCAAGCTACAAACAGGACTTCTTACAGCTTATTTTCAACAACAGCTTTCTTCTTGCCAATCTTCCATAAAGGCCACATTTGTAGAGTACACGACTAATAGTTGTCCAGTGCTC
This sequence comes from Clarias laeviceps, assembly GCA_030014305.1. Lineage (NCBI taxonomy): Eukaryota > Metazoa > Chordata > Actinopteri > Siluriformes > Clariidae > Clarias > Clarias laeviceps. Next base: position 14,303,498 of record JAQMYJ010000015.1, read on the forward strand.
CGTGAGATGTTCAAAGCTTGGGATTATTATTTTCATTATTATTATTATTTTTTATAACCTAACCCTACTTTAGGCATCTCCATAACTTTACCCCTGACCTGTCTGGTGTGTTCCTTGGGCTTCATGATGCTGTTTGCTCACTAACATTCTCTAACAAACCTCTGCGGGTTTCCCAGAACAGTTTATACTGAGATTTAATTGCACACAGATGGACTCTATTTACTAATTAGATGACTTCTGAAGGTAATTAGTTCCAATAGATTTTAGTTAGGGGTATTGGAGTAAAGGAGGCTAAATACAAATGCACACCACACTTTTCAGATTGTTATTTATTCATTTTATTTTTCTTCCACTTTATAATTATGTGCCACTTTGTGTTGGTCTATCACCAAAAATCCCAAGAAAATACATTTACATTTGTTACAAGTTACAAAATGTGGAAATGTTCAAGGGGTAGGAATACTTTAAATATAAGGCACTGTATTAACTGACCACAGCTTGTCTTGACCACACTCATTGTGAGTAGGCTTTTTATTTCTTAGAGACTTTGGTGTTTGTGTTGTAGTGATGCAAAGAGACTGGAGGAGCTGTACAACAGGAACCAGCAACTGAGAGAACAGCACAAGATGCTCACAGAAAACATAAAACAGCTAGAAAATATGTATGTGTTTGTCTATCTATCCACACACACACACACACACACACAGAAACAAACACATGCACACACAAACACTGATCAGCCATAACATTAATACACTGACATAACACCCAGAACACCAGAAAGCTCCCAATCGGATTAAGCACCCATGGGATGCAACCCACCCCACAACCCACAGCACCCAAAAGATCTGCTGCCAACATCCTGGTGCCAGATACCACAGCACATCCCCAGAGGTCTTGTGGAGTCATACCCCAGGCAGCACAAGTGGAATCAAGATAATACTGCACATAATGTTTTCACTGTAAATGATTTGGCTGATCGATAAATACAAGTATACACAATCTGTTCAAAAAGCCACAAACTCTAATATTTCATTCAATCACCTTTAGCTTTAATGACAGCAAACAATATAGTGGCCATTTCACATGTGAAAATGGTTCCTCATGCTCCAAGAACCATTCTTTCACAAATTCATAGAATATACAGTACCTGTGCCTTCAGGGAAGTAAAAGCTCCCTTGATGTGATAACCTGGGCACTCAGTACATTCAGGTCAGCAACTAAGTTGCTGAGCCTAGACCTGACCAACTGAAGCAACACTGCCTCCAGAGGCTTGTACAATGGTCACTATGCATGATGCGTGCATCGCTTCATGTGCTTCTCTTCTTAATGTCATGTACCCATCACTCTGAACATCAGATCACATGACCTTTTTCCATTGCTCTAAAGTCAAATCTTTATGCTCCCTAACAAATTGAAGCCTTTTTTGTCTGATTAGCCTCACTAATAAGTGGTTGTCTTATGGCCACACAGCAGTTTAGTCCCAATCCTGTGAGTTCTCATCACATTGTGTGCATATGGAAATCCTCTTACTTTAACTATTAAACAAAGCTACTGTATGGTTTTTACCGTTCATTTTTTTTACCATACAACCTTAGAGTTTAAGTGATCTAAATTCATATTTTTTTTCTAACCATATTTTTTCCCACAAAGTTGACATACAGTATCAGCAATATTCTTTTTTGATAACGCGATGAATGGTTTCTAACCCAGTTCCAGAAGTTTAAAATCTACTTAGTTGTTTTCTTTGTTTGACGCAGTTAAAAACGTTGTCTTCCTCAAAAAAATGATGAGTTTCCACAATCGTTCCAGGTTTAAATATCTTTATATGTTTTCTTTGCTTGATGCAGGCCAATAATATGACCCTTTTGAAACAGAGAAACATATTTGCCACAACCACAGGATGTGTCTTCTACTTGATTTTAATTGATTAATAAGAAGCTACTTACTGCATTAAGGTGCAGCTACTCACTGTAGTTAAGATTAAATAACTTGTTTCCAGGTCAAACACATTAACCACTGCAGTAATTATCATAACAGAAGTCTCTTACCTATTCGCTAGTTAAATGTGGTGACTTTCTTCTTCTTCTTCTTCAGTTAGATTTAGGTGTAGGCATAGTATTAATTACCTCATTAATTAAAGAATAGTAAAACAAATGTGTGGTGTGTGTGTGTGTGTGTGTGTGTGTGTGTGTGTGTGTGTGTGTGTGTGTGTGTGTGTGTGTCCACAGGTTACGAGCTGGGTTGTGTGACAGGTGTACTGTCACTCAGGAGATGGCAAAGAAAAGACAGCAAGAGTATGAAAACTCCCAACTCCAAAGTCTGCAGCACATATCTATACTGAGTAGGTTGTGCATATTTAAATACTCAGTTCCTAGAAATATTTGCAATAAAACAAGCAATAAAACAAACCCTAATAGTTTACTTATGGATTCTAGCATCTGTATAAAGGTTCTAAGAATTACTGTTAAAATGTCTAGTAACTAATCACAGAGCAGATCTTGGTGAGGAGTAGGAGCTAATCTTTAGATTTAAAAAACACAAACAAGAGGTAAAACAGTTGGACAAACCACAAGCAATTTCCACAGATACTTGGAGTCTGTTACAATAGAAATAAAACAGAAATTAAACTGTTTATCCATAAACTTTCCTGGCTCTAGCTGGTGTACAAAAAAGTAAAAGCTCATAAAAGTAAATCGAGGGGGGCAACGTAAACTGAAAAAATGTGTTTGTCATGAAATAGTAACTTGATTAATTCCACAATTTTGCACACCAAAAAAAGTGGAAAAAAAGACAATTGGCTATAATGATGCTAAACACAGATCACAGCATTTACAAAGAATCACAAGATGATACAAACAAGTCTGTGAGAACTTATTGTATTAAAGCAGAGAACTTAAGGATAAGCTTAACAGAGAACCTCTTATTTAAAATTTTCATTTGTGATTGGTCGCTCTTGGTTACTAAACAGCTGCATGTATAGGGAAGTCCAGTATTTGTAAGAAGTGTGAACTCTATTCTTGAATTGCACATAGAAGATCATGGTGCACTTTTTCTGCCACCTTTTGCTTCTCTTAACAATTTGACACACCTCTCAAATGACAATCTTAGCAAACTAAGATATTAAACAGTTTTTTATATATATAAATGAAATAGAATTAGGCTGTTTATGCCACAGAGCAAGTCAAAGTTCCAGTTTCAAGGGCTCATGTCTAAAGTATCGACAAGTCACAAAACACAAAATTCAAAAGTATGTTCTACATTTTAAGTAATGCTCTTTAATATAACTAATATGAGATAACATACGAACTTATTCAAAGATGAAGACAGCTGTTAAACAAACAAAATTATATGGTGTGTTAAATTCATAACAGTATTCCACATTAATTATTGCATAAACTTTTTCTAACAGCTTTCTTCCCAAAAAAGTTAACAAATAGGCCTTATACTTACTAGGTACTTATCGTTAGTGCTAAATAACTACTACTTTTTGGAAAGAAATCACCTGTTTGGAGGGAAATCGCCTGATTAATCAGGTGAAAAACAAATGAAACAAAATCTTTGTATTTGTTTACAATTCGTGTACATAAGTAGTTTCTAACAAAATAGTCTAGCTTAACAGGCCATTAGGTAAAAATAGAATACCAGGAAAAATAAAAACAATAATTAATCTCTAGATGTTTTGAATGTAACCAGTAAATTCAAATATTCCACAGAACATTGGCTACTCTTAAGCATTTCCTTGTTACGTTCCTCTTTTTTCTCTTGCTCCTTATAGTGGGTGAGATAAATGCATTGGTGAAAGAGAATGAACGACTGAAAGAGGAAGTGAAGATTCTACGAGACCAGATAGAGTGAGTTTCATTCTCAAGAAGTATGTGTCAGTGTGACTTTTCATAAAAATAAATATATATGTACAGTATGAACAGTATGTACAGTATATATATATATATATATATATATATGTATGTATATATATATATATATATATAGATCTGTATGTGTCTATATATATATATATAT
>JAQMYJ010000015.1:14307620-14339161 GCA_030014305.1 Clarias laeviceps
TACACACACACACAAATATTTACCATGTTTGTGTGTGTGTGTGTGTGGACAAGGCTTGTTTGGTAATGGGTCTTTAATTATAAAAATGAAGCAATTTGACTGAAAGGTTCTGAAAAATATTTAAAATGTTAAATGCATATTATGTTTTAAACTGCGTATTCTGGCCTTGGCCTTTCAGGCAGCAGAATGGTCCCTCAGAAAGAGTTGAAACCCCTGAGGTTAAGCACTCTCCTGAACCTACAGCCACTCCCCTGTCCATGGCCATCTCTGTCCTGAAGAATGATCAGTCCGCACCAGGGGGCGCCACTTCACCTACAGCCATTGTGAAGAGTGAACCAGAACACAGCCAAAGTACAGAGCTTCCAGGAGACAGACAAGAGACATCACGTAATTCCTCAATGATATTCTTAACATTCTCACAGGGCAGCTCGTTCCTTATTTGTTTAATGCCTGTATTTCCCCCCTGCCAGCATATACAGACAGAGGGTCAGAGCAAAAACGGTTACAAGGGTGGAGTTTAGCACATCTTTTCGTAAGTCATTATACATCATCATACATCATACATTAGTTTAAAATTAAGTGCAAAGTTTTGCGATATATCTGTATTGGGAAGTTTAAAACCACACAATAATTCACAATATTTTGTCACACACCCAAACACGCATGTGTGTAGTTGTATTTTTATTATTTTTCATGTGGATGAATGTCAATACTTTTCAGGAGGCAAGTAGGCAGCCAATTTTTGCAACAAACCAAACAACATGGAAAGAGAGAAGGTGAGGTTTAAAAAAAAAAAAAAAAAGCTGTTGTTAGTCTAAACACCTGTGATGCAGTAGCCATTAAGCCGGTATCAACTAACCTCCGTTATAGAGGTGAATTTGACCAAAAACACACACCGGAGGTGGTTTTAATTTTTAATGGCAAACGCTAGAAAATAATATGTAAAATTAACAGTTCAAACCAACTGCTTATTCATGCCTGAATTCTTCTTTCTACAGAGCAGTTAGCATGGACTCTTTAGAAACTCGTCCATCCATCACCTCAGCTTCCATCCCTCCTCATCTCCGTCTTCTAAAAAACAACCCCCTGTTCTCAACCAGGCGTGCTGAGGATCGTCCTGCCCTTGTGCCTATCCCGGTGCGACCCCACCCTATCAAAACCACCCCATCCAACCTTCCCTGGCCTCTGTCTGAAAGATCAGATTGGGTGTCAGTGGTAAACACTGGCACCAGTGGTGGGCTGGTGGTCAGTCCGACCCTGAAGCATGACTCTAGTAGCTCTCCCGTACTTCGCTTTTCCAACCTGGTTCCACCAGGCCTTGAGTCCCACCTACCATCTCGAAGCCCTGTCCATCCACGACCAATCTGCCCACACCCGAGGAGCCTTGTCGAGTTGTCAGAAGGCAAAGAAAAGAGAACACCTCCAAGCTTACATCATGAGAGGATCTTTGGTGAGAATCTACGAGAAGGTGATGAAGAGGCACCTTTGGATCTGTCCAGTGCCTCTGGTCCGAACGTCAAAGAAAAAGAAATGGACTTGGCGTCATCTTCCTCTTCGTCACCACCAGCTCCACTCTCCTCACCATCTTCAGTTCAGTATGCATCTAGTCCTCAGAGTGATATGCAAACAGGAGATACAAAACCACAGGTACTAAATACAACCTTGCATGTGTTTTCATTTGAATAACTTGCTATATATAATACTTGTGGAAAGACCTTATCTGATATACCTTAAAAATTCTACTGCAAACTACACTGTTCTACTCCAGTCAGATTTATCTGACAGTTGTAAATGCCAAAATCAACACACATTAGCTAGAATTTAAGGCTGCATTCCAAATCTCATAATACACTATATTTAGTATGCTTAAATAGTAATGGCATCAAGATTGTACTAATATACTATGTACACATGTCCAAGTATTAATTACTTTATTTTGCAAATCAGCTTTTTGCTCTCTTTTAGTCTTACTGATTTGTAGGAGGATAGTGTCTATCTGAACTGGAGATGGCCTTATTAACTTAAACTTTTTTTTTTATTTTTTATTATTATTATTATTATTATTATTATTGTGGCTAGCAATTACTTCAAAAGAATTGGAGACCTATGTGATTTGTCAAAAAAAAAAAAACTGTTTTGCATATATGGTACTAGGATAATTCCTGAGTGACCACCCTAAATAAAATTGGTTCAACAATGAAAAACAAGTGAAAGTATTCTAAATAATGCTCTACAGATCTATGACGTTTGCATTACAACTGTAACAACAGTACAACTGCTATGCCTCATTGTAACTCAGTGTAAGAGGTAATTTAATAATAGTAAACATCTTAACAAAGAAGGTTTTAAAAAATCTCAGAGAACTTGGTCTTTTCTAAATGGAGACTGGCCGACCCTTCCCTATGGCATGATTCAATGCTTCATAACTCCTGTGACGGTCCATCCTACAAGGAGTGTCAATCCCTCATGGGCATTATGGTAGACATTATGTTTGGGTTAGTTACCTTTCCCAGTGGCAAGAGTGCTGCAGTCATTTTTGAACAACTTTTCAGTCAATTTCGAAAGTGCTTAATTATGAGATACACTATATGGCCAAGAGTATGTAGGTCCCCAATCCTGTTGCACATCCTCCTGCATTCTTCTGTGAAGGCTTTCTACAAGATTTTGGAGTGTGTGACAATTTGTGTCTATTCCTTCAAGAAAGCATTGTAAGGTCATGCACTGATGTTGGACAACAAGGTTTGATTTGCAATCAGCAGGTGTTAAAGTGGGGTTGGGATCTAGGTTCACTAAACACACTAAACTCATCCAACTATGTCTTTATGGACGTTGCTTTGTATACATCATAATGGAACAGGAATTAGCTTCCCCAAACTGTTGCCACAGTGTTGGAAGAATCCATTTCTCTTAAAAGGTCATCACAACTGATATATTGGTGTAGTGACCTATAAAGTCATGCCAGCAATTTCTGTAAGGGAAGAGTGTTGCTGAGGATCACTGGATGCAAATAATTGTCTAAAATGTCTTAGTATACTGTAACTTTACCACTACCGTGAAAATGAAACCCCAGATCCCTCCTCCACAAAACACTGCCATTGTGTACAGGCACCATGCATTCCAGTAGATGGTCTTCTTCTGGCAGACACCAGGTTCAGACTCAGCCATCAGACCTCCAGATAGTGAAGCATGATTCATCACTCCAGACAGCATGTGTCCACTGCTCAAGAGTCCAGTAGCTGCATGCACGTTCCAGTCCAAATATATATTTTTTTTCTTAGGCTTGTACGTAGATACTCATCCATTGAAACCCATTATAAGAAGTTCCTAATGCAGAGGTCTTGTGCTGATGTTGCTTTCAAAAGCAGCTTGGAAGAACCCATCCTACTACTATTGTTTATAGTTGCTAGCTATGTACTTGACTTCATACAGCTGTAAGTATTGCAGGGTCCCAATATTTTTAGCTACTGTGTGTACTGGTTTAGCCACATAGGTTATCCAGGTCATTCTCATCAACCCTTGATTAGGAGGGGTGGTGCACTGCTAGTTCCACATTCAGATGTGCCTGAGTAGATCTCAGAAATTCATCACGGTTCATTTTTATCATGAACCAACCCAGCAGGAAACAGTCAAGAACATTTTAAGGACTACTCTTTTATACAATTATAATATTTGTTGCAAATGCTACTTTATAGATCAATTTGTGGTTTTTATTTTTAATTAATTAATTAACTTATTTAATTATTTTTAAAATGACTACACACAGCATATACACACACAAAATTATATTGTTATTATGGATTCAAGTAGCCACAGTTAAATCGGTATCTTGCTTTTTAATATACACCAATCAACCATAACATTAACATTAACAGGTGAACTGAACAACCAGGTGAACTGACCATCACCTATACACCAGTAAACTGGCGACAGGAACAAGGGAACAGAAGGCTCAACCATGCCTGTGGGGACCAAAGGCCCACCTGTGCATTCCAATCCCACAGATAAACCAATGCAGCACAAATGACCAAAAAAAATCAATGATGGCCACGATAGAAAGGCACCAGAACACCCAGTGCCCCTGATGTAGTCTCCAAAGTCCCCTGATCCCAATCCAATCAAGCAACCAGGATGTGCCAGACAAACAAGTCTGATCCATAGAGACAATATCCCACAACCCACAGTACCGAAAGGACCTGCCGCCAATGTTCCAGTGCCACACACCACAGCACACCAAAGGGGAACCCATAACCTAGGTGGTTTCAGTGTTAATGGTTTTAATGTTATGGCTGATGCATGTATATTGCTCAACAGGAGCTGATGCTCAGAGAATTATATTCTATCTTCTATCTTAGATCACGTGACAGTAAACACCCTCATCTGTGTCAATGCTTGGCATGATTTAAAAAAGACAAAAAAAATGCTTCCACTTAAAACTACTTCCTCTCATTACTTCTCTAACCCTTTGTTTGATAAATAGCCTCAAAATGGACATTAGAACATAATGGTATTATTATACTAAAAAGAAAACAAGTTTTTAGAATGTCTAAAATTAGAAAAATAAAATAAAGTATTTTATAGTTATCACCATCATGGATTATTAGCTAACAAACGATACAGAGGAAAGTGTGTAGATGTGTGTGCGTAGCAAAAAAAGAATATTAGATCATCTTTATTGTTTACTGGGAAAAGCATGTGATTTCCACTTATCATTGGGCATCATTACTAAATTGTGGAAACATATAAAGAAGAAGATAGTTAATATTTTGTTTTCTTTGTAAATGCAACTTTTTTGTAGAGAGAAGAAACTAAAGAAAAACATAAGGAAGAGAGAGATGAGGGAAGTGAGAAGAATGAAAATGTAGACACAGAAAACCTGAAAGTCCCCACTCTGACAATTTCTCTTCATCCAGGTAAAGCCTCTGAGTAATTGTTTTTATTACAATACAAATTACGGGAAATGTCTCTGAGTAAATTATTCATTTCTGTTTGTCCTGGCAGTTGTAGTATTAGAGTCATTGAAAACAACAGGACAGGTAACTCTTCTTCTGCCCCAAATTGGTAAAAACTGTGTGTGGTATCACTATAATACTACTTGAGACATTTTGCTGCCATTTTGTCAGTGTTGTAATTCTGATGCTGTATATTTTAAAATGTGTGTGCTGTTGTAGAAAGAGAAGGACTTGGAGGAAGACAGCAGCCCACAAGACATGGGTGAAAAAGAGGATAGCAAACAGTTTCTAGTGAGAAAAAGATCAAACCAGACTGAAGGTATTTATAATGTATTCAGAATGGAGATGTGGTGGTGCTGGGTGTGGGAACTTGGTGACTAGTGGAGATGGTAATTTTATCTAGAAGCTTCACCGTGGTCTTTGTCCTATTTGGACGTTTTTACTCTTTCCGACTTTCCGAATTAACATGTTTTTGTTGTGCACTGAGTGCATTCTTTACTCTGTCCTAAACAATTTGAAAACTATAATGTCCCCTTATAACCTTAATATTTTTGTTTCTTCCCATAAATAACATTAAACCAAAGGCCTGAATTTTTATATGGTTTGTCTAAACCCCCTCAGTAGTGTCAGCAGAAATGATATTATGTCTTATAAACAGTAATCTGACTGGATAAAGCCTTTCCATGAGTGATCATAAGGGAGCACAACAGCATTGGGACGTTTAGCAATATGCATCACTCTATGTCAAATATATTCTAACAATCATCAATTACACTAACTGTTGGTCACCAGCATGGGTTAAAGGTCTGCAGTACTGAGGGGAGAGCAGCTGCCTTCCAAAATCCACGTACAAAACAAGTCATTGAAGCATTTTAGCAAGAAAACACATCTGACAATGTTATGTCATCTTAAACAACACTTTGTCTCCTTAGTACCTGTTTCTAAGTCATTCTGAATTGCCTCTGATCTGACCATACTGTTTTGTTCAATACAGTTACAATGCTAACTAACTTCTAAAACACGATTCAAATCCCTCTCTAACACTTGATAAAGTGCACTGCTTGGTGTGTAGAACAAGGGACTGCACACGCTACATAGCACACTAGCTTTCCATTCAACACTATTTTAGATTTAACCCTGAAGCCTGAAAGTTAGCTGATATTCTAAACCAGAATAAGTGGAAATATAAAATAAATCTCATACATTTCACAGGACTGTCCATCTCCATGGTTTGTTTTCTCCCTCTTCCTTTGGCTACAGTACATAGTACTAGTGAGATTTTAAAACTACTTTCATCCCATGAATTACACTAACTGATGGTCGCCAGCTCAAAGCAAGTTTCACCAGTCATGGACGTATGTGTGTTGGCAGAGCAAAATAACTACTTTATAATTCGTAATAAATGGTGTTCGTGGAGCCATGCTGATATTCGGTACAACAGCACTACCTCTTGTCAGATATTGCTTAAATAATGAATAGTTAAAAATATCACATTTTTAAAACTCATTGACTCTTTTGTTAGTCCTTTATCCAGGTCTTAGTCACAGTAAATTATGAGCAACCCACTGTGTCACTATGAGCTATGAAGTATTATTATTAATTATTATTATTAAAAAATTTAGAGCATAAAATAGATCAATGTAGTGAATTCATATAGGGGAAAATCACACACATATATGTACACAAGACACACATACTACACACACAGCTCAGGCATACATATGCAAATAATAATAATAATAATAATAATAATAATAATAAAGAGTTTAACACCAGATGCAATACTTTTATTATACAATTCACATAAAACTGGACCAAATATTTACCCTTGTTGTACACCACTCCTAAGATCAATAAAACCCCAAAGAATTCAATCGACTCTCAGCTATATACCTCTCATGAGATAACTCTAAAACAATTTCTGAACAGTTTGATTTTTAAAAAGTTTTATTATTTATTATTTTACTTCTCTTGATTTTCTGGCATAGCCGTTCCACGGCGCCCACTAAAAGAAAAGAAAATGAGGACAACACTACTGCCTCAGGGAACCAACCATGGAGACTCAGAGCAAGGCTGAACTCAGGGTCATGTACAAGGTTAGTTTTTCTCATGTTAATTGATCCATTTACCTATATAATAATGTTGATTACCAGAAAATCATCTCTCTGTCATAAAAACCATGACCATGAACCTCTGAATGTGTTCAGCTGCCCTGAGATATAGCGTGAAGAATTGAACGTAGTACAGTAGCTTCAAGTTTCTTGAAGGAGGCACATGCTACCATGCCCTTTCACTGGTAGACATCTATAGATGTCTCTAGAAGTGATCTAGCGAGTGGGGATTGGCCAAATTGGGAGAAATTGATGAAATATCAATTAAAAATAATAAATATACTAAGGAATGAAAAAATAAGTCAAAATAGGCTTCATATCTCTTTGCTGATTAATGGATTTGCTTAATTTTGTTGCAGACATTCTGTACTCATGCATCTGGTGTTCTACTGAATTACTGAACATGAAAAGAAGCCTACCCCTCATCTATTGCACTATAGCAGCAGGCACACCAGAAATCACACAGGAAGAAAAAAAAAAAACATCTAATTTTAGCACTTCTGAATATTATATTTGTTTAAGAAATTACATGGTCTGCCACCCAGATTAGTTACTTTTTTTATGTACCTTGCATCTCAAAGACAAGACTGGAGATTTTCTATAACCATTGCCTGTAGCAGGCAGTAAGTGAGAGTCTACTGTACTTCCTGTCCTGAAGCTGTGAACAAAGTTGACCTATCACCAAAAATCATTTCTTTTGGATGATCTGTTTATCATATCGTATTACATGTCTCTTTCTCCATTTCTCTTCATGTATCATGACCCATGTATCAGCTTCCATTTAAACTTCCTTTTTTATGTTAAAATTTATGCTTGTCTTTCATAGAACCGTGGTATGTTAGAGTTTATACCAGTCTTTCATAAAAGCAACTTACTGTCAGCCAGGAAGGCTACTTTTTCCGTTTTTTTTGTTTTTTTTTCGTTTTTTTTTAAAGGCCTGTCTCTTGCAAATGTGACAAAAACGAAACACCCTCCCCTTCCCCTTTTTGGTTTTGGTTTTTGCGATGGCAGAGCACATATTTTGTAAGAGTGAATTTTCCACTTGCAGCAGCTGTGGCCATTTTGAGCATGTAAAGGGGTGGGGAGAAAAAGTGTTACACTGACAGCAAAAAAAAGAAATAATAATAATTTTAAAATGTCTTTAGCCATGTCAAATGTCCTCAGTGCCATTTGTTATTATAAATTTGGTCTGTTCTTATGAGTCACTGAGGGAATTCATGCACACGTTTAGAGTATATGAAATGCTGGAAATGAAAATGTATAAAAATTTATCAGTGTATGCTGAAATAAACATTCATCAGCTATTTTTTGATGTGTGGTGTGTTTCTTTAGAGGTGACCTAGCTGGGGTCACAACTCATGCAGTGAATTACACAGCAGTGTGGACAAATTTCCTCTGACAGAGCATACAGGAAACAATATTTCATTACTGGGATGTTCATTTAATATTTCACAATATGTGCAGTGACAGGCATATCACAGTAACATTAGAATGGTGTAAAGTTGTATATTGTATATTTTCATTTTTAGTGATTTGCATGTTTGTTTTTTACAAATGTTTTAATGATACAATTAAAACTTTAACCACATTATTTGGCTTTTTATACTTTTTTGCTATTATATATAGCAAAAAGTATGTAGTATATAATTCAGTATATAAGTTACTGGAATGTTTGCAGAAACATTGCATTTGCATTTGAATAAAAATGCCTGTTTTAAAATAAATAAAAAAATTAATAAATGAATTATCTGACTGTTTTAAGAAATCATCTACTATGGCACTTAACAAAAGATTTATTAACCAGTGATTACATAAAAATGCACATATTATTTCCCCATATTGTGACGTAGTTTTTAGACTGGTTTGTGCACACATAGTTTAATTGTCTGACTAATTATTATCAGCATTTCCAGTCTGACTTCCTCCTTCTCTTCATCGTATTTGCATATTCTGGGCCCATACACGTGAGTTATGCTGTGTGAAGGTTTCAGGTGTAATTGTGTGTGTGTGTGTGTGTGTGTGTGTGTGTGTGTGTGTGTGTGTGTGTGTGCGTGCGCATGTGGGTGCGTGCATATGTGCTTTTGCACGTGCCTGTGACTGTGCGTGTGTGTGTGTGTGTGTGTGTGTGTGTGTGTGTGTGTATTTGAGTGTGTGTGCAAGCGTATCTGTGTGTATTTCATGCCATTTTTAATTTACCAGTGGACAGATGGATGGAGTTTAAACATGAGGAACTTCAAGAGCAATGAGCAATAACCCATCCTCGTTTAATCCTATGTTCTCTCTCCCTCTCTGTGTAGGAAGTTGATATTTAATCCTCACATTTGATAAGAGATTACCAGATTACTGTTTGTATTCACATACACTATGTGATTTGTGTCTCAACAACAACAACAACTTAATTATTATTATTATTATTATTATTATTATTATAATTATTATTATGTCAGCAACAGTTTATATTATTTTCTATCATCCTATTGTGTATTTCCCTAGTTTATTAATGTGTATATTTAATTAAAAAATATATATTGTTGTTTAGATAAATAGATATCTATTATTGTTTTAGTCATTTTGTTATGATCACAGATTTTTTTTTTTTTATCTGGCATGCCTATCTGTGTATTTTCTGTAATTTTCTGTATTCTACTTTTCTATTTTCATGCAAACATTTTGGTGCATAATGGATGAAAAGTGTTTTTTTAATACACTGATCAGCCATAATATTATAACCACCAACCTAATAATGAGTCGATCCCCCTTTTTGCCACCAAAACATCAATGCACTGTGTATTCCGACAGCTTTTTATGAGAACCAGCATTAACCTTTTCAGCATTAGAGCAACAGTAGCTCTTCTCTTGGATCAGAGTACATGGACCAGCCTTCGCCCCCCACGTGCATCAGTAAGCCTTGGCTGCCCATGACCCAGTTGCCAGTTCACCAGTTTTAATTCCTACCACCAGTTATGGTCTATTCTGACCATGACAGATTGGGAACATCCCACAAAAGCTGCAGTTTTGAGGTTGCTCTAACTCAGTACTCTAGCCATCACAATCTGGCTCTTATGAAAGTCACCCAAATCCTTATTTTATATAATCCATTTTTTTCCAACACATCAACTTCCAGGACAAAGCCATTGTAACAAGGTATTTTATCTATAGCTACTATTTGCCACTCCAAAACTGCAGGTCTTGTGGGATGTTCCCAGTGGTAGGACCTACTAAAAGTGAAAAGTGGTCCAAGAAACCTGTGAACTGGTGACAGGGTCATGGGTGACCAAATCTTACTGATGCACATGGAAGATGAGGCCTAGCCCATATAGGTCGATCCAATAGAAGAAGCAGTGTAGATCAAATTGCTGACAAGGTTAATACTGGTCCTCATAGAAAGGTGTCAGAACAAAAAGGGGGACCTACTCATTATTAACCGGGTGGTCATAATAAACTGTTATATTTTTCTTATATTATTATTATTATTATTATTTGTAGTAGTGGTGCCATCGTTATTATTATTATAAGTAGTAGTAGAAATAGTGCCTTGGTTGTTGTTACTATTATTATTATTATTATTATTATTTGTAGTAGAAGTGCCATCATTATTACTATTATTAATAGTAAACAATTTCACTTACCGGCTACTTAGGTTGACCAGTGTTACCATATTGAGCAAAATAGCTGCTATTTCTAATAAATAAATAAATAAATAAATAAATATTGTGTTTCAATGTTTCTTTACGGTTTGACTGCTCTATGGTAAACCGAATCGGATTTTTAATCCAAATTGACACAATCTGTGTGTATTCTGTGAGATTATAGGAAACAAGCGGCTATAACCGGGTTCATCCTCAACCGCAAACTCGCGTTCTTGATAGTACACTGAAATTGGGCGCTACCTGTCTTCTCCTGTAGGCTGGAGTGCGGTTTGGAACGCAGCCTTTGACGCTGCGTGCACGCGCACATATTAATCTAGAGGCTGAGTAGGCGGCTGAACTTCCTCCTCACTGACTGAGTGTACTGTACATCTTCACTTCCACTGCTCACAACACACAGCGTTACACGAGATGTGGGAACCGGCTTAAAAACATGCCTTACTGACAAAAGAAACTTCTCTCATGGTCAGCATTTTCCAAGGCTCTCGTGGATTAGTCTAAATTTGAACTGGGTAAGGATTTTTTATTATTGATATTATTATAATTATTGTTTATTTATATATTTCCGTAGCTTTAAAACACATATAAATAATATCTCTACAGTATTAGGCTGGTTTCCTCACACACACCTAACAAATTTCCTCTTTAGTTTTTTTGTTTGTTTGTTTGTTTTTGGAGGTGAGGGGGGTTTAAATGATAAAGCGTGAAGCAGAAATTAATTGTTTCACTTTGCTCTGGACTGTAGACTTATGAATGAATTGAAACATAATTCATTCATGAGTAAGTAAGCAGTTTATTTTCGATGATGTTAAATTTACTATTAAAATACTGGCCTGTTCTTGTTTGTGTGTTATGGAAAACGAAGTGCTTAGATCGGTATCCATTTCCTTTAACAAGCCAAGCCACCACCATAAAGAGTACGAGTGCTGTAAAGGAAACAACCAAACAAACTACTCAAGCTGTGATGGTATCGGTATGTAGACGAGTGCAAAGAGTTTAATCATTAAACCGGCTTTCTCCATACTCTAGACTGTCCCATTCATCTGAAATGATAAATACCTTAGTTTTAAAATAGAGTTTTACAAAGCCCAACACAGAAGAAAAAGGTCCTTGTTTAAAAGGCTGAATGTCCTTATTTTAATATGCAAACTTTATAAAAATTGATAGTATGATTGGTATACATATTGGGAGGCACACCCAAAATGATGACGTTTTACGTACCATCGCTTTACAGATAAAAATATGTAAACTCTGTTTGCAAGCACCGCACTAATCTAGGAAAGTGTGTGATTTAGTTTGGCCTATTTTTTTTTGGTTTTCTGTTTTTGATGGGATCCACTTAAATGTACACCCCATTTTGCGCATTTAGCTGTCACACTTATCCAAAGCAAATGAAGTTAATTAGAATATAATTAAAACATGTGGCTAGTGGGGAAAAAAAGAAAATGACAGCAATAGCAGCAACACAAGACAATGTTTCCATCAACTGACCACAAACAAGTGTGACATGGTGAACTGAGAGAGAAAGCGTTAGACCCTAAGAGTGCTAGAAACTCCAGCAACGTAGACTAACATTGACGCATTGATGCAATCTTTAAAAGCAAAAGAACACAAATTATGCTCATAATTTGGTACAGCAAGGCTAATCACTGACAACAATGACTAACAGCACTGCAAAATAGGAGGGCAAAAGTACTGACTTGGCAGAATACAATGGGCTGCACATTCTACATTAATGTTATGCAGTGCGCCTGAGGTCATGGCTGTTCCTGTAAGAAACAGTTCAGCTTCACACCCCCTTTCTGCTTCAAATACCCCTTCAAATACCCTCACTTCCTGTAGAAGGCGGCCTTCAGCTGACTTCCCCCCCCTGCTCAGAGTTCAAAGTATTAAGTATGACATGAGTCTCTGGGTTTCATCTATAACAGAGAGCATATCTATGTTCTGTGTGGCTTACAGGAGAAAATGAAACTTCTATGTAGACAGCCTTGTCTATAAGCATCCTACTTAAAGAGGTGAAGGTGCAAAATCCCTCCTTCATTCATCTGGAAATGTCTGAATGGTATAATAGTCCAAATCCTGTTAAGATTTAGTTTAGATTCATCAACAAAAAAAAAAGCTGAATCTATAAAAAAGTTCCAGCTCCAGTAACAAAAAAGCAGTAGTAGAAATGGGCCAGATATAGCCGCACAGTAATAAGAATAGAGCAAAAGAGGAACCAGTGAGAGCGGAATGAGGAAGCAAGTTTTCAGTTTGCCTTTATTCTGCTTCATTGGCTGCCAGCCACACTGGACAGCTTCAGTGTGTTAGTGTGTGCTTGAGTAAAACAGTGTCCAATCAGCTGTAATACAAGCCCCTACCATGACTAACCTTTATAGCATGTTTACACATGCTATATCGGGGCAGTGGTGGCTCAGGTCGAAACTCTGGATTGCTGATCTGAATGTTGTGGGTCTAGCCCCGTCACCGCCCACCACCAGATTGGCACTTTTGGGTCCTTGGGTGAGGCCCTTACCCCTATGAGCCCAAATTACTAAGGCAGAGGGTTGGGCTCGGACTAGAAACTGGGCCCCAGTAAAACAACCACTGCTATGCAAACAGCAGAACCCGTTGCCAGACGTGCTTAGTTGCACGGGCGGAAAAGAAACGTTTATATAGAATCAACCAAAACATGGCTGTTATATATTGAAAATAATGTTCTGTATATATTTTCAGCACATCTTAGAATAAAAAGCCACAAATGGGAAAAAAAAGTTAAGGGTACCATCTCAGCAATGAGAAAAGATAAAACTTTTTAAGTGTGTATGTCAAAAAAAGAACAAAGATTTGGTTGAGATAATTTCTTTCCATTTTTATATCATCTTGGTACTTTAATTTCAAAAACGCTTACACGTAATCTCAGTAGTATGAAATGAGCAGTGTTTTTTTTTTCTTTTTCTTTTTTTCCCCCAGTGAGTGACATCTAAGCACGTAATGGTTCATAGTAAAATTAATATTTTTTTATAACTCCCTTTATAGATAAAAACTGGATATAAGTAGAGTTTAATTTTCATTGTGTATTTCCGTTATTCGCGTAAATCAATTTATTTCTTGTGCATAACAACAGTTCATTAACCTTACTTGGGTTTTCCCAGGAAATGATTGTGGGATATTTTTTTCTTACCTGGCCTCTGCCTTCCTGCACTTCTGTCACTCTGGAAAGACCCATAGTGCACCAACACCAAACTGCTGGCTTAGAGTAACTAGTACACTTATACATCATGTAGGGTACTATAGTTTTAGCTTAGCTTGTCTGATTGTGCTACCAGGCTTACATCTGGTTTGTTCCAAAGGTTAGAAAATGGTTTTATTTCTGTATTTTTTGTTTATCAGTGAATGGGTATGAATAAAGCAATGCTATAGGATACACGATTGAGCGAACACAAGCCCTGGGGATGGTTTCTATCTACACAGTAGTTGTCTGCTCACTTTGAACGAATGCAGTTTTACTGTATATACATTCAGAGTTGACTCACTAGTCTATGACCCTTTTTCAAGTGTATAGTGCTCATGTTTATGGCTACAGGAAAACCCCCAATTCTGAGCTTCATTCAATCGCTTTTGATTAGTGCTGTCGGATTGAGGTTCACACCTAAGTTGTGTTACACTGCATTTTAATTCCCTGTAGTCATTTTTCAGTAACAAACCCGCAAAAAATGTACAGAGCCAATGAAAGGACATGATGTAAATTATTTGGTTAATTATCACATGTATTCTGTTATACTAGTATCTGATGTTCAAGCAATAGACAGAACAACATGTCCTTTAAAGGGATCGTTAGACATGTCTGATTATATAATGCCTAAGCATGTGACCTCCAGTGCAGGTATTTCAATGTTTTGAGATGTGAAAATTAATAAAAGAGAAATGAAAAAGTTATATATTATACACAGGCTGCTTTCATTTTCAGAGCTGTTTTAGCATGTTCATTATATTATATACTGTGTTTAATATACTCTAATGCAATATAGGCAATTAAAATTTTATATTGTCAAGCAAGTAGAAAAGTTTCACTACTTTATCCATTTTAGATTAGTTGTTCTATATGTTCTTATGTTCTACAGCTTTCTGCAGCATCCAGATATTCTGAAAATAACATGTTATAATGGCAAGACCTCAGTACAAGATGTGATGAGGTGTCATTTTGTAATAGATGTGTCTACAAGACTATCCGAATATATCTGTGCATGTCTATATAAAAACATGAGGCATGTGAAGTGTGTGCTCAAGAAAGAGGCAGAGAAATATACATACTATTATTATAGGCTAAGACCAATGATATATACTGTATGCGAAAAACACTATGTTTGTACAGACAAGACATATCTAAATTCCAGGAATTCGTTAGTTACTTGTTTAAAATTAAATACGTACTATATGTTTTTTGTAGAATGACAAATGTAAGTTTTTTTTTTTTCTTAAACAGTGACTTGTAGAAACTTGATATGCCCTATTATTATTATTATTATTATTTTTATTTTTTTTGTGCAATATCATGTCTGTTCCATAAGGAGTAACAGTTATAGTAATAGTAAAAGACAGCTGGTACTGCTAGCTTAATCTATACTGGCTGTACATGGTGCAGCTGTGGTGTGTGCGTGTGTGTGCGTCTCATAGCTTCCCCAGGCTTCTTCCTTTTGATAGCTGACTTCTGACTTGTCTCTCACACGCGCACACCGCAGGACCACCATGTCTGCTTCCTATTTAAAGAAGCACATGATCTATTATTAATAAATATCTCATCTCTTATTATAATTCTGTTTCGGTCAGGTCATCAGCAGTATGCAGCAAAGCCATAACATGACAGGCAAATTTATCAAATCATTTCATACACAATTTCTTCGAAAGATTAGATCCCAACTCCAGCTCTCATGTCTCCTCCCTGCTAGGCAGCGATGTCTAACGTGTCTGTCCTCATTTCTCCGATTGTCTGTGTGTGCAGGTTTTTATCATGGGCTGTGTTGGCACCAAGCCAGAACA
The DNA here is from genome assembly GCA_030014305.1 of Clarias laeviceps. NCBI lineage: Eukaryota > Metazoa > Chordata > Actinopteri > Siluriformes > Clariidae > Clarias > Clarias laeviceps. The sequence goes on from JAQMYJ010000015.1 coordinate 14,323,347, forward strand.
GGATTCCGGTGGCAAAACGGTGGGCAACAACGACATGGGAAACCGCAATCAGACAGCGCACTATGTCAAAGACCCTACAGCAGGGAGCAAGGCAGTAAGTGGAGTTATACATCAGGGTTTCATTTGGTTGAGCAAGAAAACAGAAAGTCTTATGGAAAGAAGAAGTGTTACGGGGACTTTCTCACAATCTTACTTCTACTTAAAAAGTTTATGATTGCACATTACTCTATAGCCTTTGTTTTGTAAAGTCATCAAAATGGAATATTTAAGTATATTTAGCTTGCTCGGGGGTATTTCCTCTTCCTGATCACTGAAGTTGGGACAAGGCACAGACAACAGTTTACTTTAAGATACTGTACTGAAATGAGCAAAAATGGTCACATGACATTCTTTCTGAAACCACACCCTGTTTGCACTTTTAGAGTTTTGTCATTTGTTACATTAGTACATTTGAAAGCATAGTACATAGTGTGTGTATAGAATTCAATGCACATATGAAATCTTACAATGTACTTCAATACATTAGTCTATAAACAATGAACGCTTGTAGTAAAAAAAATGCTGTTTGTAAGGAATAAGGAACCATTTTAAACACAGCTAACGACTGTTACGGTATCACAGTTTGATACCTATTTTACGTTTTATTAATATCTAATGCAGTATACATTATTATGAGACCAAAAAGATGCTTTTCTAATTTAATACCGGTCAAACAGAACAGTCCCCAAAAAGAAACACATACTCGTTACAATCATGTCTATCGCATTGCACATTGCACCTAAGGCAACGCTAAAATACAAAGTTATTTGTATCAGTAAAGAAGTAGTTATAATATAATACATAGTTTAATATAATAATAATAATATAATCCAGCGATTAAAAAAAATCGCTTTAATATTGGTTAGCTGTGATTTTCATTACTCAAAGAAAATTTGAAGAAAAGAAAATTACAGAAATCATCATGCCTCATGGATGCTTGAGGGACTCCACTTTGAGAACTGCTGGGGAATCATTTATTTACCTCTTTTCCTACAATGAAAGGATAGAGTGAAAAGAGTGAAACGTTCTTTATTGCGGTTAGCATTATGTTCCTTACAAGGCCGAGGCTAAAATAATTTATCCCTAATGTTGTGACTGCATATGGAATTATGTGTACAGTATTGCTTTAGCACAAACACAGCAGATTTTATATTTCCATCTGCTCTAGAGCTTAGTACAATTTTTAAAAAATTAACGAATAAATAAAAACACTGTCAACAAAAAAGGCAAAATCTTTATTAGGTCAAACCTCTATTACTGTTATGTTACTCTGAGTCAATGCGATGTATATGATGAAGGCCTTGCCCTTAATACAAATTTAACTCTAATTAACGTAATAAATGTCAACATGAACACACACACACACACAAGTCAATTGCAACATACCCTGGATTAGTGTGGTTTTAAACAATAAATACAAATAAACTACAAAGAGCATGTTGCAGGATTTACTAATTTGTAATTCCAGTTTTATTTTTAAAAAATCCAATTTTAAATATCCAGTCAAATAAATTATCTATTATTGATTATCATGTCATACAGACTAAATGTCATAAAGGAAAAATTTTGTAACGGTAAAACTGTCCTTGTTTATGAAATAGGATTTTTGGTTTTGTTTTGCCGTTTGTCTTTAATTAAGCCATGAGAACCTGGAAAGGCATTTTTAGTGACTGGAAAAATATCGAAATAAAGTTTTAAAACAAATTTAATTAAGCTTTGATTCGTCAGGATAGTGTGTTAAGACAATACAGATAATTTTGATGGCAGCAAAAATGATCAGTAACATAGAACTTTTTTTTATCATTTTTCAATTTATTTTATTTTTTAAATCTTACATATATTTAAGCATGGACCAAGATCCTCCGAATTAGTTTTTAGAGTAGAGCATTGCAGTGAGAATTATATAATTCCATTTCATTTAATGTAATCTACTTTAAAGACACATTTCACTAAAACCACGTACAGTAATATTCTGCCCTACATTTTTTTGACAGTTTCTATTTGTTCCTGTTTGTGCCCTTGGTGACTTTAGTGTTGTATTTTCCTCTTACTGCAGCCTATAAGTAATTTGTGGTGACTGAATAAAGATAACTAACTTGTCTTGTACTGGTTCTTTCACAACACCTTCATTTGAATACAGATTCTGTTTGCTTTGTAAAAATCTTTACAATCTCAATTCAGTTCAACTGACAACTGACAATCATTTGAATTTAACAGCAGACATTATGACAAACCATGAATTTTGGATGAACATTTATATTTAGATTTATTACAAGAGAGAGGCGACCGTAGCAAGGAAAGAGACAACATACAGTACGGAAGAAACCATGAGAGGAACCAGACACAAAAAGGGAACCCATCATGGGTGATACCAGATAGTGCGATTAGAAAACCATACGTTATCTTTAACCATATTTATAGCAAAAGAGTACCCAGAATGAGCATAATGGAAACAAGAATTTTTTGAGTAAGATCTAATTTTGCAGGTGGAAATTTTGATTAAAATTTTCATTTTATGTGTGTAGGAGTTTTATATGTAAAAGCCTGTACCTTTAATTGACATAGTGCACACTGCAAACGTATCATCATGGATAGATTGGAACTTGGTCCTACAGCAGTGGATCAAAAGTGTAAAACACTTTCAACCCATATTATTTGTAACCTCATATTATTTGCTACAGCAAAAAACTATAGTTAAAGAAAGTGACTGTAAAACTTTAAATTTCTAGTACTTTGATCCAGTTAACATATGAAATATGAAAAACCTAATCATATAATTCATGTTATTTTTTTTCCTCCCAGCAGAACAAAAGCTGCCCCATTCCTCCTACCCCAAGCACGGACGGTAAGCGACATTTTTCACTCTTTAAAAGATTTGTTACTGACTTTTACTGCTTAAATGAGCAGTTGTTGCCCATCACTGCTTTAAGAAGTGTCTTCATGCGTGCACTTCAAAGGAAGTGTCTGAATTCATTGACTTGTGAACATGTTAACACTAAATAATTTCACTCTGATTTAGGTGGAGCACTTGATAAAATGTTCACTGTACACTAAAGAGGAAGTCGCTGCTAACTTCATACTTCTTTACAGTTGAGCTATTAATACAATACGTGTTAATTTGCAAAGAAGACGAAGAAACAAACTGTAATTCATGTGAGATTTCATGAGCCTGGTGTCAAATACATTTCCTGTTAGATGCTTGACTAGTATTTATAGTATGATGAATTCACAGCTCTTTATGTGCTAGCTTTCTGTGTTTTTGTAATGTACAAATTATAATCACACAGGTTATAGTCCTAACTAAGGTTGGCTGAGTGAAAACAGTCTAAAATCCTGTTAATGTTTTTTAGATTTTGAGAACATTGCCATAGCCCTCTTTGACTACGAAGCATTGCATGATGGAGACCTGGGCTTTAAAAAGGGAGACAAGTTAAAAATCTTACAAGAGTAAGTGCCTATTGGACATAAGCTTTCAAAAGTGGCATAGTTCTTATTCATACTTTTATACATATGTAATGTTGTTTATGCTTTTTATCGGTGCAGGTCAGGTGAATGGTGGAAAGCATTGTCTGTGAGCAGTGGTGAGGAAGGCTACATCCCCAGTAACTATGTAGCTAAAGACACACTTCAAACTGAAGAGTGAGTGTATAATATACACCATATTCTAGAAAATAGACATTACAGAATACATTATACAAAGTTATATAAAGCTCATAACAAGCATGTTTGTTCTTGTGTGGTTCATTTGCATCATCTCTAAGCCCATGATTTGAAATACATTGAAATACATAATCCTTTTTAGTTGGTTCTTCAAAGGAGTGAGCAGGAAAGATGCCGAGAGACAGCTCCTGGCTTCTGGGAATAAAGTGGGCTCTTACATGATCAGAGATAGTGAGACCACCAAAGGTGAGTTAAACATGTATGCTGATCTACTTAGATAATTATTTCTTTTATTTTTCATTATACAATCATTCTTAATGTTGATTTGGCCAACAAAGAATAAATGTACAATTCATTTTTACAGGAAGCTATTCATTATCAGTAAGGGACCATGACCCTCAAGCAGGTGACACAGTGAAGCATTATAAGATCCGCACGCTAGACAGCGGCGGGTTCTACATTTCACCTCGAAACACGTTCACGACCCTGCAGGAACTCGTCAACCATTACAAGAGTAAGCACCAGAAAAGTCATGTGACAACGCATACACCACCATGTATTTTTAAAAGGGGTTTAACAGTACTGTAGCTAAGCTGAGATAGCTGTCCCTGTATCTAAACCTAAATATTGTCTGTAGTTCTGTAACCAAGATAATGTCTAAGTTTTTTTTCTATTATGTAGTGTGGTCACAAAGCATGTTATATTCTATATTTTTTTGCTAGGCACTGTAGTCTGTACCCTAAAATGTGGGGAACAAATGTCACTAGCTTTAATTACTAGCTTCACCAGAATTATTATTTTAAGAAAAAACAAATGTTTGATTAATAGATCGTCTTGGTTATATCTTCTTGGTCTGCACCGTCACAGCCAGTAGCTAAAAGCGGTTTTCCAGTGTATAGGGTTTTTGCATTAGATCAGAGTATACATGTATACTGAGAAAGGTTCATTGGTGAGATGTGTTTTTGTTGTCCCAATTTTTTTACAGAGCAGGGAGATGGACTGTGTCAGTCACTTACTACCGCCTGCATTAGTGCCAAACCGCAGAAACCATGGGAAAAGGATGCCTGGGAAATCCCACGAGAATCCCTCAAGCTAGACAAACGGCTGGGAGCTGGACAATTTGGAGAAGTTTGGTTGGGTAAGTTCCAAACACCAATCTGTGATTAATATTTTGTATTAATTTGATATATCTGGCATATTTTTGCACTTAACACATTGTTTTTAGATAGTCAGAAATATGTTAAATAAGTATTGAAAGTTTAGTTTATACACCAATCAGCCATAATATTAATGCCACAAAATATTAACACAATAACAACATTGATTATCAATTATATACTGTACCAGTAAAATCGTGACAGGATCATGATCACCCAAGGCTCATCCATGTCTGCAGGGACCAAAAGCCAGCCTGTTTGGTTTAATTCCCCAGAAAAGTCAATGCAGCACAAATAGTCAAAACAGTCAATTCTGGCCAAAGTAGAAAGGCACAAAAACAACTCCCCAGATCCAAAGAAAACCGAGCACACATGAGATGTGCCAGACAAGTCTGATCCAGGGAGGCCCCAACCCATAGCACCCAAAAGATCCACCAACACCCTGACGCCAGACACAACAGCACAACTCCAGAGGTCTTATGAAGTCATGACCAGAGGGGCCAGAGCTTCTCAGGTGGCACAAACGGAACCTATGCAATACTGAGCATATTGTGTTGCAATGGCTGATCGGTTTGTTCGTGGTGAAAACCAAAATGGATAAATGAATAGAGAACGATATGTAGTATTTTGATTATAGCTTGGCTTCTTATTTTCAGCCACATACAACAAGCACACCAAGGTAGCTGTGAAGACTATGAAGCCAGGCAGTATGTCTGTGGAAGCGTTCCTGATGGAAGCAAATCTTATGAAAAGCCTCCAACATGACAAGCTGGTCCGCCTCAATGCTGTAGTTACCAAGGAAGAGCCCATTTACATTATCACAGAATACATGGAGAAAGGTATGTTCATGTGTGGGTGTGGTTGTGCGAGAGAGAGTGTGAACACATGCAAGATTTTCTGGATAAAAGGTGAAATAACCATTTTTAAATATACCCATGTGTGCATTTTAAAGGCAGTTTATTGGACTTCCTCAAGAGTGATGAAGGAAATCGTCTTCAGTTGCCTAAACTAATAGACTTCTCTGCACAGGTGAGTCTATCGCTGTCTGCACCTTTCACTCCTGCTATTGTCCTGCAGTTCCTGCATTTTAAGTGTGGAACTGAATGTACCATGGCACATTTGCCTTTGATGTACAAAGCAGGTTTGTCCCGTTAGTGGGTGAATTTTAATATTCAAATCTGATAAGCAACAGGTACCTCTGTGTGTACAGAAGTAGGCATGCTATATCGGGCTTGGTGTATGTCAAGAGGTGGAGCTCAAATGATTACATTTCAATCAAACAGTAAGCCCAAAAGACTTTTATTTGTATTAATTATTTTTCAGAAATTGGTTTCTGTTGCAAAGGGGAAAACAAACATTTATTTGCGAAAATCAGTGTTCCATATAACCGCAAATCTTGATACTTGCAATTATAGGGCTCCATATAAAACTCCAGATTGAATCAAATACTGTACATTTACTGGATTTGGCAAACATTTACATCTATTGCATTTAGCAGACACCATTATTCAGAACAACTTACATTTTTCATTGTCATTATGCAGTTAAGGGTTAAGGGCCTTGCACAATGGCCCAACAATGGCAACTTGGTGGTAGTTGGGTTGGAACCTGGAACCTTCCAGACCATAGACCAATGCCTTAACCCTGAGCTACCCCCTCCATACAGGGAATCTTGAGGTGTTATAAAAAAAACTTGCATTTTAGATTATTTTCAACGGTCTACCTGTCTTTGTCTATCCAGACAGCAGAAGGCATGGCCTACATTGAACGACGGAACTACATTCACAGAGACTTGCGGGCTGCCAATATCCTGGTTAATAAGAGTCTGGTGTGCAAAATTGCTGATTTTGGTCTGGCACGTATCATAGAAGACAATGAATATACCGCGAGAGAAGGTGAGTCGTTTCATTTGCCAAATTAGCGTAACTGTTAAAGTTCATTATTTATTTACAAAGTTTTGTTGCATTGCTAAATGGTGTTAACTATTAAACTGTCTATTCTTTTGCTCAAGGTGCCAAATTCCCCATTAAGTGGACCTCGCCAGAAGCTATAAACTACGGCTCATTCACCATCAAATCAGATGTGTGGTCCTTCGGTATTCTGCTTACTGAGATTATCAGTTATGGCCGAACACCATACCCAGGTCAGCACCTACCACATCATATTCTATGTTAGGGTTTTTAACCTGTGGGGTCCATCCCCCAAAAAAGCATGATCACTTTTCAAGGTGGGAAAAAAAGATGTAGGCTACATTCAAACACCATTAAGGAACATGCAAGAATTATGTACAGTAATGTCCAATACCACATTGAAGGAAGGAATGTCGCTTTTAAAATTCAGGTTAAACAAATCGTTAAGATGGAATTATAAGGTTCTGGCTGACTTTTTTGGTCAAAATGAAGTTATTCCCAGGGACGTTGTCAAATTAGTTGGCATCAAATCTAATTGTCGATTACTTGATGATGTCATCGCACTTGATTCTCACGCGAACTGTGAACGCTCTAACATACAGATGTTAGGCTTACTGGAATGATGTGTTTAATACAGTGACGATACACGCCTTCACAAGCATTTCACTCTTAAGCCGAGCAAAACAACCCCTAGAATCAGAGAGAATGACTTTGTACTGGCTGTGGCCAAGCAGCGCTTTGTGAAAGACGCGAGAGTCTTAATTAGTTGCTTTTTTTTTTTTTTTTTCCCCCAGTTCTCCTCAATTAACCTTTTTAAGTGAATTTCACTCAGACGTATGCACTATTTCATCACGAAAGTTAATTGAAAGACATTTTTAATGAAGTATCCATCTTTATTATCTTCTTATATTACTAACTATGTTAGTTTCCACATGCACAAAACAGCCTCAAGCTAAATTTAAAAGCTAATAGCTAAATAAGAGCTAGTAAAAGTCTCATTTGTAACCTGATTAGTTGGTTCAGTAATCAATAGATTAATTAATAGTTGTAGCCCTAATTCTCATTTTTTTATTCCGTGTCAACATATTAACATAGGATGGGGTATTTTTCAGTGATATGCACCCTTTGTTTAAAAATTAAAAGGAACAGCATGGTTCTCCTTTTCTACTTTAAGGAGGGAAAGAAAACTTTAAAACTCAATATCTCAAAACCGCACAAAATGCAGATAGAACCTCATAATTCCAAGGGAGTGTAAGGATGTATTCACAGAAAATTGTAATCTCCGACTCTCAAAAAAACCTGAATCAGAGAATGTCTATTGTTATTATAGCATATGTAATTAAAGATAGATAGAGAGCGAGATTACTTTATTAAACCCAATGGGAAATTGCAATGTTACAAAGCCAGTTCACACCTTATACAACATACAAGTAACAAGGTGTAGAAGAATATTAATGCCAGGTTAAAATGAATAAATAAATCACACTGAGAAAGTCAAGTTATTATTTATTTAAAAAATCTGCCATTAGCAAGGTAAAAACATTGTAAAATAATAAGAATATACTATTTATATACAGTATATACAGGTGTAAATGTAAGTAATTGTACTTAAGGTGCAAGTCGTCATATTAATAAAAAGAGAAGGTGAGAGTACATTGTCATATTTGTGCAATCAGGTACACTACAGATTATACAACTCTAATTATAGTAATGTCAGAGAAGCTACACCCCCTCCTGACACAGAGCAGATATCTTGTGAAGTCTAATTACAGTCAGCAGGAAAACCTTCCTGTAGCGTTCTTTGTCACAGCTGAGCTGAAGTATTCTCTTGCTGAATTGCTCTGCTCTTTTTTGGAGGAGGTTTGAGGTCTTTCTCATGATGATTAACAGGATTCTCTTCTCTTGGAGTCCCAAAATTGAGCTAGCCTTCTGATTAGTAACTGCTAATGCTGCCCAGTAGATAGTAACAAACAATATTGCACTTGCAACATCAGACTGATAAATGATCTGCAACATTTTGCTGCAGACATTGAAGAATCTTTGTTTCCTCAGGAAGTAGAATTTGCTCTGTCCCTTCCGGTAGACAGCCTTATGTAGAATCTTTTTTTTTATTTTTTTTATCATAAACGAAAGCTAAGCACAGTTAGTAATGTTAGGAATAACGTCTTTCCATATGCAGATGGGTACGTGAAGGATATTCTCTCAATTGGTGTTTGCCAGAGTTTAGGATATGGGATTGTGAAAATGAGATCATTCTCATATTATATTTCACATTTCATTCCTTTAGAAAGCCACTCCCATTAAATAGAAATGTTTCATCATAGGAGGCAGGTGATCTGTCAGAGTATTTCTGTATTGATTCAATTGCATTACAGAACCTTTTTTTTTCTTTTGTGCGCATGACTACAGTTAAAAATTAAGCCACATGTCTTTGATGACATCTAGTGGCTGGTAGCAGTACTAGTACTATTTTAACCTCATTCAGATCCATTATAGCTTAAGTCAAGCATAATTTGCATAAAGCCGTTTGGTTTTGGATTCCACAGGACTTAGTAAATAATTAATTATTTAATGTCTAGTGGATTATGACTGTAAAGACAGCATTTAAAAATATATATTTTGTAATATTTAGCTTATTTTGTAAGATGTCTTATATATGATTGAAAGATCCTGGATGCTTTGGCACATTGTTGTTTTTAGTAGGCATAAATGTAAGTGTGTGCATGTTAATTTAGTGTGTTTTGCAATAGATGACATCTAATTTGCTGTTTCTGACATATCCATATGCAGACACATATTTCCATATGCAGAAAAACTGAAGCAAAATTATCTGTATATTATCTGATCTTTAGATCATCATGTACTATTTAGTCATATGGTCAATACCTACTTCACAGTGTTGCGGCTTGACCAGTCATTTAAAAAAAAAAAAAAAAAAGGAATCATTGGGGGGGTATGGTAACATAGTGGTAAGCACCTCACACCTCTATGGTCTAGGGTTCATTTGCTGACTTGGCTTTTGGTGTGTGGACTTTGCATGCTCTTTGTTTGCTAATTGTCCATTCCAAATTTCCTATAGTGTGTGTGTGTGTGTGTGTGTGTGTGTGTGTGTGTGTGTGTGTGTGTGTGTGTGTGTGTGTGTGTGTGTGTGTGCGCTTATGTGTGATGAATTGGCACCCTGTCCAGGGAGTCCCTAGGGACAGGCTCCAGACTTAACACAACCATGTACATGAAAAGCAGTATAGAAAATGAGAAAGAGAGGGAGTTAATGAGTGAGTGAGGAATCGGTGAAGGCAACTAATCCATAGTCTTAGGCTAGAGCAATTAGTGTTAGCATAGTACAGTTTATTCTGCATTGCTAAAATATCAAGATCATTAAAAGTTCCACTGTGTGTGTATTGTGCAAACCTCTAATTTTCTTTAATGTTCTTTGTTTGTGTGTAATGTCAAGGCATGACAAATCCAGAGGTGATTCGCTCCCTGGAGAGAGGATATCGCATGCAGCGCTTGGACTCATGCCCTCAGGAGCTGTATGACATTATGCTGGAGTGCTGGAAGAACAAGCCAGAAGACAGACCAACATTTGAGTACCTTCAGAGTGTGCTGGAGGACTTCTACACGGCCACAGAGAGCCAGTACCAACAACAGCCCTGAGATACACATGCACACAAGCACCTTAGGCTAGGCACATGCAGCAAGTGCACCTGCATTCATATTTAATGCAAATGCACAGCATGAGTGAATGACAATGAATTAACAAAGTATGCAATCTTAATTTAATCATGCAAAGCCTTTAACCTTTTGGTGAGTGTAGCATATGATTGCACAAAATTGTACAAAATTATAATTTATGTATGGGATTACTGAGGTTTAATATCATTTTTTTGTTTGTTTGGGTTTTTTTTTTTTTTTTTTTGGGGGGGGGGGGGTTGTTTTTGCTGTTTTACTGTTTCTAATTTTTTTATTTTACCTAGGTGAATTTAAGAAAGTTTCCTTCCATGCTTTCACATGCTTAGTCAAACTATCTCTAATCTCACCCCTAACCACAGTCTTAATCTTGATGGCTTTTCATAAGAATTGCATATTATGAATTATGAATTTGCAGTTTGGATTGTTGGAAAAAATTACTAAAAAATAATTCAAAACTGCAACCTATATTAGGTTAGAACCACCTGAAGTGAACTCGGGTCACTCTTCAACCTAATGTTAACTGAATGCTTTTATGTAAAATTTATTTTATAATGATCTTGTTTGCCATTCTTAGCCATTGTATACAGTACATTCAGTAACTTATGTTTTAATGTGCACCTGTATTAATGTACTTCAGATAATACAGTCAGAACTCATTTACCAAAGCTGTTTCAAAATTACTTTCCCAAAGATCTGTGCAATAACACCAAATATATTTTTAATCTTTTTAAAACTCATTTTAAATATACAGTATATGTTGCCTAAATGTCTGTTGTACTGTATATTTGTAATAGTTTTTGGTTAATTATGCATCTCATAATCTGATGATATTAAACTAAAGTGCTTCACAGAGAAGCTGAATCAGAATAATATACATAATATAAAAATAATTATTGAAGACAGTCATGGTATTACTGTAGATATTATTTGTGTTTAATTTCTTTTTCTACATGCTTATTAAATTAATAGATATTGAATCTTTTGCATTATGTGTGATGAATTGGCACCCTGTACTTTATGCTTTTCCTTTGATGGCCAAGATTATATTTGTGAACTGTTTTAACAAGTACCCTTTTTCTGTTAAGTATAAGAGACAATTGTTTAACTTGTGTTCCACAAGTTTCTGGTACAGTACAGAGCAGAGGTTGTTATTTAAGTGAATTATCTACGATTACTTTACTCATGTATCATCTTATATGTCTGTATACCAAATTACATAGATCATGGTGAAAGATTTTGCACTTACATGTATTGTGTATACAGTTCATCCTTTAATCTTCAAATCAAGTGTCTTCAGTCCCAATACATTTGAGTACTGCATAAAATATACTATAGCATATCTAAAAAAAATGTAGACAAAAAGTAATTAAAATGTTCCTTATTTAACAAAAATTATCAAGCCATTTAATTAAATCAATGGAGTGGAATGGAGAACACCTTCGCAATAAAAGTCCTAGAGAACATATGTACCTAAAAGAACTCATTCTAACACCATTATAAATACTAAAGGACTCACTCACTTATTGTCCATACAGCTTTCTCCTGTATTCAGGGTAGCGGGGGGTCTGGAGCCTATCCCAGGAGACTTAGGGCACGAAGCGGGGTACACCTTGGACACAGTGCCAATCCATAACAGGGCACACACACACTCATTCACAACAAATCTGGAATAATCAAGTATGACTATCACTCATTTTGGTTTACAAAAAACATTCCAAACTTCATCACAACCAATGCTTTTGAGTTTGCTTCATCCTCAATATAATATACTAGATACTGACCACCCACAGACCTCCATCAGACATTGAAGTGCTATTTACTCACACCATCACAAATGAAAAATGTTGCTTACAGGGCGAAAACCATATCCGACCAGGGGGTTGAGTCAAGCATTAGTTCTGCTTTTAGTTTTTTAGTTTTTCTGCTTTTCTAACTTTTCAGTGTTCAGGGTCTCATAGATTAATCACATTTGTTCAAATAACATTTTCCAACCAGTTAGACCCCTCATGGACAAAGATGTGGTGGATAATGTTACAATTTGCTTTTCAGAATAAGGGACTCTACTCATTTAATTCCCTTTTTTTAAAAAAAAAAAAAAAGAAAGAAAAGGGAGAGTTGAATAGAGAAAAACATACTAGCTTTAAAAAAAAACACAATTTTGGATGTTGACACTACAAGGTGTTGCTGTTGCCATGCAAAAACAAGAGTAGTTTGGAATTATTGCTGTGTTCTCTCTTTGCTCCCTAGCAAATGTTTTAGAGGTCTAATTTCCAAGAAAAGGTATTCTGTTCGAAAGTTCAAGTTCACCTTCAGTCACTTTCTAGAACCAAGGATAAGATGAATGAAGGTGGCCCTATCACTTTGTGGCAAGAGGCGTAAGGACACTGCTATATCTAAACACTTGGCACGTATAAGCTATCACTTTAAATCTTCCACTTTACAGACTTTTACTCTGCACCCTCCAGGCATACATTGTGGAACTCACAGTTAATTGAAAGAAAAAAAAATTATGCTGTTCTAACAGATGATTAGCATATTTTTGTTTGTGGTGGAAATATGTGAGAAATCAACTCTTTCTAAGAATGGTCATGTTGTAAACTGAAGCTATAGCAGTAGTTCCTCTAGGCCAACAAGTGAAAAAACTTTCAAAAATGGGTCATCTGTCTACAGTTGAATCCCAAACACCACAGACAGAACCTCTGGTCTATCTCTGCCTTCATTCAGAGGGGAACGGTCCCAAAATCTTGGTAGAATGAAAAAATATATCAAGGAAAGTGTCTCTGGGGGGAGTAAATCAACATGGATCCCTGCCACCTTTACTGGTTGGGAAGCAGCACATGGAACACTTCAACTGATCATTTTTGTTAATAATGCAATGTCTGATTGCTGACTATGACAGAGTAGGATGTATAGGCCCACAACTGGCCTGAATGTCTTCTGTATGCCTGTCTACCTCTACAATAAAATATGTTAATATTACACAGCATTTGATGTTTAGGCCACAGAGCCTTGCTAGTGGCTTTGATGTAGACAGTAAGACCCTGCTTTCCCATAATAATCATGCTGATAATCATTGTATGCTTTCAGGTTGCGGCAAAATTATGTGTCTGGTGTGGGCTTCATTGTATGGATATACTGCATTGTCCAATCTCAAAGTCTTAACATTTGTGCATGGACAACTTGACAAGAAGTTGTCCATGCACAATGCCAACTTCATCAATGCTAAAAGCATACAGTATGTGCTAGCTACTGTATGTCTGCGTTTGGCTGCACTGGGCTGGGGCTTCACTAAGCACTCATAAGCTTGGTACTGAGTCACTTCTGCTCTTCACACTGTCCCAAGAGCCCTGCCTTAGACCTTGTGCCTCAAGGTCTCTAAGTTCCTGCAAAATGTTGATTTGAAACAGATTTGAAACAGAACAGTAAACAGACGTTACTTCGGGGATACTTTTACCCTGAATATGCTGGTGACTGGATAATCCAGGTGTACTTTCTAGAATTTAAAAATTCTAAAAATCATACCACCTACCCATGTGTGTTAATCACTGCATTCTATAAAGGGGACAACATGAATGACTTTCTATGCCTAGTGAACATCCTGTACTTCCACATAAAACCAGCATGCAGAAATTTGATCATCAGATGAGCTGGCATGGGGAAGTGACACCAGGTGCTTCCCTGTCTAAGCAAAGATGTCCACAATGAGTGGTGGAAATCTTCTCCTCATGGGAAGTACTTAGAGGTGAGTCAATGTAGGAGGTCTGTAGTGCTGCCCAGGTATCATGCATCTTTTCTAAGTTCTAGAAGTCAACTTCATCCCCTCCAGTTAGAGGGTCATATGCATACACCATTCTGGTCTTAGGATGAGTCACTTCCTTATAACATACTGGTATAGGTTTATATACTATCGGTTCACTTACAGTACATGGGCCAGAATATTTCCCTTATGTGTAAAATATTGGCCCATTCAGAATAAAAATGTGTCAGTTAGCCCATTGCTCATTCAATTGCAGTGTCAAAGTACTGATAATATTAGCACTAAAAAATCTGATTTCTTCAAATTGAAATTTTATTTGTCACATACTGTACACTGTCATACACAGTATGATATGCAGTGAAATGCTAATGCCATGACCTAAAATAAAAAAAGAAAAATCGAGTTTTTAAATAAAGAATATAAAATATGAAATAAGAATATAACAAAAAAAGAGTATTCAAATAAAGTTTATGAAATATGAAAAAAGAATGTAATAAAAGTTATATAACTATAGAAAAAATAGAAAACATTTAGCTGTGAAATAAAAATTTTACAATATGTACAAATAATAAAATAGAACTGAAATGGAATAGAAATAGAAAAGCAATGCTTAGTCATGAGCAGAGCAATGTGTAAAGTTCAAGGGTGTGGAGAATGTTAAATGTGCAATGTGATAAGTGGTGTATGAGTAGCGAGAGTGTTATTGTGCTATTGTTGAGAGAATAAAGAAAGCAGATCAGAGTGTTCAGTCCTATGTGGTGTTACTGAGAGTCCATATACAGTAGCCTGTGGGAAGAAACTCTACCTTAGTCTCTCTGTGTTGTCCTTCAGGGAGCGGAAGTGCTTTCCTGATTGCAACATTATTATCTCACCCTTGTTAAAGTAAATATATCTTTTTTTAGGTGACAATTATTATTAGTATTTTTTTTGCCCATTTATAATGAGCAAATTTCAGTAAATTTCAGTAAATCAGTTTATGATGTTTAAAAATTTAAGAGAAGTATGTGCTCCTGCCTAAGTGGAAAGAACAGCAAAAATTTAAATAATGTAACCAAGACAAGATTGTCATTTTTTTTGTTGTCATCTTCTATGTAATCAACTGATTTTTTTTTTTTCAAAGTTAAAAAAAAAGGTATTTTTCTTCTTCTTATGTTATAACTCCAGCAGATTAAATGCTTCACAGCAGTTTGGTTATAATCATACTTTGAGGAAGTAATTGCACATCTTATCGGATCATCAGCTTTTTCAAATGGTAATCATAATGATTTCAATCAGTTTAAAGAAATATTTACATGTGGCTGAGACTTTTATGACCATATGTGGATACCTGACCATTACATCCACATGTGTTTGATGTAGGGTTGGGTATCGTTTGGGGTTTTTTCGATACTGGTGCCAAATCGACACTTTTAAAACGGTACCGGTGCCAAAACGGTGCTTGAACCGATACTTTTCAAAAGCCACAAAATTAAGGTGGATGACTCAAGAATAGATTTTTATTGAACAAATAATTGAATGCTTAAACTTGAACAATATATTAAAAGTTTAAAGTATATATGAATATATAAAATTAGCCTTCTTTGCAATGGTAAATGGGGTCAC
>JAQMYJ010000015.1:14342984-14371093 GCA_030014305.1 Clarias laeviceps
CACTGGGTGCCTTGACTGTGTGCAAGGCATCATGAAATCTGAGGATTACCAAAGGATTTTGGGTCGCACTGTAGGGCTCAGTGTCAGAAAGCTGGGTCTGCGTCCGAAATCTTGGGTCTTCCAGCAAGACAATGACTCCAAACATACTTCAAAAAGCACCCAGAAATAGATGGCAACAAAGCGCTGGAGAGTTCTGAAGTGGCCAGCAATGAGTCCAGATCTAAATCCCATTTAAAACCTGTGGAGAGATCTTAAAATTGCTGTTTGGAAAAGGTGCCCTGCCAATATGAGAGACCTGGAGCAGTTTGCAAAGGAAGAGTGGTCCAAAATTCCGGGTGAGAGGACAAAACCAGAAAAACTCCTGCAATTTCTATCTAAAGTGCACCTAAAGAATCTAATGTAAAATCTTGTTCTTGTGGCCAAGACCATGCTATAATGTGATATTTATTTATTTTTATCCATTATTATTATATCCTTTTTTACTTTCTCACAACTCTCTAAATCACTTACATTCTAACATAATCTAAAACTGGTTCGAATTAACCATCTTAATATTTGATTTGAATCTTGCCATGAAATAGCCTGAGAAGCTGATATGGCAATAAATCCAAATACAAACAAACAAAAATCCAGGTGAGTGGTGTAAGAAGCTTATTGATTGGTATAGGAAGTGACTGATTTCAGTTACAAGCAAATATTAAGTTAAGGGTGCCAATAATTTTGTCCAGCCCATTTTTGGAGTTTTGTGTGACATTTTGTCAACTTTGCTTTTTTTTTTTTGTCCCAATACACACAAAGAGAATAAATGTGTATAGCAAAACATTTGTTAATGCAATACTTTTCTGTGAGAAATACTTGATTTTCTGGAAAAGATTTCAGGGGTGCCAACAATTTTGGCCAATTTTAGCTCAGCAGATTACTGATCAGAAAGTCAAGACTCAGCTCCAACAGGCTGCCGCTGTTGGGCCCTTGAGCTCTATGTGCTCTAGGGGAAAACCATATCATGGCTGACCCTGCGTTCTGGTCCCCAGGCTGGGATATGCAAAGAATGAATTTCAGTGTGCAGTCATGTACTTGTATGTGTGACAGTTTAAAGGTATTTGCTTCATAGATGTGAATTAGCAGGTAGCGTAAATAATAACGTACGTTATTTTTGTCATGTCTAGGCTGTAAAGCTCACCAGTTCCAGGACTCAGCTACCCTATGAGTACTATTCACTTCCCTTCTGTCGACCCACAAGCATTGTGTATAAGGCAGAGAACCTGGGTAAGTTATGGAAAAAAAGAGTAAACATGACAGTGAATTTGACTTTTCTGCTTCTTTTGTTCTCATGATGATGCTGGTGATTGTTTTGATGGGTGATCAGGTGAGGTTTTGCGAGGGGATCGTATTGTGAACACACCATACCAGATGCACATGAACCAGGACAAGAAGTGTGAACTGGCATGTGGGAAACCGGGGCAGCCCACGAAATTCGGTGCGGCCGAGAGCAAGCTGATCGCTGAACGCATCCAAGAGGAGTATTATGTTCACCTGTAAGTTACTCAACTATTAACATAATGACTGGTCTTTCACTTTTTCACCATCATTTACACCTCTTTGGCTAATACCCACTAATCAGTGGCTTTTTACTTTTTAGTGTGTGTATGTATGTGTGTGTGCGTGCCTGCATGTAAATCTACATCTTCTTCTTTACAGAATCTGAGCATAACCTCTTATTGCACTACAACTTTTTTTCAGAATGGAGATTTTAAATATGGCTAAATTTGCTCGAAATAATTAAGTACATGAAATCATTTAAAACACAAAACGACATGTTAATTCATGACCATATTGATTAAAATTCACTTAATTACATGTAGTTATTGCTTAATTGCATAAGTCATTTAATTGCTTAAATATTTCACTTAATTAATCTAATTACAAAGGTTGAACCAGTTTGAATATTCCAAGCTAGAGGTTTGGTTTTCTGATTCATAATGCACATAATAAATGTAGATAAACTTGATACCTTAGGAACAGTGATAACATAGCTCTTAAAACGAGCTGCAACTCAACTGTGTGTGGACGCATGAGCGTGTGTCATACATGCCTTTCAAAATTGAAAATAAATTACATTATACCTCTGAGAGGCGCTGTTGCGCCCAGCAGCCTTCATCATCCCAGGCTAAATTAAATTTACAAACGTAGCTTTAGTGAAGTGGATAATGAGGTGAAGCTTTTACTCCGTATCTCTTACCCTGGGCCTTCAGGTAGGGCAAAGTTTTTAAAACTTTGAGAACCTCTAATCTAATGTACGCCTAATACGGTATCAACACTGGGTTCTATTGGAATTTTGTAGTTAAGGTTGCAGTTAATAATTGCCATGTTTAAAACATCAGGCATAATTTTACCATCTGCATAGGAGTGCCCTTGATGTCAAAACATTTTTTGCTGGATGATAAAAGCTATGTGTATGCAAATTGTTGTTCTCACTGGGTTGAAAGGAGCAATTAATAAAGTAACACCTATTATAATACTTGAGTAAGCAATTTTCTTTTGGTTCAGCGCCCTGTAAAGCAGAGAAGCTAGAGAGACGGCACATGTAGTGATTGCTGTTAGGTTTTGTTGTGGCCACAAACACAAGATAATTCATGATGTTGTTATCAGCTCTAAGCAATTAATAGACGCATAGTTTATCCGCTGAGCATTTAAGCAGACAATCTCTGTATAGAATCTTATGGTGTGTATATATAGCATGTAATGTCTTTCTGTGGGTGACCCCACTCCCATCCGCTAGTGATTTTAGTGATTATGTCAAGCCAACTGCTAACTGTAATCTGTCTCTAATGTCTGTGTGATTATAGACACAGGAAGAAAGGACACAGTTCTTGCTCAGTGTCTTGAGCCAGTTGATATTGCCAAAGATTTGTGTTGCCATTTTTAACTGTTTAGATTTATTTGCTTATGATGGATCAGTATAGCTAGCACATGAATATTTTCTGTTCATATCTACTAACTAGCAAAACGTGTGTATTGCTTTGGAGTCCTCATGTGGCATTTTTATTTTTAAAAAATGAAATATAATTTAATGTAAAAACTATGCAACCAAATAATCAATCAAAATTAGTATTTTATTTATTAAGAGCATGTAAATCTGAAACATATGCCTGCCTAAGCCCAAATTCAAAACCAGTAGCAAAGCACTTTCAGCAAGAAAACGGTCATCTTAAACCACACTTTGTCCCCTTAGGTTTTGCTTATAAGTCGGTCCGTGTGATAGCAGAGGAAAATAACTGGTTTTAATAAACAAACAATTCATAATCTGCTGATAATAAATGGTGCTTGTGGAACTGTAGTATAAAAGCAACATTACATCGCATCAAGGCAGTGCTGTTGTACTAAACATCAGCATAGCTGTAATACAGTCGCATGAAGGTGCTGATATTCAGCACAACAGCACTTCCTCTCATGTGATATCACTTTATTTTCAAAAAGTTAATATGAAAATCAGTTTCAGTTTTCTATTACTTTTGATAATTAATGATGCACCTTTGACTTTTGTACAATTCCTTTTTTAAGAATAAGACTTAACCAACACAATTTTCTAATAATTAATGTTGCCGGCATTTTATGTTTTTGTTAGCATGTTAAATGCAATACCTCTGACTGCTTCATATGTATTTAACAGAATTGCAGACAATCTTCCAGTGGCCACCAGGCTGGAGTTTTACCCGAACGGAGAAGCAGGGACAGATGAAGAACAGAAGAGAGACATAGTAAAAGATGTCCAGTTCGAACATGGCTACAGATTGGGCTTTACTGACAGTAACAAGGTAAGTACACTTCACTGCACCTATTGCTAAAAACAGCTGCATGATTCAATTGATGATGCAATTTCATTGATCTTTTCTTGATTTATTTATTTAATTGATTTGATTGATCAGTTTGTAATTTTTTTTAATTATTTAAGTAAACTTTCAAATGTTAAAAATTGCTTAAAATCAATGAATAATAAAAGAAAAAAACCCTAACCACACAAATTTTGCAGGAAAAAAAAATAATCACAAGGGTATCGCTTCTTTTTATGAGACATAACATTTAAACAATTACCAACATAAGTATTTTTTTACAGTATTTTTACCTCAAAACAGTGGGAAATATAGTTACTTGAGACAAACCAGACAGTAAACATTAATGAAGGTAAAACAAATAAATAAATAAATCACAATGCCCCAAAAAAACTAATCAGCAGTCTACCTATCAGATACAATGGCAAAATGACACATGTACTACTGCAGATCATTATTGAGTATTAACTAGTTTTATACAACTTATCACATTAAAATCAAAATTGCAATATGGACTTAATTATTAATAGCAAAAGGCTGCAATTTATTACTTGTAGTACATGCATAGTGTTTGTCTCATTAAATTATTTATTTGTTGTTTGTTTGGAGAATTAAATAACAAGAATTCAATAAAAAAAAAAAGATATAAAATTTTGATTTAAGGCAATCCTTTGTACAATTATTTAGTACATTTGGATAAATATGTTAGAAAACATGTTACATTTAATAGTTAAATATCACAGTTCAAATCACAATTGCAATTTAATATTTATTATCCTCTTCAAATCATGAAGCCCCAGTACTAAATGTCTTTCCTGTTTTAGTTAGCATTAAAAAAAAAGCCCTTCATGGAATATTCAGTTCTACTGAAATATACTGTCTACATCCTTTACTCTCAGGGAGGGATTTACAAATATTTGGTCAGAGTGCAATATGTATAGAATCCTGTTCTGCTTTTCTTTGTGTTCAATCAGTAGAGCTGGATTGAAAAGCAGTTGTCTGAAAGTACTCCCAAATGCATACTAAGTGAATTTTTTAAAGTCTAGTGTTTGTCACTTTATTAAAGCCAAAAGTGCAACTGTTCATTAGGAACAAATGAGGCTATAATTTGTGAAACTCAAACCTGTAGGACTCGTTTGCTGCTTCTATTATTTAAAAATATTTTTGAGAAACCTTAGTCTATATTAAAGTTTAGAGCTGGCAATGGGTTATGGGAATCAAAAACAACAAAACTATATCATTATATACTGATTGTTGTAGATTCTTTAATTTACTAGCTATTTGTAAGAAAACAAATGCAAAGTCTTGCTTGGCATTTTACAGCTATGATACTAGGGTATTGTTTAGTAAATTAACATGTCTTCTGTTTCCTACAGTACTATTTGCACAACCACCTATCCTTCATTCTGTACTACCACAAAGAGAAGGTGGAGGATGTAGATGAGCATAATTACCGTGTTGTCCGCTTCGAGGTGGTGCCGCAGAGCGTCAAGCTAGAAGGTAAAGTCTTCACTCAAACAGGTTAAAGAATTCAAATGAGCTGCTTTTAACATCATTGAAAAATATGAACCATATGACATTTTTCCATTGCTTCAAAGTCCAATTGAAAACCCTTTTTTTTTTTTTTTCTGATTAGTCTCACTCATAAGTGGTTTTCTTATGACAGCATAGCTGTTTAGTGCCAATCCTTTGAGTTCTGGTTACGCTGTGTGTAGAAATGCTCTTACTTTCATTATTAAATATAACTGTGATAGCTACTGTTGTTTTTTTTAAGATGCAACTTCAAGTATTTTCTAATATTTATATTTTCGATCACTTAAATTCATGATTTTTTTTTTTTTCAACATTATCCTTCTGGGTTTTAAGAAGATGTTGGACACTTCTTAACCCAATTCCAGTAGTTTCAGCAGTCTCCTTGTTTGTTTGTTTTTTTTTTGTTTTTTTTTATCCTCCTGAAACACAGTAACAATTTTTTTTGGCCACAGCATCTGTCTGTCAACATGGTTGTTTAAGAAATGAGGGGCTGCTCACTTCATCATTTAGGGTTAAAAGGATTGTTGCCAGTTGAAACATTAATCGCTGCACTAATTTTTCAATCAAATGTTTTTAGTATTGTATATTATATACTATAGTATAGTATTATATAGTGGCATGGTGGTGTAATGGTTAGCACCTCCAGGGTCCGGGCTCGATTCCCAGCTCTGTGTACATGGAGTTTGCATGTTCTCCTCATGCTTGATGAGTTTCTTCCGGGTACTCCGGTTTCCTCCCACAGTCCAAAGACATGCAGATTAGGCTGATTGGCGTTTCCAAATTGCCTGTAATGTGTGAATTAGTTTGAGTTTGTGTGTGTGCCCTGTGATGGTTTATCCCGCCTCGTGTCCTAAGTCTCCTGGGATAGGCTCCAGGCCTCCCGACGCTGAATACGGGATAAAGCGGTAACGACAATGAGTGAGTGAGTGATTTAAATCGGAATATGATTGTTTTTTGCCCGGGCAGTGTGTACTCTTTATCATGAGGCTTTTTTTGTTGTCTTGTGCACCCACTACCCAGGAGCATTGGTGCGAATTTGAGATAGACTACTGTCTTGTAAAACAGCAAGTGAAAGACAAGCCACACTTATTATTAATGTCATTCAAAAAAGTGAGCATAAATGTTTAATTTTCTGCATTTCTTCTATATCTCTCTTTAGCTTCCATGTGCACTCTTTCTCTCAGACTAATGATCTAACCAATGAGTTTAAAATCTAACATATAAGTCTGTCTTAGACCTGAAAGCTGAATCAAATGGTGCATGCACATTACCGGAGGCAAGTAGTTCTGCACCTCAGGAGATTGATCCAGCCAAAGAGAACAGTGTGCTCTTCACTTACTCTGTGCACTGGGAGGTGAGACATTGCCCACGTTTTCAGAATCATATCTATTTGTCCTGTACTCTCCTAATGTCTGTGTGTCTTCTCTGCTGGTGTGTAGGAGAGTCAGGTGAAGTGGGCGTCTCGCTGGGACACTTACCTCACTATGAGTGACGTACAGATTCACTGGTTCTCCATAGTCAACTCAGTGGTGGTTGTATTCTTCCTGTCAGGTACAAATACTTGTATGAATTATGAACTGAAGTAACAAATAGATTCTAAAAAACATATCAGTTATCAGTTTCATTACCATATGATATAACATTATTGGAGACTATAGGAACATTTTTAGTGTGGTGAATAGTCCTTGTACAAGTTTAAAAAAAAAAATTCTTGGGGAATTTTTAAGCATAAAATAAGCATATTTTCAAGCATAAGCTGAAAAACAGGTCTTGTCTTCCATTCAGTATTTTTTCCATCCCTTTTTCATTATTCATTGTGGCAAAACAGTTTGGGATTGGAATCATCAGGGAACTCCCAGTATGATATTATCATGATACTGAGGTGCCGATTCGATTTGTGCAGTGATTCTGCTAGTATCACGATTTTTAATATCCTGATACAATATTAAGTTTTCTAGATGTTGTTACAATGCTAAACAAACTTGGCAAATAATTTGCTCCCACCTCACCTGCCTGCCAGCCAATGTGTGTAGAGCACATCACTTGTAGGATTGTGGAGGAACAGAGAAGTTCTGTTCTGGGGGCAGTGTGGCGGACAATGTGTAATTCACATAGATCTGTATGTGCTTCAGAATCTTCTGCTGCAGCTCATTGACAGAAAATTGAGGCTAGCAATACCAAAGAAGTAATATTCAGGAATTCCACTAGACTAGATTTTCTTGTTACAGCAGCTCTTGTGTTCATCAGTGAATGTGTTTGCAGGCATCCTGAGCATGATAATCATCAGGACCCTGAGGAAAGACATAGCGAACTACAACAGAGAGGATGACATTGTAAGAGATTCATGTCTGCCTCTGTGCTTGGCTTAAAGTCTTCTCAGTTTGCATTTTCTAATGATGTATAATTCCCTTCTTTCTCAGGAGGACACCATGGAAGAATCTGGCTGGAAGAACGTTCACGGAGATGTTTTCCGGCCACCACAGTATCCCATGATTCTTAGTTCTCTGCTAGGCTCTGGGATCCAGCTCTTTTGCATGATCCTCATTGTTATCTGTGAGTAGGACATTAATCCAGATTGATATAAAGGTTCATAAAAACTATAATAACCAGCGTGGTGTGTGTGTGTGTGTTTGTGCAATAAAGTCGTGGCCATGCTAGGCATGTTGTCTCCATCTAGTCGAGGGGCTCTGATGACCACTGCCTGCTTCCTCTTTATGTTTATGGGGTAAGATAAGCTTGTGTTTGTTACTACATATGTATAAGTTTGCTGTGCTTGTGTATGTACAGTACACATGCCTGTGTGTGAAGCATGCATTTGAGATTTTATATTAGTCCCTGGCTTTTAATATGTTTGTGGATTTTATTTTATTTTTCTCCAGTGTGTTTGGAGGCTACTTTGCTGGCCGACTGTATCGGACTCTAAAAGGTCACAGATGGAAGAAAGGAGCCTTCTGCGTGAGTCATACAATACAGAAAACTTTCCATAGTTTGGCAAACCTTGTGTATTTACATAAACAGATTCTCCCAGTGTGTTGCTTCTGCAAACTATAAGATTTTGGTGCTTGTTTGTATCTTGAAACCACTTTTCCTTCATTCCAACTCAAGGGTGGTGCTCGGGGTGGTGCTTTCCGTGGTGCAAACTTGTTTGTCTGATGCATCCCATGGGCGCTTGATTGGATTGGGACTTAGGGAGTTGGCGGCTGCGTGTGTAACAAGCTGTGGTGTTCTGGTGCCTTTTTTTTTTAATGGCAAGCATTTAATTTTTCCGTGATTTGTGCTGCATTGGCTTTTCTGTAGGATTGGATTAGCCAGGCTAGACTTTTCTTTCTATAGGCATAAATGAGCCTGGAATGCCCATGATCCTGTCACCAGGTTACTGGTATAGAACTGGTAATCAATGTTAATGTTATGTTGTGATAATGTTAAGGCTGAACAGTTAATCTTTAGGTGTTCCGAAACATTTGGCTATTTAGGCTTTTTTTTTTTTTTTTACAGCATTGAGAACATCGCACCGTGGTCAAGTCTATTAAACACACATGCACAAAATGCAAACTGTTGCTTTTCACAGGGCAGTAGGACATTGAGTTCATTTGTTGAACATACTTGTTGATCATGAATCGTACCAAACATTCAGTTTTAAGGACCTTCTTTGAGGTCTTCTGGATGATCTAGTGAAGTATTTGTCTTTGAATATATCGTGAGGGCTTTCGATTGTTAAATCTCAAATCACCCCACAGCAGAAAGTTTTATAGATAGATGAGGCTTGGTAGTACATTAGAGTTTGAAGTCAGATGGACTGAGATGTTTTGACTTTTTCCATATAGTGAACATCGTTTTACTCTTCAAGGTGTAACATAAAGTGCAACCAGGTATGGGAGCAATATCAATTGTATAGCTGCTCTGCACACACTTATGCATAGTGAAAATGAAGTATACTTGTGCGCTAGTTCAGATTTAAACACATTTTATAGCATGTTATGGTTTGCACTGCTTCTTTGGCAACTTGCTAATTTATGTCAGATGTTGTGTATGCTTATGCTTTCTGTAGACTGCGACCCTGTATCCTGCAGTAGTGTTTGGAATATGCTTCGTGCTAAACTGCTTTATCTGGGGAGAGCACTCGTCAGGAGCTGTGAGTATATGTACAGTCTCACTCTTCATGCTGATTTACACACTCATTTTACTTTTAAAATATGATTTTGCTTTAACACGCACTCATGTTTCACTCATGTCTCAGGTTCCATTTGCCACAATGCTGGCGCTGTTGTGTATGTGGTTCGGTATCTCAATGCCTCTGGTCTATCTGGGCTACTACTTCGGGTTCCGCAAACAGCCCTATGACAACCCAGTGCGCACCAACCAGATCCCACGCCAGGTCCCAGAGCAGCGCTGGTATATGAACAAGTTTGTAGGGTAGGTTTGTCCTTTCTATACCAACACAGTACTGGGAGAGCATACATGTACTTGCTACTCAGGTGTGTTTTAGTGCTAACTTCAATAAATTAATTTTAAAGATTTTATGACTAAAATTGTCAGGAGCCTAAAAGTACTAGCTAGATTTATTGTTCTATTGACACTGTTATCTGCTGTCCTTAAATTGTAGGATACTGATGGCTGGAATTCTCCCATTTGGTGCAATGTTCATTGAGCTCTTCTTCATCTTCAGTGTAAGTTCCCCCCCACCCCCCCACCCCCCCCAAATTAGCACAGTTCTCATCGACCTGCTTTATCCTGAATTTTTAATTTATCTTAAAATAAGTGTATTTAAAAAATAATCTATTCATGTAAGTTATTTATTGTGGCATGTTCTCACAACAGCTATTAATATAAACAGGTTTAACAAACATTTCTGCCACTCCAATCCTCTAAATTTGATGGATATAGGGACAGTTCCTACTTTCATGATTTTTACTATTAAGAGGATATTTATGAGTTCACAAATCATGAGGAGCTGTATAGTAAGATCGTGATTTACCAGGGTTGGTGGTTCACAGCTTGCTTCACGGGCTACCAATTTTTTGAGGATGTTCGAAAAAATTGGGGCTGTGCTATGGCTTTTTATAACCCATAAGTCTGCTGACGGCCCATTGTATGTTTTTGCAGTTAGGGCACATGGACTGCATTCAGTCTTTTGGTTTACAACATTTTAGAAATAACATTTTGAGAATTGCTTTTGGTGTTTTTAGGTTTTTGGTATATTCACAAGTATTACCAAGGAAAGGACATGTACAAAGATTTTATAATAATAAAAAATATATAAATTATATACAGATTGATATAAGATAAAATATAAGATGAAATATAAATATTGTATAAAATTTTTTAATTATTAAAAGATTTTTTTTACAAGGGGCGTTCAAAACCAGGACTTTTGTTTATTCAGAGTAATAGAACAAGTTATGAGAGTGAAACTAGATTTAGTTCTCTATATAATCCCCTAATACACTAATGCACTTCACTAGTGCTTGGATGTCAGCAAGGTAGAAAGTTTTGTAAGTAATATCCATGATCGGACTCTGTCCAAAACGTGGAAATTTCTTGAAAAGAAGTCAGGACTATATGGGGATGTGGCAGTAACTCCCAGCTGAGTTCTTATAATGTGCAAAGTAAGTTGAGTTGTATTGTCCTACAAAGCAGGACAAGGCACCTCTACAACGCTTCTTGTGATCAAACCAGGCCATTTTTTCCCTTAAAGGAAACAGCTGTTTAAGGAGTTTGTGTGAGGCCAGCGTAGCAGCAGTGACGATCACATGAAACAAGCAGGCTCCAGCATACTCAGAAAACTTTCTACATTGAGAGAACATAACTCTCATAACTTTGCATAAAGCAGGAAGAGCCAGTCAAGAACATGCCATGGCAATAAAACCTTAAAAAAAATGTCATACAAGATATGTTTAATTTTTTTTTATTATTATTTATTTTTTTATATAATTAGTTCAACCCTTAAGACAAATTATTTTAGTTGTGTAATTCAGTTGGAGTTTACATTTTGCTTTTCAGTGAGATGTTTTTTGTTTTTCCTCCAACCAGGCTATCTGGGAGAACCAGTTTTACTATTTGTTTGGTTTCCTCTTTCTGGTCTTCATCATCTTGGTGGTGTCCTGTTCCCAGATCAGTATTGTTATGGTCTACTTTCAGCTCTGTGCAGAGGTGAGTATGTGTGTGTGTGTTCTTTTTATCATTTATCAGTTATTTCATCATGTGCGCAAAATGAAAAGAAATAAACACTCGAAATATATCAGTCTGTCTGTAATGAAACATAATATAATGAGTTTCACTTTTTGAGTTGAAGTTTCACTTTTTTATTTGAATTTTCCCAGCTTTAATAGTTTAACAGTTAATTAAAATGTTCTTTCATCATAATCGAGGTAAAATGTTCAATTAATTTAATTGATCTTTATTTGACATCAAGTTGCCTAGCACTATGTGCATTTTGTGTCTTTGTGTAAAAATGTGTCATATCAGCATGCACGTTTGCCCTATTTATGTCCAGTATTATCTAGTACAAAAAGTAACCTTGCTCTTATGTTAAAGTACAGCAGCAATGAGATTTCAAATGTCAGCAGATTTATTTAGTAGTGATGGTGCTAAGATTCTTGCTCCCTTTCCTTTGCAGGACTACCGCTGGTGGTGGAGGACTTTCATAGTGTCTGGAGGTTCCGCCTTTTATGTGCTCATCTATGCCGTTTTCTACTTTGTTAATAAGGTAAAAATGCTGTAATGCAATACTTGTGTAGTATAACAACCTTGTACAATTATTTAGAGTTATTTTTAGAGGTTGTGTAGACATGCTCACACACACACTACCAGTCAAAAGTTTGGACACACCTTCCAATTCCATGTTCTTACCAGATTTCTATTTCTTTCTAAATTGTAAAACAATGCTGACGCCATACAAAATGTGTAGTAATCTTTGATCAGTTGGTAATGGTGTCTGATACGTATGCTTTGAAAAGTCTTCATAATGACTCTAATCTGATGTGCTGTTAATTGGTGATTTTGAGGGTCTAAATGAACAACTTCTTTGCAACAGAGGTAAATATTGGTCTTGCTTTTCTGAAAAGGTCTCCTTCAGAGCCACTTTCATCAATGTGGGCTTTGCAAATGCACATGACAATACTGTTTTTGCCAGAACTATTTCAAAACAGCTGAACTTCATGTCTTTAAATAACAACTGACCCTTGTTGTTGTTGTTGTTGTTGTTACTTAATTACCTAATTCCATTTATTTCATTGTTAAAAATCAGTATTGTTCTAGAATGTATAAAATAAATGCAAACTGATGTTCAAACTTTTGATTTGTACTGTGTGTATATATGTGTGTGTGTATGTATACATACACACCACACACACATGGTAAAATAACCAGACAAAGTCATAGTGCAACATTTTTTAAGCAGCCAGGATTTATAACTACAATGAATGTAATGCAGTTTAACATGCACCCACAGGGAAAATTACTCTCTCTCTCTCTCTCTCTCTCTCTCTAATGTTAATTGCTTAAACAAAACCATGTGTGTATTTACAGGGCCTCAGTTCTAAAGAAAAGAAAAAATAGATTTCAAGTTATTTTTATTGCTCTGGCCTTGAATATTATTAGAAATAAAAGTGAAACCAATGTCTAGATACTTTCAGCGATTTCATATTAACATCATTACCTCTCTTGCAGCTGGACATTGTGGAGTTCATTCCTTCCTTGCTGTATTTTGGCTACACAACCCTGATGGTTTTATCCTTCTGGCTCCTGACAGGAACAATCGGCTTCTACGCAGCCTACATGTTCATACGCAAAATATACGCCGCAGTCAAAATCGACTGAGCCACAAACCTGCTTCATTTTGTTACCTTTGTTCCTTCTTCATTTATTTTGTTTTACCTTACGGTTTGGGCAAGAAAGCACTGAAGCTAGTGTGAGTGTATGTTCGTGGCTGTATCTTGAAGCAGGTTATGTGCAGCTTCACCCCTTGTGGACTGGAGGAGAAAACATACAAGTGGTTTGTGCACAGAAGTGTCAGTGAATCGCACAGTGGCTCCTCCACTGAAACAGATTGTCATGGATTCTGGAATTGTCTTTTTATTATTTAATTCTGACTTTCTTGTTGCACACATCATGTGGGCCAAAATATGTGATATTATTTACTGTTTTTTTTTTTTTTTTTTTTTGCCATTGGAATAAGGGTGAGGGAGAGTAAAGATGGATAATGATTTATAGCATATCCTTTTACAGACCATAGTCATTTTTAAAATATTCTTAATATGTAGTTTGAACCTGCTCCTAAGTATTTGGTTCAAACACTTGTTCGTTATACAGATTTGTGTGTGTGGGTGTGTGTACAGCATGCTGGAGGCAGAAATCTGTAAGTAGAAGGAGTGTGAGCTGATGGTAAAATCATGTGGCACTGAGAAAATGAGATTAAAAACCACAACTTTGTCATACTGGTGTTTTCCCTGCAGCCTTATGATTATGGGCATATCAACATGCCCCGGTCAATATCAGCTTATTTTACAGTATAAAGAATCTAAACTTTTTAAGGTAATCTTAGGTGTCTCCAAAGATATTGGCAAAGTTGTGCAAGGTGCATGGGTGAAGATGACCAGTAGTAGTGAAAAATTTATCTTTTTGTGAAATGTAACAGAAATTGAAGCTTTACTAGAAGTACATTTATCTAACCACAAACATAACTGGTTTTATAGTCCAAAGGTGCATAAACATTTCCATTACTAAAATCTACTTTTCAGGCACGCCTTCCAAACACTGTTAGTGTACAACTATCATTAACGGTGATCTTTAGGCATTTCTCATGACCTTTGTTTAATCGTTACAAATGGTGCCAATAATTCTGGAGCTGTCTGTAGTTTTTCAAAACACATTCCTTCATCTTCCTAATTAACATACCTGCAGATCCAATTTGTGACCGCACAACAGTTTATTCTGGGTGTGATTTTTCAGTTTTCTCTGTATTTCTGTCCAAACTGTTCATTATATTAGTTCTTACAGGGAAAAATAACTGAAGGTCCACTGTAAAACTGTTGAAGGGTATAGAGCTTTCGATAGTATTAGAAAGGTCTCTTTTTTTTGTGTGTGTATGTGTGTGGTATTGTTACAGCAGCGAAGGCAGAAAGCCATGGCAGGTCAGCGGAAACATCCAACACCTAACAGAAATGTGTGTTCAGGCTAGCGGAAGGGCAGGAAGTCTATTGGGTGCTCAGAGGTAGCAGTTTTTAAAATCCCTGTCTGCTTGGTGTGTAGGTGAATTACTACTTTTGTCAGTATATTGATATATATATATTTTTGTGATTGTGATCAATTTAATTCTCACTTTGCCTTAAGGTAGTAAAGTTTTTAAATGTAAAAAAAAAAAACTTATCTTAAGTCCAGATTAAATTCAGACTGCTTGTTAGTATACTGTACTGCGTGGCCTCCATTTCCTTGTCTTTAGACTAATGGTTACTCCTCACAGAGAGACATATGGTGTTGGTGTATAGTCTACCACTATCCAATGAAGATGTCTAAGCAGATCTTACAAACTTTGGAGTTTAAACTTAATGGCAATGAGATAAAAGTATCTGTGACTACAAGCAGTGCATTTATGCCCGTGTTTACCCATTTTCCACTTACGATATTAGCATCTGTCTACACATTATGTATTAATCTGGAGAGGCTGCTTTTTTGCAGACATTTCTTAGAGGTCTGCCGAAACCCGGAATTAAGGATTATTACAAAAATATTTTTACAGATGTGTACGTATTCTTGCCTGTTGAGTATGCGCATTTTTGCGCATGACTACAGTAGCTGTAAATACACCGCTTTGTATATTGCATTTTGAATTTTTGTATGTACAGGTCATGTTTTTGTTTTAAGTTGAAAGCATGTTTATTTTATATTAAAAACAAAACCGCTTATAGCCATCCTTTCCTTAAAACAAATGTCAAGTTCTATAACATATGAAACAATAAAAGTGCAGATACATTGAGATTTAAAATCCGGTCCATCAGAACATTTACTTGTTGCTAAATTGGAAAACTTCCAGTTTCACTTTCAAAAAAAATGTATGACTCTGCTGTTGGCCCTGTTCTGACAGTTTTTTCCTCAGCAGTGGCTGAGACTGTACACCAGCAATTTCCAGAGAAAGACTGTTAAACCTCAGATTTCTCCAAATCCGAGTCATTTTACATATCAGATATGATGGCATGCTATTTTATCCAACAAATTTGCAAGAACGTTGCAAATGCGTTTATGCATTTGCAAGACTGTTGGGCTTCAACAGAGCCGCGGGACCTGTAAGTATAGCCTTGAGGTATCGTGGTATAATTAGGTCTGCCTTAAAACCCAAGCTCTGCTTTTTTATCACTTGGAAACTTGCCTTCACATATCTTTTTTTTTTTTTTTTTTTCCTTTCTCCATTTTGTTTGTGCGCAGCGGTGTGGTTTCCTGCCTTGGCTGTATGGTATGCGAATGGCAGTTTTCAGCCATAACCTAGGTTGCTTATACTAGCACCCTCTTCCACCACAGCCAGCAGGAAATCACCCCAGGAAGCAGTGAAAGAAGGGGCAGAGGCGGGGAACAAAGGTATAAAACCGTGGGTTTGTCTTTTTAATGATTTTAACATCATACATTACAAGTCAAAAGGTACAATGCTCTGTACAATAAGTAAATAGGTTTTGTTGTAATGTTATCTCTTTGGATCAACCAATATACATATCTGTTTCTTTACATTGCAGCAACTGATTGTAGATGATACAAACTGGACTGGTTGTCATATACTTTTATACAATTTTCCCTGTCGCTGATAAATCCCATGCTATATGAAATAGGGTATGCATGAATGAAAATGTCCCATTTTTGTTCTTTCACTTTTTTCTTTCCCAGGGGTGGCAGTAATAAGCAAGTACTAAAAATAAAAGGACTATGTTGCTAAGCAAGATACATAAAGAGCTTGGAATGCAAGACTTACAATAAGCTAAAATAAATGCAACTACAATTCACTGGGGTTTTTTTTCCCCCCACAGATAGCATATTTTCTCTTCAAAAAAGCAAAGCTTTTCTTTCCCTTAAGAATTAGACTTTTTTTTCCCCCTCCTTGGATCAATGATATTTTAATAATTTTCTTTTAATAGCTTAGACACCTACACAAATTAGGGGAAAATGTTAAGTGCATCCCGAATAGGTGCAATGGAGATAAAGGACATACTTTTTGAATTAATCATAAAAGAAAGTCAGGATACATGCTTATAGAGAGGGTATCAAATTAGACATCAGGCATACTTTCCATTTAATACAACAGAATTTAAATGTTTTTTTCCTCCCTTCCAATCGATTTTGCAAACCAACAAAGATGACAAAAACATGACTTCCTTGCTTTTTTTTTTTTTTTTTTTTGTGCTCATTATATTAATCTAAACCAAAAAACTGAAGGGGAAAAAGCCAGTAAAAAGTTTAACCTGTCAGCTATAATATTTAGTTAATAAATTCATAAAAAAAAAAAAATCATGGCAGGAACTATTGTTTTTCTTTCTTCCCCCAACTCTTTTTGTTGGTTGTTTGCAGAAATAGAAAGCTGAAAGTTTAAATTGTGTTAGACTTTTACAAGGGTTTGAAAGATAAGCTAAGCACAAGCATGTCTGTTTCTTAAGTCCTAAAACGCACAAAGGAAGAAGAGCTGGGGCAAAATGCAGCAAGTATTAGTGAAAGTCTATCAAAAAATACTGTTACTCCTTTGGAAGAGGAGGCAAAATTACATATAGATTAATAAATTCTACACATTGAACTAATGGCACATACATGTACAAGATCAAATACAAAAAAAACAAACATATAAGGCTGAAATTTCATGAAAAAATACTCTTTTCAAAGGTTTAAAAGTGCTAGAATTCAGATCAGCTCACAGAAAACCTGGGGAGGACAAACTTATAAGTTGCCAATAGCTTGTTTAATATTTCTCTCATGTTTTGTTGAAAATAATCTTTTTCTTTCCTTCTTTCTTTGCGCTAAAAATGCATAGCTTTGCTTAGCTTTATGACTTATACTGCTTATGCAGTTTTAGACCACTTTAGGATTGTTACCTTTCATACTCTTCCCACAGATTAATGTGACATTTTGGACTTTTAAATTTAAACACCTTTACATTTCAAATTGCCTGTCAAATAAATGTTTTTCCTCCTCACCAAAATATGATAGAATGGAAAATAAATGATAAAAAACAAAACATTGTTTTAAAATGTATCCGGCTTATCTTATAGAAAGATTTTTGTGTATATTTAAAATAATACACACAAAATGGTATTGTAAAGTCATGATTTTTGTTTTGAAATGTGCATGACATGGGCAGAATATTAATCAGCTGTGATGAGAACTTGGATTGGAGGATTGAAATTAGAAAAATTAGAGTTGTTCACACCTGAAAAACAGGTGTGTGGTTTCAAGAAAACCAACAGTTAGTGAGACTAATCAGACAGAAGGTTTGCTATGAAGATTGGACTGTTTAGCAAATGGAACATTGCCATGTGGTCTGAAGAGTCCAGGTTGACACTATTCAAGGGTAATGGACAGGTCAGGGTAAAGTCTATCTTGCAGAGGACCAACTGTGTTATGATCAGTTGGTCAAGCCTGGTCTGGTTAAGTCAGCTGATGACCTTAATGTACTGAATATGACCATGTTATCCCATCAATTCATTTTTTTCTTCCAAGGTAGTGTGACTATATTCCAGGACTCAAATAATAAGTGGTTGTGGGAGATTGAAATATCAATTTTACACATGAATTGGCCACCACATCAGGGACTGTTATCAAAGCTAAAAGCATCCAAATAAAATATTATAGTGTGTGCCGTATTTTAGCCAGTGAGTGTATAAGCCGAACACATCTTTATATTTGAAGCAAAATCTTACACAATCCAATTGTGAATATGAAGGAAAGAACTGTACGCATATCAGTCTTAAAGTATATGCAAAATATTATCTCAATAATAGTCCTTACATGAGCAATTGTGTAAAAAAAAAAAAAAAAAGGATGTTTCTTCTCCCCAGGTTTTTGGTATGAAAAAAAAAAGTATAATAAAATTAAAATGAGGTGATGTGTTGTGTTGTTTTGAGGTCCTGTTTCAACAAACAGAAAATAATATATGACAACAAACGACTAGGCAATATCCCAATCAACTGTCCCAAGCTTTGAATGTCAAAGACCAGTCTGGTGACTTATTTGTTCTGGGTATTTGTCTTTCTTCAGACCCTTTGATAAAATGTTCATTTGAATGAAAGAAGAAGCTGTAAAAGAAGAACAGAAATGGACAAACAGTTCACGCATTCAGTTTAAAGGTCTCTGCAGAAGGGTTTCTGCAGAAGTGGTCTATGGACTGTTGCCAACCATAGCACTAAAGCAGCATCATAACTTTTTTAAAATCATTTTAGGAGGTGGCCTCACATTTAAACAATTTTATCATTAACTTGAATGTTACACATTTACTACCAGTCTAAGGGTGGGCAAAATTTAAAGTCTGGCCATTTGTAATGAACATTTACGAGGGTGATCAAGTCAAACCGGAACTGTTGATTGTGCAGAATAACAGAAGACCGTTATGAGAAACTACCTTTGAACTAAAAACTACTTTTATTTCTCTAAATAATCCCCTGCTACACTAATGCACTTAACCCAGCATTTCACTAGTGCTTGGATACCATCAAGGGAGAAAGTTTCCTTAGTACGCCAGAAACATGATTGGATTGCCTGCTTTACGGCTGAAACACTGGCCTCCCAGGGACTCCTTTAATAGACCAAACATGTGAAAATGACTTGGAGAAAGGTCAGGAGTGGTTGGGGGATAGGGAACTCCTAGCCAAGTTCCTGTAATGTGATTGTGTGTACAGTGCATACAGTACATACATCTCTTCCGCAAGTTGGTGGCAAGTTATCTCCCGATTTTCATGGATGAGGTGCTCCACTCGCTAAATGTTCACGTGAACAACTGCAGTGGGACGGACGTACAGCCTTCTTTAAAATGTTTGCACCATTCAAATGTTTTCCTGAGGCTAAGAGTCCCATCATCGTACTGTGCTTGAAGTCTTTTGTAAATGTTACTCTGGTTTACGCCTTCATTCACGAGAAAGTCCAGGTTTGACTTGAACGGCCCTTATATTTGACATGGATTTCTGTAATAACTTGATGGAAAAAACAAAACCATTATACCATAATTTTAGAGAAATCCATTTTCAACTAAAATACTTCTAAAATTGTCATTGATAAACCAGGTCATGTGGTGTTTTTTAATTTCTTTTTTTTTTTGTTAGCACCTCATTTTGTAGTGCATTGATTTATGGTTTTGCTATGCTCTCCTGGGAATTAAATTGATCAAAATGATAATTTTCTAGGGATCACAAGATGAAAACATTTTTCAGGAAAAGTAATAATTCTGATTCTTTTGAACTTGTGAACTTGGGTCACATTACGGGCCTCTTAATGCAACACTAAAGAATTAGCTACTCTTTAATCTACTTGATTATTCTACTAATAGCCTATTACACATGGGTCAAAATATTATCCTTCGACCAACATACAAAAAAGGAAAAAAAAAATAATAGAACAAATAGTACAGGGAAGACTATAATGAAAAGCAATTACTTCATCCATTTTTTTGATCAAGGTTACAATATTATGTAAACCTACATTTTTTTTTTGTAAAAAATTCCATCAGCAATTTTAATACATCTATCTAAAGTACTTTTTACTAAAAAATAAAAGCAATTATATATTTATTTTGATGTGGTATTTCGTACACTGCAAAAATACTCTTGTACATTTTTTCCCCTCTATCCTCTCATTTCTTTTCTATTCACATATGTCAGGGTGATTATT
The DNA here is from genome assembly GCA_030014305.1 of Clarias laeviceps. Lineage (NCBI taxonomy): Eukaryota > Metazoa > Chordata > Actinopteri > Siluriformes > Clariidae > Clarias > Clarias laeviceps. The sequence goes on from JAQMYJ010000015.1 coordinate 14,363,195, forward strand.
ACCATTTAACTATTAACTCTATAACCCTGCCTAAACTCTTTGTGTTTTCTAACATACACATTATAATAAAGTGGGCAGGAACTGGAGGTAATAAAACTTTTTCCATGGAGATATTAAAAATTAGTGCTGGAAGGAAGAAGGAAACCATTATGAAGCACCTTAATTATTTAAATACTGGAGAATATTTGAAACATACTTGTGTGGATATATGGTGTATCAGAAGCTTGGCTAGGAAGAAAAAGATAAACTGGGTCAGGAAGAAGGGAACTGAGGGTCAGCGGGTCACCATTGGGACCCAAAATGGTCAAGTGCCTTTTGCTGTAAACAAAGTGCTTCCTTTGACTAACAAACCTGTACGGTTTTTACAATATCCAATATCTGTCTTTAATCCTGAATGCTCAGTGTATAAAATCAGGATCGTAAAAATGTGCAGTTTTATTTGCTGTCTTTTTGCCTTCTTCCTTTCACTGTATACCTTGCTTACATAACGCCTGCACACAATCTACTGTGTACTTTCAATAAATACATTTTAGAAGAGCCATGTGCATTTATATGGGGCAGCTTATTTATATGAAAGTGTTTTGAAAATGTTAAAGTATGTAATATACTGGGGGTAAAGGGTCTGAACAACTGGAAATAATATATTTTATGTAGAAAAAATAATGAATTTGCGTTTTGGCTGTAAAAGAAAGAATTCTCTCTCTCTTTTTTTTTTTTTTGCAACATCACAACTTCATTCCTCCACTAATTTTCCTCTCCTGCCTGCCAAGGCAGTTTTAGTTTAAGGGTGATTAAATGATGCCTAACTTTAATAAAATAGAGACAACACAAAGTAAGTCTCATATTTGTAAAAGCAAAAACAATTATAATAACTTCAAACTATTCTTTTAGAGTCTTAAAAGATATTTTTATACTTTTTATACCTTATCCTTTGCCTTTCTTGAACACATATTATTACTTAATAAAGTATGCGGTACCATGCCTTAAAGGCCTAATGATGCTGCTTCCTATTTAAGAATGGTTGAGCAAAGGGCTGGGGGAATTTTTTAAACTAAAACATAGATAGAAAAGCCTAAATAAAAGCTCCACGGTATTCTAATTTCCTGTACTTTACTTCCTTTTAGAAAATAAATGGTTTTCTCCAGGCTCACTGAAAAGCATTTGTGCGCTTCAATTAAGGCTTCTATGTGTTCAAGTGTTTTATTCTCCCACCCCTAGAGGGAGCCCTAAAGCTCCCATTTTCTGCGCCACCTTTGTTGTCTCAGCCTGTGGCAGGGAAGGGTGGGGTGGGAGATCATTGAAAGGCCTGATGGAAGCGAGGCAAGGTGGTTGTGCTAAGGCTGGAGCTAAACACTGGCGGGAGTGAATGCAGGGACCCGAGACCAAGACCTCCACTGGAGCCTGGTTGCTCTTGAGGTTGAGGTTGCAAAGAGGTAAGAGGCACTGAGGCTGTTGCTGTGGCAGCATGAGACTCGGCAGCATGTGAAGATGCTGACGATGATGAGGAAGAAGAAGAGGCAGTGGAGGTGGAGTAGCCCATCACCAGGCCCCCAGAACTCATGGGAGTGCTATAAGGAGGCAGGTTTAGCGGAAAGAAGCCCAGTAAATGGGAGAAGTCCATGTTAGCAGCACACAGAGATTCAGCAATGACGGCAGGGCTTTTAGATAGAAGGGGATCCCCACACAGCTCATCTGTTAAGCTGTGTGGAGGTTCCAGACCATCTTTATTAGGCGAGGCAGCTGAATGGGGGTCACCTGAAGGTGGAGGTGGGACTGGCAAGCCACTCTGCAGATCCATCAGATAACTCTCCATCTCCACCTTTAGGGGCTTATCCAGCAAGTATGAGGTAGATCCAAGGTGATACTTGGGAGTTTGGGAATGCTGCTGCTGGGGTTGAGGTTGCAGTGGAGTTTGTTGTTGGTGTGGTGGAGGCGGAGGGGAGGGATGATGTGGATGGTGGTGATGATGTGGATGATGGTGGTGTAAGGCTGTAGGCGGCTCCATTGAGCAGCCCATACCCATAGCAGCAGACAGTGTACCAGGAACCAAGGAGTGATGGTGGCCCATTCCTGGGCCGGACATGGCCTGTAGGTGGTGTGGGTTGTACATGCCCATAGAGAAGGGGGTGCCACTGCGGAAAGGTTTGGTCATCATGGAGTCCTTGTTGGGGCCCATGCTACACATCATAGGACTGAGCTCTTCCTTCACAGCACAAGTTGGAGAGCCAGAACCAAGCAGAGCAAGCATATCTGGGGGTTCTGTCTTGATCTTCAGTAGCTCCTGTGAATGGCTCTTCTTTACATGTCGTGTGAGGTGGTCCTTTCTTCCGAAGCGTTGGGCACAGTACTGGCACAGGAAATCTTTGCGACCTGTGTGCACTACCATGTGTCGGCGAACATCTTTACGAGTGTAGAAGCGACGGTCACAGTGATCGCAAGGGTGTTTCTTCTCCTTGGTGGCACCTGAAGACTTGCCGGAATGGCTCTTCAGATGATCCAAGAGGGCAGGTGTGCTCTCGTAGCTCTGCAAACATACCTTGCAGGTCAGGTCTCCTGCTGTCGCAGAGTGCATGGCCACATGGCGCTTGTAGCCTAGCTTTGTGTTATAGTGCTTGCCACACTCCTCGCACTTAAAAGCTTCTTTGTTGGGGTCATGGGTCTGCAGGTGATTTTTTAAATGATCTTTACGGTGGAACATCTTTTCACAAAATGAGCACTGGTGAGTTTTCTGTGGGGAGTGTGTGGCCATATGCCTACGGGGTAAAAAACTTGTGTAAGTATGTACACTGAGTAACTTTGATTTAAAATATTATACAAACTATTAATTATACAATTGCGGTCTGGTACAGTTATTATGAACTTCCACAAGCAGTTGCATTTTTTCATGTAGTACAGTACCAGTCAAAAGTGTGAGCACACCTACTCATTAAATGTTTTTTCTTTATTTTTGCTACTTTTGACAGCTTTGCACAATCTTGGCATTCTCTCAACCAGCTCCATGAGGTAGTCATCTGGAATGGTTTTCAACAGAGATCCCATATATGTTGAGCACTCGTTGCCTGCCAATAGTGTGGAAAACTGTTATCAAGGTAAACTGTGGTTACAGTGAGGAATCTAAAATCTAAATAAATCTATTTGGTTTTTAATGTTTAAATCATAATTTCTTTTGTTTTATTTCATAATTTTGATGTCTTCTGTACCGTTCTACAATGTAAAACTCTTAACTGAGTAGGGGCATCCACATTTTGTCTGGTACTACATGCATAAACAGTGAACCGAACATGTGTCTGACAACAATGACATAAGTTACTATCAAAATTTATCATATAGGATCATGGAATGTGTACTATGCTCTGTGTGTAGAGGCACATTTAATATAATGTGACAGAGTGAGACCCCTACCCAAAGATGATCGTTTTCAAACTGACCTACCTGTAGAGCTTATACTTGGAACTGAAGGCCTTGTGGCAATGGGGCTGGGAACAGTGGAACGGTTTCTCTCCCGTATGACTGAATGCGTGGATGTGAAGCTTATCCTGTGAGCTGAAGATGGTGCCACACACCAAACACTCGTTGCCGCCTTCCTCCTTCTCTGTTTCCCTCTCTTTCTCACTCTCCGTCCTCACTTGAGCTGGACCTCCAAACAGTTTGGGGGCAGCTCGTAGATCCTCGTCCTCCGGCGTCAGTGTGGTTATGTGGTGTGGGGCATCAGCGGCAGCTGCTGCCATGGCAGCCCTATGGTGCCGTTGCCATTGAACCCCGGCCGTGGCTGCCCTACCTTCCAGGCTCTGTTTGAATCCTGCCTGGTTTGTGGGTTCTAGGTATTATGCAGTCTCTTCTTTGAAAAAATCTACAAAAGACAATATTCAAGTACCTCAATCTCCTTTCACATAATGAAGCACATAAATATGTCATTTATTTTAACTTTTTTGTCTTAGATTTATCACTGTTATCACTTACCCTTCCTGAACTTCCAGAAAAAAAAACAATCTGTCACTCTCTCACCCAGTCCCAACTGACATGGGCGGGGTCCAGTAGATATAAGTACTGCTCATTTTGATTGTTCTGCAGGAAAATGAAATCATAGAAAAACATTAGCGCAAACAATCCATATTACCATTGTGAATTTTTTTTTGAAATGTGGTCATTCCAAATTCTCAGTATGTTGTTCAGTACATAGATTATATATGTTTTAAAACAGGGCAAGTATATGATCACAGAAAAGTAGACAGTTTAAATTTACAGTATCTCACGAGTACACCACTCTAATTTCAGCAAACATTTTAGTATATCTTCTCAAAAGACAATACTACAGAAATGAAACTCGGATATATTTTAGTCAATGTGCAGCTTTGTATGACAGTATATATACTCTGAAAATAACTCAACATACAGCATTGTCAAAATAGTTGGCAACAAAAGTGAGTACACCCTACGTGATAACAGCTGTACATTGGGTACCGTGCAACCATGCAAATTCACATGTCCTATTCATCATGTTCATATGTTTGTCAGCTTGATGGCAATATCCCTGGGCCAAACAGCAGTTTTCCAACATGATAACAACCCCAAACACACCGCCAAGATGACAACTGCCTTGCTAAGGTGAGGCTGAAGGTGATGAAGTGGCCAAGTTTGTCTCCAGACCTGAACTCTATTGAGCACCTGTGCGCTGTCCTTCAGCGGAAGGTGGCGAAGCACCATGTGTCTAACATCCAGCAGCTCCGTGATATCATTATGGAGGAGTGTGTTGTTGTTGTTGTTGTTAGTCTTTCGGCTTCTCCTGGCAAGAGGTCGCCATAGCGGTCCATCCGGTCCGCACATACAGTACAGTACATGCCTGGCACAGGTTTTACGTCGGATGCCCTTCCTGACACAACCCAACCCTTTTATCCAGGCTTGGGACCGGCACTGCATCCAGTGGCTGGGGTTTGGGGACTGGCTGGGAATCAAACCCGGGCCTTCCACATGGCAGGCGAGTCACCAGTGCCCTTATATATACGTATATATATATATATATATATATATATATATATATACACACACACTGCCTGGGTAAAAAAAATGTTGCATAATCTAAGATTGTATTTGACTGACTTTAGTTTTGATTACAGCACACAATGTAGTGGATCATAACACTGGTTTCAGAGTCTTGTACAAGTGGGCTCTATGCATGATGGTGCATCACTTCATGAGTTTGCCTTCTTACCCCAATGTAACCATCACTCTTACTTTTACTATTGAACATAGCTGTGATTTTTCTTGTAGGGTTTTTATGATGCATATTCACCATGTGTTTAAGTGATTTTATTTTATGTTCTGGAGGGTTCTTAACCCAATTCCAAAAAATTCAAATCTTGTTTTTTTGCTTGATGCAGGCAAATAATTTTGGCAGTGTGTGTATAAAATTCTGTGTTCATAAATATCTACTTTATATTTGTAATGATCACCTACTTAATAAGTTAGTAATAAAAAATTAAAACTTGTTTGAAATTGTTCCTCATACATGCTCTGCTATAAGGCATCATAAGTAAAGTGGTGAGTAAGGAGTCAAACACAAAATCTCTTAAACTGCAAAGACTGATCAAATGGATGAGTGCAAAATTTTAAAACTCAAAGTCATCTATATATCCATGTATTAGAGATGGGGAAATGTATTCAATTGTGTATCACAGTACTTTTTTTGTTGCCATTCATGTCATTTTAAATAGATTTTTAAAATTCTTTTTCAGTTTTTATATGTTTGCATTTCAGTCAATGAAACATTACTGTTCTTCATCATCACATGCATTCCACACACATGCCAACATACACATAGAGAAACAACCACTTCATGATGCTTTCAGTATCTACTTCATTCCCGCATCAACAACCTGCCAAACACTTACACACAAATATGCACAATGACAGAAGTTTATATTCTATGCCTAAGTTCACTGAGTGAGAAAAAAAAAACCAATCCTAGGAAATCTTTGAAAATAAAACTTACATTCCCTGCCCATTTATAAATACAACCACTGGGGTATAAAAAAGTTGGAAAAAGGCTATAGTCAATCTGCCTACCTATAGGGCAAATAAAACTTCTTTATCCACACAGGCGTAAGAATATGTTTAGGCCATATTAACCATTTAATATTAAATGTTTACCTTTTCCTTTTAATTCGGTATTAAGGAAATACTTATATATAGATGCAGACGATCCCTCAGGGCAGGGATCTGGAAGTTGCACACAGATTGCAGAAGTGCATCTGACATTTTGTTTGGAGATTAAAGAGTTTCCACATTCCTTTAGTCTGGAGGTCAAAGGTCAGCCTCATGCACTCACGTTTAACACGCACTGCACTGCGAGACATCCGCCATTTAAATCTGCTCCAAAATTGTTAAGTTGACTGCACAGATGGTCCTTAAAATGTGATTAAACCCATTTATCCACAGACAAATATAAATGACTCACAACCCTAGATAAAGATAAACTTCAAAAATAACAACATGCTGTAATTTAAATGCCTTTAAAAAAATGTAAGCAAGATAATACACAGCAAATGTAACCATCATAAACATTGTAAATAAAAAGTATAAAAAGGCAGCAATATTCAAATGAGCTCCTTAACAACTTTCTAACAATTTTCCTGGCTGTTTTGTGTAATTCGTAAAACCTAAGATATTCCTGATATGTTGTGTGTAAGTAGGTAAGAAAATTGTAGATTATAATAAGGTAGAGTTATAGAGTTATATGAGAGGTTCATTGGTTAGTTTCTTCATTCGAACGAGCAACAATAAGTTCACATTGTGATATTTTTGTCCATATAATGCAGGCGTTGCCATTCGGGATCACAAAAAGGGCAGGAAACAATTAGTTTCATTCGCTTATGTTCTTCAATCAATATAACATAATCTAATATATGCTCATCATCCATTTTATTTGGACCACCTGCACATTCATGAAGTGATCTAAATCAGCCAATGATGTATCAGAAGTGCAATGCAAAAAAGTCATGAAGATCCAGAGTTTTAGTTCATATTCACCTCCAGTGTTTGAATATGTATTGCTAACTATGTTAGCCTTGGATACTTGTTCTTGGCTGACAGACTGCTATTATAGGACCCCCCCGATTAATCGATGCATCAGATAAAAACACGAAAAAACAAGAAAAGCATTAATTTCCAACCCTTTATTCAAAAACAGAACTTGCAAAGTCTATAATACCTCCAGGCTCCTCCTATTAAAATTATATAATTCTTTTTAAATAAAAACAGTAAAAAATAAGGTTCACTTTTTATTTGTATTTAGCCTTTACAAACAAGAAATGTGAAATAAACTATCAAATAAATAAAACTCTCAGGAGTGTGTGTGCCGTGGCAAAACAAATTTCCCTTTTGTGGGACTAAAAACTATAAACGTTTATCTTATCTTATCTTTTCTTATCTTATCTTAAGACAACATACAGTATGTCATGTATTATGGTTCTCCCTGTAAACAAAACATGCCACTAATTTATTCAAGCCTATCTGGTTGTGCTATTTAAAATTAGCTGCTTTGGTTTATGGACGGAGGAAATATGTGGTAGGACTTTTACTTTCTGAAACCGGAGTGTCGACATCTGCACAAAAATGGCTAAAACAATTTTTAAAAAAACATATTTTTTATTATGAAGTGAATTACAAACTTCTGTGGCAAATTTCTGTATGTAATCTTCAGTAATTGAACAAGCAGGCACGCACTGAGCGATTGACACCACAGTACTGAAGACACCATGTGCAGGCGGATTAGGGCTGGACGATATGGCAAAAATTTATATCACAATATATTTCTTAATTTTGGTCGATACGATATAATTCGGATATCGATATGGACAATATTAAAAAGCCTCAGGAAAAAACTGCCGAGGACACACACAA
>JAQMYJ010000015.1:14371193-14387920 GCA_030014305.1 Clarias laeviceps
TGTAGAATGTAGAAAATAAATCACTAAACAAAAACAAAGAAATTTGCAAGTGACCCCAAACTTTTGAACGGTAGTATTAGGGCTGCAACTAACGATTATTTTAATAATCGATTAGTCTGTCGATAAATTATTTTTTTTCTTTTCGATTAATCGGATGAAAAACAAAACCCAAGAAAATCATTCATTTCCAACCCTTTATTCAAAACAGAACTAAAATCTTTAGAAAGTGCACAAACATATTGCTCCTTGAGCTGTTATAATAAAAATAAAATAAAATAAAAATGTACTAATACAAAAAACATAGACATGTATGCTTTACATCTGCCAAATATACACAGTGGAACCTTGGGTTACGAGAATAATTCGTTCTGGAAGCGGTATTTCAAAACCAAATTTAATCTTTAAAAACACACTAACGGAATCACTGCTGTAAAGTAAAAATAAAACAAATTAATCTGCGCTTTATCTTTGAAAAGAATCGTGACAGAGCAGTGTTTCTGTGTAAAGCAAAGAGAGAGTGTGTGTCTGTGAAGGTGAAAGTAGGAGGGGTCTGTGTGTGTGGCACGGTCTCCAATGGCGCGCGCGCGCGCACGCACACACACACACACACACACACAGCAAGAAAAGAGCAGGCTTGTCTTGAGCAGAGAGAAAATGGAGTTTTGTCTCTAATGAGACTTGTCTGTATGCGTGTTTTGCTGTACACACACGCATACAGACACAAAATAAAATATGTTTTACGCGCACACACGTGGTCACAGTGTTATAGTAAACAGTACACACGTGCACGGATGTTGATTATACCAGAAAAAGACGAGCACTAAGACCCAGCAGCCTCCGCCGTGTATCTTTCCTCTACCTCCGCTCATTTTTTTCATTTATTTTTTTGCTCCGTCCTGTCTATGAGGCGCCGAACTCTGCTAGCATCAGTGCGCGAGTCCGAGTGTGTTCACTCCGCTCCGCGCTCAACTAAAGTTTTTTTTAATAATCCAATATCTCTGCGTTGCGCGACACAACGAATCGATTATGAAATTCGTTGCCAACTCTTTTAGTAATCGATTTTATCGATTTAATCGATTCGTTGTTGCAGCCCTAGTTTTATGTATGCTTTTCTGCTCCTCACGGGTGTAAAACGAGATTACTGGAGTTACTATATTCTCCCTTTTCCACATTAGGCACGATTGATTTGTACCGTGCCCAGGAATGATTGTTCCCTCCCCACTCCTCTGCTGGCCAGTGTTCACATTGTTTTTTGTTCTCCGTTCTTGGGTACGCTTGCGTTCTCGGGTACGCTAGAACCCTACAGTGCTTGGTTTGTGAGCAACAATAAGTTCACATTGTAATATTTTTGTCCATATAATGCAGCCGTTCCTCGAAATACTGTGGAAAATGTCAAGAGCAATGCAGCTTCCTACTTTGCATATCAGCTATGGCTTTGTAAAAGAGAAAGGATGAGATTGGTGCGAGATTAGCATACACACAGAGATTTCGTAGAGAGACTGATAACACTGATGACATTGCGTCTAAACAGTGATCTACTTCCGTGCTCAGATACATCTGGCTTCAATATCTGACTCAAAATGTCGCTACGTACCCTGTACTCTGCTCAAGACCCCCATTTAAGCGGACTCAGGCGCGGTTCTCGGGCCTGGAACGATTGTGTTCTCACCGATCAAAATGAACCAGACTTTGGAGTTGATTGTTCTCGTAAACGATCCCAACCAATCTGGTCGTTTTCTCCTAATCTCTCTTATCAACACCCTCTAAGCAGAGACTGTTTTCTGGGTAAAATACCCAGGGAATAAACAGTATTTACATGTAGTTTTGATAACCATGCACCAGTTACAGACAACATACTTCATCCTCAATCTGATGTTCGATAGGAACATCACACAAATGCTCTTGGAGTATATCTGCATGATTGTATACATTGCACTGCTACCACATCACTGGCTGAATAGATAAGTTTAGAGGTGCTCCTAGTTATGTGGATGGTGGGTATAGTAAAAAAGAATAAAATAATAAAATTCTGAGCTGGATTTCAATGTTAAGCATAAATTTTCTTCTTCCTTTTCCCCCAAAACTAAAAAAAACCCTTAAATGGAAAAAAAGGTGCTCTTTCAACCCCATATCATATAAGGGAACACACCCACAGCTCTGGACCTGCTGTGTTTAAGTCGTGGGTGGTTACTATAATAGTACAACCAGCATATTCTCAGCATGCAATGTGTGTCATTTCTTTCTTTCTTTTCTTTTTTTTTTTTTTACAAGGCACTAAATATCCTTATAAAGGTCAACAACCCAATATGATTGTCAAAACACTACTGATGTAGTACCGTGTGAAAGCTCCAATCAGGGCTGAGAATGCAAATTAGGTCTCGTGTCCTCCAGTAAAAGTAGCCCACTAAGGTCAGTGAGTCCACCTTCCTCAGGTAGGAGGGACCAGTGGACAGAAATAGTCCTGAGTGACATGGTGGATCAAGCTTCATGTGGTGTACACCAACATGCAAAACAGATGAAAACACCGCCTGAGTTTGCGACCAAACATGTGACACAGTTAGCAGAAGTGCACTGTTTAACTTCACACAGAGAAACATAATCACTTTCCGTATCTGGGTTAAACCTGCGTACAAATTGCTTTTTAAAAAAGGGGGGAAGGGGGCATCAAGTGACACATCAGGACTGAAAGCAGGTCTGTGTGGAGGAAGAGCTGATCACAAGACTCGCAATGTCTTTCAATTAGAAAAAAAAGCTCAAAATAGCCACCTGCTGTTATTGTCATACCGCATGAGACCATGAGGGTGAGAACCAGAAGACGTGAGTGCAACCAAATGGATAATGAGGAGGAAAGGAAAGATGTGGTGAAAAATAAAAGAATGGGAAAAATGAGGAGAGGGAGGAGCTCCTACTCATATGGGATACATTCCCATACCAGGGAGGAGGATGAAGAGTCATGGCTTGCTGAACACAGTGACAAGCACTGACAGACAGATGAAAAGTTGAAGGGGCAGGTACGCGGCGGGAGGGGGGTAGGCACCAAACCCATTACTCCAGTGTTTGTATAGAATGTAAAGTGCAGTAATGGACAAGTTTCATTTCCTCTATGAATATCTGTTTGGACCTCAGTGAGAATAGTGAACGTTGGAAAGCCCCCAACCCGCACACACACACACACACACACACACACACACACACACACACACTGTGTTTGCCGTGCCAAATCCTCACATCCCTTAATAGGCCTGGCTGCCAACACGAGATGTGGCTACGCCGCTTGTAACCCCGGACGCACAGTGACATTTTTGTATCCACTGTTCTTTCACACTTTGAAAGTTGATTCCCTCCTCCTGAGATACAGGTCGAATGTACTTAAACAATTCAATCCAGGTATATTGGTTACATCTTGTTCCGACCTACAGTAGAAGTTAAGTGGCATGTTTACGTATTAATCCAGTATCAAAAGCAGCGTTTAAAACCAAAATTCTGCTTTAAACAATGACAACAACAATGGCGTTTGCGTGCTCGGTACGTCAAGTCATTTGAGCTTATGTTACAGCAGCTGTTGTCAGGTTGCCGCACACGGACACACACATGCTTTACTTTGTGAAAACATCCCATGGACATAATACATATTAATGTAGTTAATAAATACTATCCCTATACCTAAATATTATTTCATATGCTTTATGTTTTATATTAAGATTTTTTATACCTGCCTTAATATAATTTAACCTACCTACTGTTTATTGGAGAGATTATAATACAAGATGATTGGATAGATATGTGTAGTATGCACATACTATACGGATATGGCTTGATTTATGATTTATAAATTTCAATTATTTATCATAAATTTAGCGAGCAGAAAAAATCTGTATCGTTATTAATACTAACAGTTAGAAACTAGTAAAATAAGGCATGATGATAAAATACTGTTGTGGTCACAGTAAGGTAACAAAAATACTCTTTAGGACTAACCTACTAACCATCTTCCATGCATGTGAGGTGTGAAGTTCAAAGCATCCTGAGCAATCTAACAAAAAGTTTGAACTTTTAGCCTGATTACTTCTTCTGCATCAAGTCTACGTGCAGCCTACACTGTCAGCATTTATACATGTGTGTCGAGTCTCTTTGCCACGCTCTAGTGAGTGTTTTATCTTTTTCTTTTTTGTGGTGTGTGCATGCTACAAATAATGATGAATAAAACTGAGCTGATCTTTGGATTTGGAGCTTAATAGATGAAATTACTGAAATGCAGAAACGAGAGAAGACGTCGACGGAGACGGTCAGTCCAACATTCAATTCAACTCGACTCGACTCAAAAGTGGAAGCGTAGAAGAAGAAGAAGCCGGAAACGCGATATTACCGGTTGGACCATGTCTTTGCAGTCTGCGTCGCCGCGACGTGTAGTTACGTTTCAGGAGAGCTTCGCGTCAGGCAACGCATCGGATACTTCGACACAGACGCATTAATCAGGGTTCAGTCGAAATGTTTTTCAATTCAGGATGTAGTGGCTTACTACTCTTTTACTGATCATTATCTCTCACTGCTTAATGTCAACATCCGCTAATACTGACAAGCAGAAATCAACCAAACACCAACTTTTAGCCAAAATTCATGCAAATTCATGAGACCCGTGAAAGGTTCAGATCATGATCCGAAACCATCCCTGTTATTTATTTATTTATTTAAATGCTATGTGCATGCTTGGCTGTGATTAAATTAGAAAGAGTATACCGATGCTATGGAAACCCTGTCTTCATTACAACAAAACAAACAAAGAAATCAGTTCACTCTATAAAGGCATTCCTTGCCTTTTCTCTTGCGGTTTCATTTTACCTTCCCTGCTTAATGCAGACGAAATCAGAGGTACACTTTGGAAAATAAACTATTTTAGTTGTGGTTGTGATGCACTTCGCTACTGTGCCATTAGATGCCATTAAGGAATATTGTTGCCATGAATGTTTGTAGTTGGTCTGCAACCATGTTTAGGTTATGTGCCACTTGTCGAAATAGCATCCACATAATTTCCATGGCCCAAGGTTTCCCAGCAGAATATTCTCACTTGCCTTCTTCCCATAGTGCAGCTTGCTGCCATGTCTTCCTCGGGTAAGCTGGAGACACAGACCAAACATTTCGTGTCTTTTGCTTCCTGGTTCAGTTCTGCCGCTCACATGCCCACTGTGGATGCTTTCAACATGGAACACTGGAACACACTCTAACTGGTGTGCGGCCATGCAGCCTCAGCCTGTGTGTCCTGACATTTCTGCCATAGACACCATTAATCTTTTGATAATCTGCGATAATTTAACTTTTGCTTTACATGCAAGTCAGTGAGCCTTAGCTGCCCATGTCACCAGTATTCTTGGATCACTTTTGGCAGGTACTAACCGCTGCATACTGAGAACGAGAGCTGACGTTCTTTTTAAAAATTTTTAAAGGGTCTAGTCATCACAATTTGGCCTGTGTCCTCAGATCCTTAAGCTTGCCCATTTTTCCTTGTTTCAACATATTAACTTTGAGAACTAGCTGGTCACTCGCTTCCTAATAAATCCCAAGCCTTGCTGGAAGCCATTGTAACAAGATGATCGATGTTATCCCCATCACATGTCACTGGGTTTAATGTTATGGCTTATCTGTGTATATCATATGATAATAAATTCATATATATCGATGATTAATCTTATTTGTTCCTATATCATGCATAAGTTTTTTTTTTTATTTATAAACAAAAGAAAAACCATTTAGAAAATGAAAGGACTAATTAAAAAAGAGAGAATTAACATTTTCCACAAACACAGGTCAGTTGGGGGTGGTTTCCCCTGTGTGTCGGCTAACAATGGAAGAGGAAACCAGAGAAGTTTAGTCAAGCAAGAGCAGCTCGACCGAGTGTCTCAACAGTTTCTATAAGACCCATTACTTAGTCCAGTACAACAGGAAAAGCTGTGTGCATGTGTGTGTTTTTGTATGAGTCTGTTGCCAGATGCGCTGTCGATATCCCTGGGACTTCCCCTATTATAATTTACGACTAAAAACACAAGTTCATCTTGAGGCAGTCGGAAAGCCAGCCATGCACCTGTGAAGTAAAACTTTCAGGCGTTTTTTTTTGGTTTGTTTTGCCAAAGGAATTTGTTTACTCGTTAGACATGACGAGCATGCTTGCTAGTTTTTCTGAGTGTGTCTGGGAAGGGGGAAGAGCGGGAAAAGTCGAAATAATCAACAAAGTATATTTCTTAATGAAACATAACGTCACAGGACTGTTCTTTGTTTATATTCCATGTTTGCCACTACTGCATAATCCTGTGCCGGTGGTTTTAATACAAACCCTGTTGCAATGGTTCAAATAAAAAAAATGTGGCACTGAAAGAACTTGATCATCTTTGATCACGATAGCAGTAAAATCATCTGTCAGTAAACAGGTCACATTATGTGCTCCAACACTGCTGATCTGAATCCAACATCCACAGAAGGCTGCAATTTGTTCTGCACCTAAATTCAGGTTGAAAATCGTAAAAGTGTAACGCCGGCATTACAGGCAAACATAAGCATACAAATATCTAATCAGTTTAGATATATTTTGTAATCCAATCCACTAGCATATTTTCGGCAATAAAATGCATGTGGAGCTGTAAACTTTCATTGTGCACATAAACATAGCACGCATTTTGTCTAAAAACATATTGCCTTAATGATGTCTGAGAGTCAGCCTGGGTACTTTGAGGATGACGGCAGCAGCCAAGCTCTCATACGCACGTGAGAAAAATCGGAATCTGTGTTTCTCCAATCTGCATGTGTGTTTATGTGTAACTCTGTAAGTACTTGTTTGCTTTTGTGGGATTTTGTGCAGTACTGTAAATCTGTGTGTGTGTGTGTGTGTGTGGCAGTGCAGAGGTGAGTTGGGGGAACCCCTTCTGGCTGCAAGTGCTGTCTATGACATGGAACTCTGGAGCTGCGGCACCGTGCCATCTGGCAACCTGCCAACTCCCTCTCTTTCTTTCTCTGTCTTTCTCCCCTCTTGTTTCTATTTATAAACCTCCTTTTCATCACCTTTTCTCATTCATCCCTCCCTTTTTGGCAGCCAAGTGGGCCCTCTTTTACACATTTTGATCGTTAAGCCGTGAACTTTATCAGCAATATTTCATCGGACTAAACTGACCTTGCAGTATGTTGCGTTAACACATGGCACAAAATAATCGGACATTTTTTAAGCGATAAACAAACATATCAACAATGTACGACTGTCAAATTCGTTAAAGTAGTTTTTAAATAATTGGGGGAAAGACTTGAATTGAGATGTACAGATGACTTCATGCATATCCTGTTAAACAGTATTTGGTATTATGTCATGCCAGATGTGTCCTTGTTTTCACTGAACAAAATCACTGCAATGGTAGTAACAGAAGTAATATCGTGTGGGGCTGTTTTTCATACTAATAGTGACCTTTTGGCTACAAAAATCCAAGCAGAATCTACACCTTACTTATAAACATTATGCCTGACACTATTAGCAGCCAACATGTAATTTGTATAATTGGCACATTTGTAATTCCTTTGAAATATCATATTGTGCATATTATAAACCAATCGGCCATAACACTAACACCATAACTAGGTCGACTGAATGACACTATTAATTATATACCAGTAAACCAGAGACAGGATCATGGGCAACCAATGCTCATCTACAGGGACCGATCCCACAGAAAAGCCAATGCCACACAAATTGCCGAGAAAAGTAAATGCTGGCCATGATAGAAAGGTATCAGAACACCCAGTGCATCACAGCCTGCCATGCATTGGGCCCAACAGGCAAAGAGTTGAAGGTTGTTGGAGTGTTCAAGCCTCTGAATTTCCCAGATCCCAATCCGTTCAAGCATCCATTGGATGTGCCATACAAACAAGTTCCCGCCATTACCCACAGCACTCTAAGGATCCACTCCTAGCACACCCCAAAAATCTTGTGGATGTCATATCCCGAATGGCCAGAACTGCCCCAACTGCACAAGTGAGACCTAAAACCTAGGTGGTTTTAATCTTCATGGTTTTATATTAATGTATATTACATACACTTAACAGCCACTTGATTAGGAGCAATGCCTAATAGAAACCCCCTTAAAGCATTAGTTCATCATGACATGTGTCCTACAACATGTCGGAAACAGTTCTTTCACATTGTGATCCATGATGATGTTATTGCATCATATAACTGCTGCAGATCTGTCAGCTGCACAATCAGGCTGTGAATCCCCTATTCGTCCACATCTGGACAGACTGTTGAAGTACAGTGAACTCATTGTCATGTGTTTGAGATGACTTGAGCTTTATGACTTGGTGCATTATTGTGCTGGAAGTAGCTATTATAAACTGAGTAAATTGTGGTCATTAAGGAATAAAAAAGGACAGCAACAATATTCAGATAGGTTACAAATGATGCTAAATTACTATTAAAGACGCACTGTGTTCCAAGGAAGCATTCCCCACACTATTACACCACCACCAGTAGCCTGTTGACATGAAGTTCTGACATTACCATCATCTTTCACAGCTGAACTTGAGAGTCATCAGACCAGGTTACATTTTCCCAAACTCTCCAGTTTCTGTAAGTCGGTGCCCACATTTATCCCAGATTTCTGTTCTTGGCAAAGATGGAATCTGATGTGATCATCTGCCTGTGTAGTCCATCTGCTTCAGTGTTTACTGTGTTGTGTGTTCTCTTTCATCAATACTCGCAAAAGTATTTTAGAGACTGTTGTGTGTAGAAATCTAAGGAGAGCAACAGTTTCTGAAATACTCAAACCAGACAATCTGGCACCAACAACCAAGCACTGAGAACCCCTTTTTTCCATTATAAAGTTAGATTTGAACAGTGAACTGAAGTTCTTGATCTGTACTATCATGATTTCATGATACATATATTGGTGAATGGATAACTGCATGAATGAGCAGGCGGGACCTAAAACCTAGGCGTTCCTGTTGAGGAAGGCCTGGGTTCGATGCCCACCCAATGCCCAATCCCCAGCCAGTGGATAAAATTGAAGGGTTGCGTCAGGAAGGGCGTCCGGCCGTAAAAACCCAAGTTGTGCCAAGTTGTGCGAGGACCGCTGGATAGGAGCAGCCGAAAGAATAACAACAAGATCATAATGCAAACTTATAAAGACACAAAAATAATGCAGCCTACTGCTGTTAAGAATATTACTCTATATTAGACTAATAGCCATTTTAGTCTAAAGATAAATATACAAAAAATTTTCCTTCATTTATTATATACCCTGTGGTGTAGACTGACAGTTTTTAAACACTTAGTGGGTGGATTTCGTTTAGATTAAGACTTGTTTTCATGTCGGGACCCCATGAGAGTTGAAGCACCACAGTTCCCCAGCACATCCCAAACACATTCAGTTAGTTTAAGGTCAGGGATGTGTGGTGACCAGTTTATACCATCAGGGAAGCAGAAATCGATTGATGTGATAACCTGGTCATTCAGTACATTCAGGTAGTCAGCTGAGCTAATTTTATTGCCACATAACGTTGCTAAGACTAGGCTGGACAGTTGAAGGAACCTCAGATTCCCATCTTACTCTGACATCACTCAGGTATAGGAAAGACTCATCAGACCTTCACAAGTCCAATCTTTATGCTCCCTAGAAAAATCAAGTTTTGCGATCAATTCTGTAAGTTCTTGTCACATTGTGACATCTTTAAAATTACTTTCGCTAGTAAACATAGCTGTGATTTTAACTGTCGAGTTGTTACAATGCAACCGAATTCCAGTACTGTTGTTCTCTTGGCTTGCTCACTGCATCACTTAGGGTTAAAAGAACTGTTGCCACCTGAAAGAAATTAATCACTGTGCTAATTAACCAATCAAATGCTCTTAAGTATTCGGTTATTAAAATCCAAAATTTTTGGGTCGGGCACTGTGTATTTTTTAAATCTGAAAATGTGGAATTATTTTGATATGATATAACAAAAAACAAACAAAAAAAAAAAATCAGAAAAATATAAAGTCTAACAATTTTTCTGTAAATATTAAAAGTTGACTGCTAAAGTAAGCTATTAGTCTAAAGGTGTTTGTATATACTTGATAACTGAGTTACCCAGGTCTTCTTATCTGTAATGTCTTAAAAAAAATAATTGAATGTATCTACTATATTGCGATATTAGATTTAAAATACAGAAGTTAAAAATAATAATAATGAAGAATTTAATTTATATAGTTTAAAACCATACTTGTACTGGCAATAAAAATGTTTTATATGGTATAGTATTAATTATTTTGTTCTGGTAAATATCCCTGAATTTTGCTGATATGTTATGTCAGCAAGCAAAACATATTAAATTGTAAAAGTAATATTAATACTTTTACAATTCATTTAAATATTAATAAAGCTATATTAAAAATCACATTGCGATTATTTTGATACAGTGTTACAGTTACTGGGTTATACAGTTATATAGTGTTACAGGTACCATGATTGGGATTGAAACTCCCATGTGTGACTATTCAATATACCATTTTGTATTCAATTGTATTTAACTAGGCTAAAACCAAATAAATTTACAAATGATCTCATTAAGAGAACAAAGATGTTCGTCAATATTTATCAATTTATCAATATTTATTTTGATAAATATCAATACTTAATTTATGAAAAACTCCATAAATTACTGAATTTATACCAAATTATTTGTGATAAATTTCAGGCTTTTGTGACGAAATAATTACACAGGTCCATATTGAGATTAAATTTTTTATTACGATTAAATGTGGAACACTATTTATAATGAGAGAGAAAAAAACTTTCATATAATACCTGCAACACACAAAAGACACAAATCAGTTTATAATCCGATTTTTCAGTCTTATTTGGCTTTTTGTCTAAGTCCAGCAAAAGCAATGTGATGATTTTTTTTAAACTACCATGCATGTTATGTCATGTCAAAGAAGGTATTAAGTCACATTTAAGTTTTGCGTTATTTCAGATTCCTGGTTCTATAAGCTTCATTTTGATACCAAGTTTATTATTCTACATTTCTGTTATCATTCTGCTGAAATATTGACTGTGTGAATTTGTTTACGAGGAGATCTTGGAAAACCCAGTCAAAATCCTTCTTTTAAAATACTTTCATGAGGATTCTGTAATGTAGTAAGAAAGCCTAAGCCTCATTTTGATACCTGGATTTCCCTGTTACCCCTTGAAACAACTTCCCCAGCAATAGAAATTTACAGTTAAAAAATGCATACTTTCTGTGACAACTGGAGGACCAACTAGGATAGTTTTCAATAAAGTGCTTTAAAACAATGCTGAGGATTAAATCTTTCTCAGTTCTGTTAAAGAATCCGGAAGATGAGGTATTTTTCAATGATTTTTGACAAAATTGAACATGTGATGCATGCAAAATTGGTCATAGACAGATGAACAGCATTTCTCCAAAATACATTCCCTCAGCGGTTTGATAAATAGTGGAGGATGCTGTCAAGCATGTCAGTATAAAGTTCCTCAGAGATCTTCAATCTGGAATCTGAAAGGCCATAGCATATTATCCTCAACACTTCATGCTCTGTCATCAGAATAGAAATGTTTTACTGAAGGTGATCAGCCAGACAAATTAACTGATTGACTAAAAAACACCTAAAGAATAGCCACCAGTTTCTCCTTTACTGTTTTATATTGAGTTTTAATACCACACATGATGCAGGCATATGGTCACTAACTAGTGGCTGTTCATTAGTTTAATGACTTGTGAACAACCAGTTTGTACTCCATTCTTCTTTATTATGTAATGGACTTTCACACTGAGTCAAAAAAGTTAAAGTTCCTCTAAATCAAGATGAATTTGCGCCACGAGAAAATCTGGTCTCTCCATCTGTCTGCTGTCTTTCTGCAGATTTCTTTCTCCTTTTCACACAACACACACACACACACACACACACACACACACACTGGGTCCAGCATCGTCAGCACGGCCTAAAACAACTGACATTGTTGAAATGACCCTTTTGTTTACATAAAAAAGAAATCGGACATGTTTCGACAGACCCCGCCTCCCTCGGGTCAATCGATTCCCTCTCCTTCATATTCGGGTGTTTGGTGTCAGTGTGGTTTGACTCCCACCTCCTGCTTCGGTCTGTTCATACCTGTTCCTGAAGTAGGGTCAAGAGTTGGAAAAATAACATTCCTGCATAAGAAGGCAGTGAAAACATGACGCGTTCTTTGGGTTACTTTTCGGAGAAGTACGTGAGCGTGTGCATGTGCGCGTGTGCGTATGTGTTGTCAGATGGTCCCGGTCATATTTTGTTGACTATGACTGAGTAAGAAACCCAGACAACGTCAACAAAGAGCAAATAAGTCATGTATGGTCTAGGGGCTGTATCATCCATGCGCAAACATAAGTGGGGCATTGTATCACCGCTGTCGTTGCATATTGAGTTACTGATCAGAAGAGGCTGATTATGTGACTCGCCATAGTATAATGTTATACTGCCTCTCCCAAAAGCAAGGCCCCGGCTACTGCTAGCATCTCTGATGTCAGATAGGGATCAGCTACACACTACTGCTCACCACTATCCAGCTTACACACAAACGAGGGGTGTACTCATTCTACACACACACACACACACACACACACACACACATCTCATGCTTATATATCCAACAAAATCCTATGAAAGGAGACGAAGTGTTTTATGCATGTCTGAGTATGAGCGAATGCATGAATTTCTGTCTCTGTGTGTGTGTATGTGTGTGTGTGTGTGTGTGTGTGTGTAATCGTATGTGCGTTACTCCCTGAGGACTGTGGGGGGAAAAAGCCCCTGTAGCAGAGCAGTTATTCATTAACGCCTTTGGAGCGCTTTGCCTCTCTCCCCCTCTATTCTCTCAGTCTCCAGAGATAAAAACACACTCAGGCCGCTCAATGGGCTAAGTAACCCAGGGTGGTCCTCCAGCTCTTGCACTCACACACACACACACACACACACACACACACACATACTAGATACTAGTGCTCTGTGTTCATGTCAATTTAGTAGATTCAATATAATGTGTGATTACAGAAGTGTGTAAAGGCAACCAGAAAGTGAATAAGTGACTTTAAATGCGGCTAAAGTACCTATAGCTAGTATCTACTATGTGCGTGCGCGTGTATGTTTCTGTGTGTGTGTGTGTGTGTGTGCTGGGGGGTTGCTAGTTGCTAAGGTTCAGCTTTCAGATGATGGGTGAAGTAGTTAACAGATTGTCTTAATTGCCAGGTGAACCGCATCACACGTGTGCATGCGCGCACACACACACACACACACACACAGTCTAACTAATCCTGAATGAGATGATCACTGCCATCTAGCTGATGTAAATGAAAAAAAAAATAGGTCTAACAAGAATGTCACACTTGTTGAACTTCTCGCACTTTTTCTCTCACATTGAGTTAAAATTCTTGTAAACTGCTATAATAATCTTACGAGCTCAAGCACCCAAGTAGATCAGTAACACAGACAGGAAACAGCGGCATTGTGGTGAATGAAATGTAGGGTTGGGGGATCGGAGCTTCATCTTCGGATCGGATCGGACCTGAGCTCGGGTTACGGCCTGTCGAGGTTTGCATGATCTCTAGGTGTCTGCATGGCTACACTAAATTGCCCTTGGGTTCGAATAAGTGTGTGAATGTGTGTGTGCTGCTGCGTAACGGATTGGCATCCCACTGAGGACGTACTAGTGCCTGAACCAGACTCCAGATTCGGCTCAACCCTGTCCCGGGATAAAGCAGTTACTGTCGAGGAAAGTATGAGGGAAGGAAAGAAGGAAGGAAGACAGGAAGGAAGGAACATCCCATAAGTCATGAATGAAATAATACTAAAATACTTGGCAAGAAAAACAGTTAATGAAATGCAGAAATAAGAAGTGACTTTAAAATGGGTACTGCATGTAATAATCCCAGCAAAACTTTTTTAAACTTAAACAACTTAAAATATGTTCACATTCTTCACATTCACATGACTCCATCAACACTAGTTGTATGAAATACCCCTATAGAGTTGCAGCTGTTGATTATTTTCTTTTTCAAGTATTTGAGGAGTGAGTGTCACAAAAATTACCCAAACCAAATGATGAAACAAGCCTGAGCAAAATGATAAATCAGGAAAAATGTTAATACCTTTATATTCATTTATGCTTGATATCATTCTAACTAGTATAAGTACCCTTAGAGTTTGTAGAAAGAGTTAAAAGGTTAAAGCTAAAAATAAGCTGATCAGCTTGAATGTAATCAGTGATATTATTATTATTTCAGGTTAAAGCCCTTGTACACGTCTGTCTGTCTTTCTGTACAGCAGAACTCTCTGCATAACTTATTAATACAAAATAAATGTTTTTTTGGGATTTTTCACAGATTTTCTCCCTAATTTAGTCGTGTCCAATTCCTCCCCCTGTCACTAGGGGGCTCCCACATTAAACTTCTACTACCACCCAAAGACTATCACGTGCGTGACGCCAGCCGACCGCATTTTTTCAAACTGCTCGCTCACGCACCGTCGGGGGCGGGGCAACACGGAGGACAGCGCTATCCGCTCCTTCCGCATGCGCGAGCTCACAGACGCCCCTGATTGGCTGTAGAGCAGTGATTAATGTGGACGCACTAAGTACCTCTCATCCCTCCCCTCTAGACCTGCGGCTGCGAGAGGTTACAGCATCACCCAGGAATCGAACCAGCGATCTCCGGATGATAAGGCGAGCACTTTACCACTGCGCCACTCGGAGGCACAAAAAACCTCATTCCTTGTTCATGCCAAGTTGTATTTCTTTCATTGTCAGCCATATACACTCCCTGTTCTGTAATAGGAAAGTGAAATCATAAAAGGAGATTGGATAAAGATTAAGGTTTGTCTTAAAACGACGCCAGCGAGTTAAAATTCACTTACACCACTCCAGCGTTGTTATTTCAGCAGTGAAAATATGAACTAATACGTGTAAAAAAAATCCCAGTAATACCTGTTTAGCTCTTTTAAGTATTATCTATTGGTGCAGGTGTTTGTTTACATTGAGCAAGTAGTTTATTAGAAGCTTTTTTTTTAAGTAGATTATTACATTTGCCACATAACTGTTCATAACATCACTTTTACTTCGCATTTTGTTTTCACTTATGGTGCAGTTTAAACTTTAGAGATCTAAGTACTGTCAAAGTTTCATGAAATTCAATTTAAGACGCGCCCACAGTTTGACACATGCGCAGTATGCTGTCAAAACTTGCGGTACATAATCTGTCTTATAATTGCTCATAACTTCAGCTCTACTCAACCTTTAACTTTAACTTCAGGCAAATACCAAAGTATGGTTTTAAACTACCATACACTGATCTGCTCATTCATTTTTGAAGATTCAGTTTTCAGGTGCATTACATTCTTTTCTGTGTCTTCCACATACTCTGTCTTTACACAGTAAACTATCATGCAGAATGGTTCTGTTGAGTGATGCGTGTATGCACCCCTGCCTCGAGGGAAAAAAAGCGCTAGATGCTGTGATGGAATCTGGCACAAAACGCTCTTAACATCCATTCTACCCAACATTTTGATTTCATTAATGGCACAGATTTAACTTCAGGAAAATACCGAAGGACTGGCAAAGTTTCATTAAATTCTATCCGGTCAGAGTGACGCTGTAACAAAATCGGCTGGACAGACATACAGACATACAGACATAATTTCTTCTGAGACTCGTTTCGGGTCCTCCAGTGTATGGAACGTAAAGATATCATTGAAAGAGCGAGATCTGATCAATGTACAGACAAAACCTTTCTTTTATTTATATAGTTAGATAATTAAAACTTCAATTCACATTTTGACTTATCTGGGAATACTGGTTACTTTCAACCTTAGTTAGTGACTCTACCTTCTACTGTATATGATGGTATATATCAGTATTTTAGTATAGTTTACACATAAATTAGACTGTATCATCACAACTTGCCTGAGTGAACCACCCTAAAGAGGAAACAGTGCCTGTGGACGAGTAGTGGTGACATAGCCATCACTGAAAACCAAGTCCAACCACACTGTATGATACAAAATTGCTGATATGATTACATTTGCTCCTATAAATTATGTGCGGCTGTTTTAGACATTTAAAGTGCAATCTGAGTTTCATATAATGTTCCAGCACACTAGCTAGCATTGCTAAATGGCTAAGATTCAATATAAATAAATGAGGGCATGTTAGCTTAAACAGACTAGTGGGGGAGTTTAATGAGGTCATAGAGTTTAGCATGTGTTATAGTACATCAAGTCAATCATCAGCTACACGCATAATCTGTTCATCAATAATAATACAAAGCATCACTAATTCCCCAAGCGCTGGATCTTTTGTCAACCATCTTGATTTTGTGCCATATTTCCAGTTCAACAGTAGTCCAATTATCAGTCATTTTAATATTGAATCTTATTATTTAATATTTTATAATGTTTAATTTTCTATTGATTGATTGTTTATTCATCAAATTTGTCAAATGTCTTGTATACTTATTTTAGCCCTGAAACATATACACACAGGTGACAAACTAAAGGCGAAAATATATCAACATTTAGTGGTGTAAGGTAAGGTATGGCTGTATGATTTGAGAAAAAAATAAAAAAAAAAAAGGCTATTCTTTTGACACATATTGTGATTGCAATTTAATGTAAAAAAAAATTAAAAAAAAAAAAAAAAAAAAAAAAAAAAAATATAAATATAAAAAAAAATAAA
>JAQMYJ010000015.1:14393661-14420708 GCA_030014305.1 Clarias laeviceps
GTTGTTACGTAATTACCTAATTCCATATGTGTTATTTTATAGTTTTGAAATCCCCAGTATTGTTGTAGAATGTAGAAGATAAATCACTAAACAAAAACAAAGAAATTTGCAAGTGACCCCAAACTTTTGAACGGTAGTATATATTTATGATATATAATTTATAATTTTCAATAAACAGGAAAAGAGTTACATTTATACTACATTTATACTAAATACACTGTGACTTTAAAAGATATCAACTTGATTTAGCTCAGAGGGACTGCAGAAGCTTCCTAAGAATCTCTGCTGAATTTTGGAATGAGTTGAATGGATCGAGGGTTTCTAACATTGTAATCACATTCCAGGTGACACACTTCACAACTGGTGTGCAGAGCAGGAAAGCGTATAACAACCGAGACCTGTGTTAAAAAACTTCTTTGCACCTGAAATGTGATATATAGTTTTTTTTTTTAGGATATTCCTGATTTTCTTCTTAATTTCGTCGTAACCAATTCCCACCCTCACTCCCGCATCAAGGCTACAACCATCAACCAGGGAGAGTGAAGGGTTTCTTCTGCGCCACGTGAAGCCACCAATCGCATCTTTTCGAACTTTCCGGTTGGATGCACCGTGACACATTTGGAGGACAGCGCTATCCGCTCCTTTAACTTGTGTGAGCTCACAGACGCCTGTGATTGGCTGTAGAGCCGTGATTGATGTCAAACGCTAAATGCTCGGCTAAAACAGCTCTCTCTAGGCCCCCGGCTGTGGGAGGCTACAGCAAAATTTTTGTTGTTTTTGACTATCAAAGAAGAGTTGTACAGTGCGGTTAAATCGATTATTAATCAATCATTGATTGGTTTACTCAAACTGATGATTGATTATGGAATGGTTACTGATTCCCTCACTAATTCTAATTATAGTTTGGAAGGACTATGTTGTTGTTCCCATTGGTAAAGACAAATCTGGCAAACCAGCAAATCTACACACCAGTAAAGTTATTATATTTGCTTAGTTAAACAAGTTATTACAATGGACGCCTTTGTTTTGTTTTTTAAGTGCAAAAGAGAACAAATAGCTAACACAAGGGCAGCACAATCTGATAACATAGTATTCATTTGAATATTTTACTGTGGATTATTATTATTATTATTATTATTATTATTATTGTCAGGTATATGCGTGTTTGTCTCTGACTGTAATTCATTAGACCATGGTATTTATTTTTGGTGCTAATGGTTTAATTTTCTCTGTTTTTAGACTTTTATTGTTTTTATATTAAACATAATGGGACTTATTAGTGTTTTGTTTTTTGTTTTTTTTGTAAACCCTCAGCAAAACATTACGCATAACCAATCATCCTTGTGGACATCATGCAGTCTGGTACTGATAGTGGTAATAACTGTTAATACCTGTGCATAATTAAAATAACAGTGATATCGGCATTGCTCTGACCTAGTTTAAGCCTCTGACTTTCCACTTGATATCTTTTGTACACATTTCTAGCCACAAACTTCAGAATGTTGAAGGGTGGAATCTAATTGGCTTGAGACAAGCTTTCTGGAGTGAGATACAGTCACTGGATTGGAAAAAGATCACTGCATTAGAGGTGAGATAATCTTATGTTTGCAGATGGGCTGAAAGGAAAGGTTTGTGGTTGTTCATCTGCCATGTCAGTTATATTTGTCTCTTTCTGTGAAAGTACGTGGTTCTTGGCCTGGGCCTTATTGATGATGCAACTGACTCTATTTAAATTCTTGCATTTGAGACTAATAGATACCAACACAAAGAGGATAATATCTATTAAAATTACCAACCCAGAATTAGCAGCTTTTTTTTCCCCCTTATTCTTAATACAACACAGAATCATTGCATGAATGTTTTTATACAGAGAGGCCAAAATTTTTTTATTACTGAATAAACTGAATTATGGGAGGAATGTTAAGCATTATGTTTCCTCTAAAAATATCAGTGGTCACACCATCGTTGATGCTGTCATGTGACCGTCAGGAGGCACGCTTTACTTTAGAATAACGCAAGATCATTTTGAAGGGGTATTGTAAATTTTAAAAAAGTGTGAGAAGTTCAACGGCAATGCCGACGTGTGTTCAGAACAGAACCACCAGCAAGACTGTCGTATAATTTCGTGACCAAAAGTTTTTAAAAAATGAAGTATCATGCAGAGCAATCCCTGTGGACAATCTAGACAATGTTGTTCATGCAGTAGTTTGCGGAAATCAAATGTGTCTGGATGCTAATGGTGACCAATTTGAGCATCTAATGTAATTGCATAATTCAAACATGACATACAGCTATCCTTTGATGTTGATATAAATTTAGTAATAAAATCTTTATGCATATATTTTTATGTTGAAGTGTGTATACATTTTTGGGCCTCTCAGTATAAAAAAAATGCATGAACTTTTCCTAATATAAAATACTTGCATTGTGTTATATAAGTGTTTTATATATTCTTATATATTTAAATTTCAGCTAACTAATGTTTTAAGAATGAATTTGCAGGTTGTTAAAGGAAATACCATCTGTTTGACTGAGAAAAACTATTAAGCTGTATGCAGCCTACAGAAACAGAAACAATGAGACAGCCGAATGTATGAAAAAATTGTGTCAGGTTATGTGAGATGCTTAAAACAATATACAGTACCAGCTGATGTTCTGTATCAAATTGCTTGTCAGTGTACCTGAGAGAAAAAGAACTATTTTAAAGGCAATTAAAAGACATTTTACTGTTAACTGCTCTTTAGAGAAAAATGTGTTGATATATACAAACCATTTTTGTAATTTTTTATAGCATCTTTGCTTCACAGAATTTCTGTATATGACATTTTGTAGTATGCTGGATATAAACTAAGTAATTGTGGTAATAAACTGGATTATTAACTATAATAAAATCTGTTGGTAAAGTGGTGGTAAAAAACTTATAATCACAACCATAAACTGCACTCTGACTTGCATCTAATTAAATTAAATAACACTTATTTTCCTCCATTTAATTCACTTCATTAGTCAAATATAACTTAATTAATCAACTAATTTTCAAGCTGAAGTTAACGAAATCATTAAAATGCATCATGAGCCTCAAATGCATTTCTTTGAAGCATGAAAAGTATGATAAAATATATTTGATAACAAATTGACCAATAAAATAGTGTTGCATTAAGGAAAAAAAATATTAATGACAATAATAGTAACTTATTATTAACAGAGAAATATATCATCCTTTTGTTTAATGTTTAAAAATGTACATTCCTTTTTATATAAAATAAGCAATTTTCATATTAAACTGCTTGCAATCAATTTGTAATTATTATAAAATTAAATGTCATAAAAATTATTACCAAATTCACAATATCTCCAAGAAGTTTATCATATACAGCAAGGTTAATAGTATGGAGGGGAATCATCAGTCACCACCACCTGATACAATATTATGATAATACTCTGGTCCAGATTTGATTAATATTGCTATAATATATAAATATTTACTAATATTGTTATTCTGTATCACAAAGTATCATGATTTTATAAATACCCCATTTCCATGTTATATTTTTCAATTTTAAGACTTTGAAACGTTAAAAAAAACTTGTCATAACTCAAACCAACGTCAGCATTTAAACAATACAAACTAATTCAAATACCATATACCAAGTTTACCATTTTACAAAAAAAAAATTTCCACTGAGAAGCATGTATCTCTGTCTTCTGCCATAATTATTATTTCAAAACAAACTTAGTTAATATCACACGTTATGCCAGTGTGTAAACAGTTTAGAGTGTTCTGCCTCTTTAGGATTATAAGAAGAAGTGATGCTTTAGCGCCTCAAACTCCTCCGAAGTCTTGAGCGTTTCTTAAAACTATTTCGATCAGCACTCGTGATATTTAGCGACTTCTGTAAGCGTGTGTAGACTAATTTGCTTACTGAGTTTGTAGAAAAGACTAATCGGACTAATGCCTTTTAATGCACACAACTTTTGATAATGTAACGGCATAAAAATACATTTCTGTTGCACCACGCAGAAGCTTATCCACTCGACACAGAATCAGTTATATTCGATGGGATCAGTCATGTCCGATCATACTAAAAAACAGCCAATTCCAGTCAATGGCTGAACGATTCACGAATCTCTATTAGAAATGTAATATATATTTTAAAAATCGATTTTTTTGTTACTGTTATGACAAACAAAAGAATTTTGATTCATCTCTATTCGATAGTGTGATAAATTGTTACATTTTTGTCCAGCCCCTTCTCAAAGCCATTATGACTAAGTTGTACCTACCTACTAAGATGTCGTA
Source organism: Clarias laeviceps (assembly GCA_030014305.1). Classification (NCBI taxonomy): domain Eukaryota; kingdom Metazoa; phylum Chordata; class Actinopteri; order Siluriformes; family Clariidae; genus Clarias; species Clarias laeviceps. The sequence continues at coordinate 14,397,962 of JAQMYJ010000015.1, forward strand.
GCCAAAAAAAAGAGAAGCAAAGAAAAGCACAAAACTGTGCTTTTCTGTGAAATGTACACTCCAACTTTCAATATTATAACTTTTGGACCCACATAAAAGAAACCTTGAAGAAACATGACACACACATTAACTACTCATTTACAAGCAAATTGTACAGATGTCGGCATTTAATATTTGTGTCTGTCTCACTATAGGAAAATGCATAAAATGCCGTGGGAACTGTATTACAAAATAAAATGTCTTAACCAGTCAAAGTTTGCTATGAAATATATGTGTACAAACTCTAGTGAATCTGAGAGTAACATTATGTAGTTGCTTGACATCCATATATCCTTCCCTATTTACTGAATTCTCTCATTCTCAGTCTTCAGTTTCACATTTACTCATGGTAAATTTCACATTCCTGTCCCTAAACACTCTGCAAATTCCCCTCAAAAAAGTAACATGTGATAAATTTTAATAAGCTATGTAAGAAAATATTTACATTCTAAAAAAGTGTTTAAATCTGTACAGCTTTAAAAAAAAAAATGAACGCGTGTCTGACATCGGACTAAACGGCGTCCTTCAGTAATCACCGGCTTTCTTTCTTGTTCCTTCTTGTTATTCACCCACAAGTTCGAATCCATGTTATACCTGGAAACCTCATCTTTCAATTAAAAGCATCCTGTAAATGTTGTTGCGAATAAACTCTCAAAGTCTTTCTGTTTTTCAGCTCAGATTCATTTGGAGCTGTGAGGTGGAGCTGCGTGTTCTTGTTTAAATGAAGTCTTCAAAACTTGCCGAATGCATTCGGCTAACACTGCAACTGTCGTGCTCTCCATAACTGCCTCCTAGTCTCTTTCCCTCTCTTCATTTTCTTCTCCTACTTGGTGATTCATAAGGGCACCAGAATTCTGCCACATTCTCAGTGCATGACTGTGTTCCTGTAACGATGGAGCTGCTCATTTTGGGTGGTTTTGTTTAAAAATTGCCCATCCTCTAATCTCTTATTGCAGCTCTTTCGATGACTTTCTTTCCCAGAGGGAATGGTAAACAGATGCTAAAACCGTAAGCTCTCTTGTTATTCATTTCAGCTCAAGTTTCTACTAATACCTGCTTTCTCGGTGACAAAGAACAATTTCCGTTGGAATATGTAATTGACTCATTTATCAGTATCTGTGATGCTACATTTTTGTCACATTGCTGTGAATTCTAAGCATCTAAATAATTCCTTCATTCAACAACCTCAACCTGACAACATCTTGTAACATTTCTGATGGCTCATCTTACTGGGTTTGTGTTTCCTGGCAAATGTACACTCACGTTTAAACCATGTGGCATGCACTGCGTCCTAAACGTATCATGGAATGCTGTGAAATCCTAGACTGCTCTGCACATATTGCACAACACATTATTTTGGAATTTGGAATAAAACACCAAAAAACACCAAAAAAGCATACAGCTTTTTCTTTTATCTAATTTAAATTAACAGCACCATCATTAAAGGTTAGGTTCACAGCAAAGCAATGCATTGCATGTAGTACATAGCAGTTTCGTCTCTGGCATGATGGTTCATGATGAATGACCTTACAGCCCCTAAAAAGCCACAGCTGGGTGGTTGTGTCCGAAAAATGGGCTTCAACTCAGCATGCACTTCAAGTATCTAGCGTCTTCTTACCACCTCTGAACATCACATACTGCAAGTGCAGTCAGAATGTGTGCCAGTCCAGGAAGGGGGGCATCTAAAGCTATGCATATGTAACCTTCAGGTGCTTGTTAGTGGATGTTTGCTCAAAACATGTGATCTGATTGTTTTGTGGGAAAAAGGTAACTTTGTAATGGAAAGGTTATAAGGAAATTGCTGCATAGTTGAAGACTAATTTCTCCAGAGATCTGCCAGAAAAACAACTGTGACAAAAGAAGCACATATTACTGCAGGATTTTCTCCTCATAATAGGGAGGTTAATTGGGTTCGGGTTTGCAGTTCTGGCCAGCAGTGTTTAAACACCATTCCGGACATGCCTCATAAAACACTGATCCTCACTCCTTCTGCTGGTTCTCTAATACCATGCTTTTAATCAGGACTTTAAAGACCACAAGCATTACTGGAAAATAAGGATGAAAAAAACTGCTGTTCCTTCAAGTCTTAACTGCTTACATCTATAACATAAATTTTCAATTAATGAAAAAAACGTTTAAGTATTCACATTTTTGAATATTTAAGATAGAGATAAAAATCCCATCTGGTATAAAGGCATACATAAAAAACAGTACCATAGGATTTGTTGATGGATGAATTGATGTGTGGCTAGATGGACAGATTAAATAAATACATTTTGAAAAGAATGCTTTGAATCACCATAACATTTTAACTATTTAGTGATCACTCATAGGAATGTGTGGAAATTCACACTTTCAAAATAAAAAATAAAAATAATTCAATTTCATTTTTTAAGCCTTTTTTTAACTTTTGAGATTATTTTTTTTTTCACTGTTGTCATTTTTATGATGCAAATCATGGACAGTGAAGTTACCATATAAGGTATAGGGTATTTTTTTTTCTTTAGAAATTGTGTTTATGTGAACGTATATACAGTATATATAAAACAGATTAAGTTAAACTTGCAAAAATCCTTTTTTTTTCTTTCTTTTTTTTTTTTTTTACAAAATGTCATTCTTCACCCAATTAAGAGTTAAAGACTATATTTCACTTATTATCTTCTTTTTAACAGTTCTTATAACTGTAAAAATCCTTAAAAACGTTACAGGTTAATGTTTAAGGTTATATTAAAATATTTCTAATATAATAAATGTAAAATACTTTCATTATAGATTATAGCCATATTAAAAGGCAAATGAATTTCCATCAGAATTTATTAAATAGCACTGATGTGAACATTTCTTTGCTTTCTCTAAATGTTTGCATCACCTTGTTCAGACATAAATAAACATAGACAGATTGTGCTGGTATAAAATCCACCATTCTGAAGAAACATAATGAATTGTTTACAAAAGCAATTTAACTTACCGGGGGACTGAAGTGTTTAAAGCCTAAATGTGTGGTTGCTTTCTAATTAGGTTTACTGTCGGGTTTGTGGGCACGAAATATGCATGTATAAAGTATGAATAATTGGTGACTATCCAATGTCTACATTTACTTGCCAGAATTCCACCCCTATTGATACAAGCTGGCAGTCCTACTCCTGAGTAAGGCTTAATTAAGCTTTATCCTCTCTAATCACAAGGCTGATTTTGCCTGTCCCTCCCACGTAGCATTTACCAAATCTATGCATTCACACTGAAATGAGCTTTTTTTGAGTTGTTAAGCAAAAGCAAGCAACTACCAGGCTAAAGCTGGAATACACACCAAACAGAGGATTGTATAATTCAGACACGTAGAATTACACAATCACAATTCCTCCAGCGAGAGCTGTTAGGTGTCATTCTGATTGAGTCCCATAGCAGGGGTTTAAGCTTGGACAGTTGGATGCCAATCAAATCCGCTCATTAGAATATTTGGTCATGACCACAAAATTCTTAGAATTTTATAATCAGTGTGCTTAGCAATGTTTTGTTCGATTTCTATACTTTTCATGAAGCCTTGCTTGATGTTTAAAAGCATGTTTAAGCTGTAACATTTTAAGAGCACATACATTAAGTACTTTAAAAGCTACCACACAGAAAGAAATACGAAATATAATATGATGACGGGATAGAATGGTGTTATTATAGTTTTGTTACATGGTTTTGGTCAACAGCATTTCTTTCTGTATAAACTACTTCAGGATTTTGTTCTCACTTTGATTCACATGGCTACCTTTAAGTCCCACCCCAAGTGCGTAACAGGATTTTGCTTCTTTTATGTCATTAACATAGTCTACAGCTAAGACCAATCAACACAACTTATGTGTCTACTACTTTACTACTTTCATTAACAGTTTATGTTTATTTACTATTAGCCTACTTGCAGTGCACAGGGATGTCTAACAGGTCAATTATTTTCAAAAATCTACATCAGCTCAAACTGGAGTACACAAACAAAGAATTGCACTAGACTTATGAGGAAAAACTATAATGAGATGGTACAGAAACAGAACAACAACAGATTGAAAATCTCTTACTATACCATCTAAAACTGAATTCAGAAAACCATGTGATTAAAGACTTTATATATAAAATGATACTTAATTATATATAAAATTAATTTAAAACATGACAGACTTCCTGTATTTATGTTTGCAATATGATCCAGATTCATCCACCTTAAATTTCGATATGTAATCTGAATTCCTCCAGTTTCTCTAATGAGCATGAGCAGCCCCCAATTTCACTGCGTAATTTGTAGCCATGCTACAATGAGTTACATGGAAGAATTTATAGTAAAGGAGTTTTTACTGCTTTATAAATATTCAGCCGGTATAAACACTTCAGTGGTTGTTCAGAAAACCAAACAAGAAATACCTCTGGATTTTATCTTCTTTATAAAATTGGCCAGAATTTGTTTGTTTATTAATAAAATAATTATCCTGAAAAATATATTATTATACGCTGTAAATCGTATCATATTTCAAGACTGCAGGGGAACCGATGACATTTTAATTTATTTAAGATAAAAAAAAAAAAAGAAAAGAGTAAAATCCTGACAGGAAGAAGAGTTATACTGGCTTTATGAACTTGGCCTGATTTTATCTACCTCTTTGTTTCCTCCTCCCTCTGTCCTTTTTGTTCTTTTTTATGGGGTGACCCAGGGCACCAACAGGGTTCAACAGTCACTGCTACTGTTCATAACACAGTGACACTGGACTAAGCCAAATAAACACTCCCCAGTGCTCTGTTTAAATAGCAACTGACATGCATAACATGTTCTCACTGACCAGATACACAGATCCGAAATATAGACACAATATCTAAACGCCCAAAGCCAAGCAACGGTATCTTTCTTCAGGCTGTCGAATCTAAACTCCATTCCACAAAAAAAAACAAAAAAAAAAAACAAGACAAGTTCTTCACTGGCATCAGTAATGTCTATGTCACTCCAAGTTCCAGCACTCTCTGTTTTCTACTTCCAGTCAGAAAATACGGACGTGAGGACTCTTATGAAGAGTTTTCGTCCCAATTCTGTGCTCAGTTATTAACTAGCGCTTGTGTGCTCCAGAGCCTGTTCCACCCATTAACCCCTCTGATGCTCTTTTCTCATGATAATCAGCCTGCTTCCCCACCGAGGTGCTGCAGGATTGTGCAAAGCCTTCAGAACAGTAAAAAAAAAAACTTGACACACATGCTCTCTCTCTCTCTCTCTCTCTCTCTCTCTTTCTCTAACTCTCTTTCCTCACACACATACACACTGAATCAGGCATGTAATGTGCTGCCTTTTCAGGGAGCACATGGACAGATGCGGTATGAAAAGTTCTGGCAGTTTTTGTTGGAGTGAATAGCACTACCCACATGTAGTCCTATAACGCTTACATTTCCTCTATACTACACACATTATTGAACAAAATAACAACGTATAAATAGGCAACATAAAAATAAAAAAAAACTCACCGTTACAAAACAAAGAGCAAAATTATCTTATCCTGTGTTGGTTAAACACTGAGGGAAAGTAAATCTGGAAAACATTTGCACTTGTTATGATGACTAAAATCTGCATGCCATTTGCTAAGAACACTCACCAGTGTAGATGTTCTGCAGGAGAACTCCTACAACATATGTCTTATAGTGTGCATTATTGTGAGCACACTAAAGTTTCATAAAGCACAGGCACATGTCCCTCATACATCTGAGGTTAGTGGGTTTTTCTTTTAATTTCTATGTTTGCATGATTCACAAGGTTAGTGATGTTTCAGGAGGCATGCAGCAACAGCCAAAGGAGGGAAAAAACATAGAAAGTCAATAAATCTATCTTTCCTCCATATAAATACACTCAGTATGCAATCAGTGAAAGGCTATAACAAGCACATGTGTTCTACAGAACCATATAAATTTTCAGGACACAGCAAGAAATGCAACAGATTTTACAGTTAGGATTTAGCTTGAACAAAACAGGTTTATGATGAGCACAAAAAAAATGATCTCAAGCACTCTAAAAAGCTTCAATAACAAAAGCAGCGTCTCGTCACGCGCCTCGCTTCCATTTCCTTATTCTGCAGCTCGCGGCAGTGGAAGTGGAAACCAAGCTTGCACCCCGTTACAGATCCATCAGTGTACACGAGAGAGAGAGAGAGAGAGAGAGAGAAACAATGATGAAATGTTTTTAACAGGTTGGAGCATTTACTCATTCTCATTTAAGGATGGGGAAGGAGGTACATATGACTCGAATAAGATGCCAGTGAGAGTAAAAACAGATATCATCATCATCATCATCAACTGTGAAAGCAGCTACAGGTGTTGTGGGCAAGCCTGCACAAATATAAAGATGTACAGTAATAGCAATGTATCAGTTAATTAACCCGTACTGATCACCGCAGGGAAGAGGCTAATGGCTGTAGATAAACTTCAGGAACGAACCGACACGTTTCATTTGAAAGAGATACGGTGTGTGCTTACATTCAGAGGGACACTGTGAATGTAGCGTGTTTAAGTTACTGATCACCCTTAAAATAGATAAACTAAGGATTCACCGAGATCAGCACTGGTCTGTGAAGCTTCTTTCCAATAACCTAAAAAGTCCAAGTCACCCAAGCAAAACCACAAAACAGCCATACAATGTGCAACAACAGTGAAGAAAAACAACTGAATGCTGAATGAGGTAATCTCCTGCATAAGGAGGTGCAACCCCCACCACAACCAAAAAAAATTCTGACATCCCTAATAACTTATTTACCCCTAGAGATATAGAGAGAGAGAGAGAGAGAGAGAGAGAGATAAAAGAGAGATATATATTATATATATATATATATATATATATATATATATATAAACCATAGCTAGATCGAGTACCATTGCAGCATGGAAGAAGTAGACCAACTCAAGAGTAGAGTGTAAACTGCGAAAAGCCGTTTTTAGATTTTGAGTCACTGCTGCGAGTAAAGCGACAAGAGAGTCAAAGTGCGACCGGAGAAACAAATGCGTTCGCAACTCAACTAGAGCCTGAGAGCCAACAGGAACTCGTGGGTCTCCCGGGCTGAGCTCAGACACGACTCGAGAGAGGGTCGAGAAACATTGAGAAATTGCTCAAAACTGCACCGATCGAGCCAAAGTCACGCCGAACATCAACTGGCAGTGCTGAAGCCATGCGCCACCCAATGCATTTTGTTTACTGACTGAATTATTCATATCGGAGCAGTGTTTATCGAACTTTTTTTTTCGAGCGGGGTCGCGTCATTAAAAATTAAATGCCCGACGCTTCGGTGGTTTTCGCAAAAACCAGAAAAAAAAAACAATAAATTACGTGGGACCGAGAGGAAAATACCGACCCTAAGTTTGTCAATAAAACCCTCGTTCTGTAGTCCACATCGATCGGTTCGATTATGTCTGATCATCGGATCTTGTTCAACAAAAACAGCCCGCATGCACACAGCAGAACGTGCAGCCACATTTTGAAGACTTGCAGAAAAAAAAAGCGAGCAGTTAACCAGCAAAAAAGTTTCCAGCACCGCATTAGTCAATTTCACAAGGAAACCCGGTAACATTCCGTCACCGAGTGAGCGCAAACTTACCGCGGGAGATCCCACGACACCTTTTCCGGGCTTTCTCCGCTGGATCTGGTGTTTTATTATTTTTTCTCAATTTTTCTATAATATTTGGCTTTTTTCGGGGCCTGAGTGGCTCGCTCTCCTCAGGCTGCAGCGCCAGAGTTCTGGGGCGCGAGCATTGTGGGAGTGTGACGTCAGGCCACTTTCACAAACTTTTTTTTTTTTACCGGGGCTTCTAAACTCGTTTGTGTGTAAGTGCGTGTATGTGTGTGTGTTTCGTTGTTACTTGCATGGGATATCCATAATGCACAGCGTCCTAAAATTATTCGTTTCAGATATTTATGGATTAATAATATCATTTGGCAAAAATGTATGTGATTCGACATCAATTTGGGGAAAATGCATTTAACTATTAATATTCGCATTAAGTTTATGCATATGTTATATTTCTTCCATCAGGCAGCCAGACTCGAATTTTATTAAACACGAAAAACATATTCAATATTTTGATTCCATTTTAGAGGTTTATAATTTATCTATAATAAATTATTTTATTTATTTATTTAGCTGCATTTTACTGTCATGTTACTAAATGCTACACATTTAATTACATTAAAAGTCGATTAAACTGTGAGATCTAGGCATTGCTTTCAATTCTATGCGTATTTCTTATTTCTTTATCGTTAGTAAAGATTTTTATTTATTATTTTAACAGACAGGTCTAAAATACATTATTTAATAAGACTGTTATTACATTCATAAGCTGTTTCAGTCTCTCTGTGTTCAGAAGGGGTTTAGACTTTAGACAGGTCTAAAAAAATTAAAAAACGCTTTCCAAATATTACCCAAAGCTGTGTTAATAATGTTGTCATATTCGTATGTAATGCATGAAAGGGGTTTATTGATAAAGTTTTTAATTTTGAACACCCTAACCCTTGCATTATTATTATTATCATTATTATTATGAAGGAGAAGAAGGAGGAAGATGAAGAGAGGGGAGAGAAGTTCCCATACATGTCAATTAATTTGTTTATTTTGTTTATTTTGGCATTGATCTCATTTTACCTTGTATGTTTCAGGGGAGAAAAGGAATCACTTCCAGGGCACTGTGAGCCCATTTCCTCAGCTCCCCAGCCCCCAACCCTCCCCCTCCACACCAGTGACCCTGCTGATGGATGTGTGAGTGGACATAGAAAGAAAGAGAGAGAGAGAGAGAGATGGGGGAGGGGGATACGTGCTAAATACTATACTTGTATACTCCAGTACTACATAGTGTGTCAAAATAGTACTCTACGTCCAAATAGTAGTCTAGCACGGGTAAAACAAAACAGCATAATTATAAGGTCATTGATAAAAATGGGTTTAGCATTAGACAGTGTAGTAACTGGCATGCAGTGAAGGACGACAGTTTTGTATCGGTATCGGAGTGCTTGTGTGTACTGTGTAGTGCGTTAGTGTGCAGGGTTTGGACACAGAGGCAGGGGGAAGGTGAGTGGATCTCGGGGGTCTTCCATAAGATCCATGTTAACGAAGAAAACACGTTTTATGTACAGAGCAACAGGCTGACTGACTCCAGGAAGCCATGCCGCCCCGGGGATACTGAAGCGCCTGGGAGGAGAAGCACAGAACATTCTTTTAAAATCACATTTATTTATTTCTTATAAAGAAGTTGATGTTAATAGAGCTGAGACTGATGGGGAAACGATCAGGACGCCTTTTCCTCTTTTGGACCGACGATGATCTTTGAGACGGAAGTGTCGCGCTTTATTTGGCGGAGGGAATAAATAGGAGAGAGAGAGAGAGAGAGATTTTGCGTGTTTGTTTACCGGGTCACTAAACCCGCGCGTCCGTTTGGACTACGGCCAAAACTTTTATATTACTTCTTTCACGTGTTCACTACTAATGAACAAATCTTTCTTTCATCTAATTGTGATAAAAGTGCATAAATAAAAAATTTTTTATTAGAAAATATTTTGTAATTTTTAAATTGTAAATCCCTCTGATTGGCCTCAGTAATTGGTTGATCGATTAAAATGATAAAAAAAAGTCAAAATTAAAGTGATTGACTCTGCTTACATTTGTATTTATTTATTTTTAATTAATTGCTTTAATGGCCAATTAAAAAGATAATTTAATTAGATCAAGCAATCAGATGCAAAAACATTAGCTTTAGGAGCTAGAGGAATAAGTAACAATATTATAAAGTGATACTTTTGTCTGTTATTTTTTAGTTCTTCCCCTAAACTTCCTCTCATGTTGATGAAAATGTAATAATAATTCTCTTTATACTTGTGTTTACCTGTTGTCCATTTTTTGTTATAAATTGTTATCATTATGTCACTACAAAAAGGATATAGTTGTATTGTGCATATGCAATTTTTTTTACTGATTGTAGAGATAATGTGAATCAAGCTCAAATGTTTTAAAGTTATTTAGTACTTAAATGTTAATTATATATAATCAAAATTAAACTCATTATTCTAAATCATGTGTAATCGTTCATTAATTTGTGTTATTTACTGTAACTTGCAAACCTTTGGTAGATCCGTAGGTAGATGGTTTGCAGAAGTTCTAATAAACACATGATGTTTCTGATAAGGTGCAAAACATGTTCCCATTAAATGTATCATGCTGTGCAGTCATGTGTGTGGAGTACTCCTTGGGAAATATTGGCTGTCTGCCGAAACGAATTAAAACATTTATTTCTTTGAAACCAAACGCCACACATTTTGACAACTTGGTAAAACTGTAGCTGGTCAAAAACACAATTGTTGCCTATTTCAGAATTGTTTACCATATCTTAGTGAAGTGTTTAAATTTAAAATAAATTATTTACAAATGTTTTTTACTGTGAAACAAGTTGGTGCTTTTGAAATCTCACCATGCTTAACAACCATTTAATATCAGTAAATGTGTAAGATGTGTATTTTATCAGAAAATGGGTTGCTGGCAAAATCAAGACAGATTATGCCAAATACCAGGAATGTTATCACTTTTTAAAATTCTATTATAACAATCCTGTTGCCCAGATAATGTTTAACTGAATCTTAAAACTATTACAAGTGACGAAACATAACTTTGCTAAACACATTATACCATATACAATAAGGTGAAAAGTTTGTTTTCAATGTGTTGAAAACTTAATGATGCTTCCCTTTGCAGATTAAGAAGAGTCATAAGTAATGTAAAATATTCACACATTCATTGAAAAATGTGGGAATAAAATTATGTAAATTTGTATGATGATATGTAATTGACTTTTGTACATTTTAATTAGGTAAAGACAACAAGAAAGGATGAGAATATAACCTATTTGTGTAAAGGTTTTATCCTAAATTTCATTTTTGAATACTTGTTTTAAAATGATTCGAATTAGAAAATATTGTGAAGAAAACAATATTTATATGAATTCATTCTAAATGATTTTATAAAACCTGTTATAATGTTAAGCTGTCTGTTGTTGATGATGTGCATTTTAATATGTATGACGTCATGTCATGTATGAAATTTTCTGTGTGAAGAAGATATTTATAATTTAATGGAACTTATCTAGCTAAATAAATATTTAATAAGTACAAATATATAAAATCAATTGACCAAGAGTTCGAGTTGGGAATATAGAAGAGTTAGATGTTGAGAAATAGATATACTGTACACATTCTGAAACATGTAGTCCCTGTTTACCTGATCCTTCTTAAATTTCGATTCTCAAATGCTGTTTAATTTGTATAGTAATGAATGATTTGTTACATATCATAATTTATAATACAGTCTTAGGAAAAACAGATTCTTTAAGAGTTTTTTGGGGGGAGGGGGTTCATAGTTTTGAACCCTTGACAATTTTAATTACAGAAATGAATGAACATTTAGGAGTTTAAACCCTTTAAATAATTTGTACAAATAAAGTTGCTATAAATCTACTTTAGATCGAACATTATCCATTTAAGTTAGAACCACCGATATTTACAACAATTACAACAAAGAAAGATCTCACTATAAAAGTTAACATTACATGGAAAAAACTTGTCAATAAAAAAGGGGAAAAACACGCTTGTCTATGTTTTTGACACCTGTTTGTAAGAGTATACTGGGTTTAAACATTAACAGGCTGGTAAGTATATGGACCAATCTGTTTTTCAATGTATTCCCATGTGACTTTTCATATTTTCAAAAGTACAACAGTCCACCTTTTTACTTATGTGGTTAGTTAAACTACCAGAATATAATCTAAAAAGAACATAAGATGATTAACTTTAGCCTTCATTAAGAAATGCCATTTTCTAAGTAAGACTATTTTAAGGAGTAAGGTATAATATTTATATTAAATATAATTTTTTTTTAAAATATATTTGACACTCCACAGCTTCAGAGTACTCAGTCGATACCTGACCTTGAGTTACTGTCTGTAGTAAGTTCATATAAGCCAAGCAAAATTAAGTGAAATTAAACTTGCTCCCACTAAGACACTATTCTATAGCCTTCACTAAGGGTGCCGATAATTCCAGATCTGACAGTATATAAGGATACAGGGAGAAGCGTTGCTACGGGGACTGCAGGACCTCTGACTTTCAGGAGTTTTTTTAACTGCAACTCTAGCTGCAACTGCTAACATAATAATAATAATATATAGCACATGCCACATGTATGCTGCTTAAAATTCCTGCACCCCCAGGTAAAAAGACTTCCCATGTCCCTCACTGCATATGTATGTGATGAATCAAAGATAATCAGTTATAGCTACTAATATTTAGAAGAGACAAGAAGCATATAGAATTGCATGGCATTGGTATTCCTAGAGGAGAAAAAAAAAACAGCTCATTGAGTAGCACATGTCCCAGTGCTGTCTTTTTATTTCTTAAATTCTTATATATTTCATGTACATGTGTTGCCATTTTTAAACATCACATTTTTTGACCAAAGAACGTTATGGCTGCTTTCTCTTAGGAGGTATGGCTTAATACACATGCAAATGCAGAATGTTATGGCTTCAGCTGAAACCTTCTTTCATTATCATATGTTTATTTAATGATGTAAAAGCCCATATATTTTTTGGCCTTTGTGGTTCAGAGTGATTACAGCCAAGGGGTGGCCTGTCATTTGAGAGTTCTAGATTGATTTTAGAGTGCTGTTTGAAACGCCATGTGCCACACTGCCAGCTCTGCCAGCGACTCCAGCTCTCTCCACCTCAAACAGGCTTGTAAAAAAAGCCATTATGAAGAACAAGGGGAGGGCGAGTTTCAAAGGCTCAACCACTCCTCTGCACCAACCCAACCAGCTCCTAATTAGGATCTGATTAACCATGGGAGATGCAAATGCCAATTTCCTCCTTCACCCCTCCACAAATGTGATGATGGCCAAAATAGGAAGAGAAAGTCAAACATAAACAATGTAATGATTTATTCTGAGGAGACTGTGCAATCATCTGTACCTCTTTATGAGTAAGTTGCTAGTGGTCAAGCCCCAAACATGACAATAGCAATTAAGAGAGCGGGCGATTTGTACACATCTGGAGTGGATTTCCTCACCAGAGTAGTCAGCAGCTTACAGAATTGACTGCTTTACTCTCTCTCTCTCTCTCTCTCTCCCTCTGCTGCAGAGTGGGGGTGCAAGGGTTAGGGTGTTATTTTTTCATCTGTTTGGTTAAAAACAGATGGTAGGTGTACGTGAGTGAGGGTTGGTGATAAACAACTCTTGAATAGTATATGTACCATTAAACCACCAACAGAGAGTGTGGGAACTCTTCATAGCCTCATCAATTAGAACCGATGCCCTGTGACTTCCCAGGGATATTAATATCCCATTCACATCTTTGTACATAGTAAACCACTAAACTAGTCCTCTACCAATAAGTGTGGGAAGACTATCTTAGGAAATAAGCATTTGCTTTATTTGTTGATTGTGGTTAACCCTCTTTTTCCAGGCGACACTAGATGAGCAGTTGTAGAAGTGTAGTTACAGGATAATGTTAAGTTTGTGAACACAGGAAAAAAACCCACAGATGTTTGTTTGGCTGGGAGGAACAGTTGGAGCAAATGAAGTCAACCGCAGTCTTGATGCATCTGAGAGGGTGATTAGGAACTCTCTAATCTCTTCCTTTCATTCTGAGCAGTGTTTACTACTCTAATTGCCCATATATATTGATTAATTAAATAGTTCCACTTTTCTTCCTTTCTTTGAGCATGTATGCGAATAGCTTTGGGTAACACATGTATTATTAGAGAGTGGTTTCCTGTGGTTGCAATGAATAAAGAATGCATCTTCATACCGTGGAGTGACATGACTATATGATAGAGGAATAACAGAAAAAATTGAGCACAGAGAGAGAGAGAGAGAGAGAGAGAGAGAGAGAGAGAGGCTAATCCTATGACTGGTACTGTATCATGTGTTTGACAGTCGGTGTACTGGATCTGGTTGAAGCTGATAAAGGGCATGGGTGGACCCAGAAATGTCCTGGTTAATTACATCATATGTTCCAAACCCTGCACTACTAACACTGCTAATCAGGCAATGATATAAAGATATTGCTTATTTTTAGTGCAAACTTAAAAAATTACCAAGAACTCTGTAGACGTATGCATATAAGTGTTCTCAGAACTCATGATGAAATATGCATGTCGAATGTGTAAATAAATGCTTGATTTCTTATACTATTAGCTATTAAATAGTTGAAGCCTTTTATAGGCAGAAGTCTTTGTGCCACATGGTAGATGTAACTTACGGAAAAAGGAAACATTTGTTCTTTCGCTAAGTAAATGCTTACTGCAAGCTGCTTGTAGAAACACAATAAAAAGCAATTGTTTTAAGTTCTGTTCATGGCCTTTGAAGGTCTGATTCGCTTCCTCATCAGATCGACTTTTTCAAAATTCAGGTAAGACACAAGCAGACAGATGAGGCTTGCTTTGCATTCTTATCTCTGCCGTCATCTCTAGAATGAAAAACTTTGTGTGACTGTCTGCACATGTGTGTATATGCGCGTGTGTGTTTGTGTGTGTGTGTGTGTGTGTGTGTGTGCATGTGTAAGTGAACATTTCAGTGTGGGGGGATGGGCCACAGTGTAGGGTAGAAGAGACAGAAAGAAGGTGATAGACAGAAGAAACAGTGGAACAACAAAAGAGAAAGGAAACAGCAAAAGATATGGTGATTAAGCAGGGGGTTGGGAAAGGCTGTTACAATAAATGTTTGAATAAAACGTATCTAACCATTTCCTAGTAATATACTGGTTTAAACTATTACTATGAAAATGATCTAATTCAGTTTTGTTCAGCCATTAAAAGAAAACATAAATGATTGATTTATTGCACAAAGAGAGTAGTGACATCTCTCTGCCTAAACTGTACCACATTTTATAGTATTCATTCATTCATTCAGTCAGTCATTCATTCATCTCTCCATCCATTCAAGCCAATATCAGTAAGCAATGGTTGGCTGCCATGACCTATGTCTTCGCTCCAGTAGTCATTGCTGTAGGGGAATTTACTGTATGTTGCAACATGCAGGTGTACACACACTTACACATCCAATCATACACTACAAGCATATTGGAAATACCAATCAGCCTACAATGTTCACATCAAACATCAGTATGGGTAAAATGTTATCTTTGTGACTCTGACTATAACATGGTTGTAGGTATTTCAGGAAAATACTGATGTCATGGGGATTTCACCATAACTGTCTCTAGAGTTTACATGATGGTGTGGGGGAAAAAAAACTCTCGAATTTACACATGATGGCGTGCAGAAAGTCTGCAGACTGAAACACCTTGTAGATGAGTGTATCACTCTATACAACCATGGTGAGTAAAAAAGCACTCAGTTAGCACACCACATCAAACCTTGAGGTATATCAGCTTCAAAAACAGAAGACTACACCAGGGTACTCTGTTGTCAACCAAAAATAAGAATCTGAGGCGGTCATGGACTCATGGACTGGAAAAAGGCCAGGTGATTTTTTTGGTCATGTTTCAATGAACCTGTGTCCATGATAACCTCAGATTCCTGTTCCTGGCTGGCAGCAGTGGAATCCAATGCGGCACTCTGCTTTTGTAGTGCATCCAACTCAAGGTTGATGTTTTGTGTATGCTGAGCTCACCATAATTTTAAAGAGTAAATTTGAGTCACTATATCCTTCCTGGCATCTCAAACCAATCTGGGTAATTTCCTGAGCTCCATTATCAACAAGGCAATTGCACATCCCCACATGCTCACTCAATAGTTTTTCCACAATTCTGTGTAAATACTTGAGCCTGTTGTGTGTGAAATTTCCAGGACCTCAGCAGTTATGAGAATAAAATACCAGTCTTTCTGATACCAACATTCATGCCATGATAAAAAAAATCACAATGCTTTCTCCATTTTCATGTTTGGTGTGAACATTAAATGAACTTCTTCACCTGAATCTCTATGACTTTTTTTGTATTGCCATGTGACTGGCTGATTACCTAACCAATTTTTTTTACATAATGTTTTTATTTTTATTTTTTTAGATCTATTAGCCTTCTTCACTTCATCAGACAGGTTCTATTTAAGTGATTTCTTGATTCAACAGGTCTAAAAGTAATCAGCAATGGGTGTGGCAAGTGAAATCTAATTTAGCTTTCCAAAAATCACAGTTCATTCCTGATTTAACAAGGGGGCAATTACCTTTTCACAAAGGGCCAGGTAGGTTTGGACAGCTTTTTTTCTTTAATAAATGAAATAGTTATTTGAAATCATCTTGTATTTGCTGATAATCTTTATGTACTATTTAAATTTTGTATTTGCTGATGATCTATTCTCAATTACAGAAGCGCATTGCATTCACAAAAAAAAAATCACAGGAATTATGTCATAATTATGACTTAATATCTCATAATTATGATATCCTGATCTCATAATTATGACTTACTATCTCATAATTATGAGATCCTGAACTCATAATTATGACATATTATCTCATAAGTATGACGTAGTATCTCATAATTATGACTTACTAACTCATAATCATGAGATAAGGGGGTGCAATTTGTGGCAGGGGCCATTTTAGCACATGACATACGAAATGAAAGTTACTGCATCCTTTTGCTCGGAAGCGCCTCATTGCACACCCATGGAGATGTAGCACCTATCCTATCATTTAACTTTATGATTGCACACTAGGTGAATTAACTACTGGACATTTCTGAAAACCCATAAATTGTGCCATTAATACATATTTCATATGGTTTGAGTTTATCAATTTAATGATTTTGTATCCATGATGCATTCCATATTGGTTTAGCTGCTCCTGAAGGAAAAGATCCAATTCAAGAATGTCAGAATGTGTTTTCTTCCTGCACAGTCCTAAGCACTTTAGATACCTGCGCAGTGTTGACATATTAATGATAATATCTCCCAGTATCAGGATCCCATAATTATGAGATATTAAGTCATAATTATGAGATAATAAGTCATAATTATGAGATAGTAAGTCATAATTATGAGATAGTAAGTCATAATTACAAGATAATATCTCATAATTATGAGATACTTTCTGTGATTTTTTTTTTTCTGTGAATGTAAATGTGCTTCTGTACTCAATCATTTAATTATGACAAATACATTCACGGTACTATACATACATACATACATACAT
This sequence comes from Clarias laeviceps, assembly GCA_030014305.1. Lineage (NCBI taxonomy): Eukaryota > Metazoa > Chordata > Actinopteri > Siluriformes > Clariidae > Clarias > Clarias laeviceps. Next base: position 14,415,187 of record JAQMYJ010000015.1, read on the forward strand.
ACAGTACTGTGCAAAACTCTTAAGTCATTCCATTTTTTCATATTAAATTTAATTATGTGGATTAAATGAAAAAAATTGGAAATTTTTTTTTACTTTTGTAAAAAAAAGGTCCTAAACATACAATTTAAAAATTATGTTATATATTGTGTTAACAACATCAGCTGCAACCTCATTTGCCCATTTGTCTGTTGCAACCTTTCATCCTTCAGTATCATCAGTATCCTACAGGCCTGATCATCTGTCATCATTTCGTGCCTTACGTTAGAAGGTTTTTATGCTTGAATGATTCATAACTTACTGTGTGATTTAACAAAGAAAAACATTATGAAAAAATTTACAGATTTCAGGTACAGGTTCTAGACTGAAAATTGGAGCCAAAAACTTACCAAAAATGAGAGCCAATAAAACCTTCAGAAATTCTAGATAATTATTTTTTAAGACCACTTTAACAAATGCAAGAAAATCTGGCTCTCTGGAAGCAAAAAATAAAGAAATGTGGGGTGGGTCAAGACTTTTGCACAGTATAGTACATACATACAGAAACAACGTACAACAACAATATACTAACAATATATATTGTGTTAGAGAAAATGTCACATAAGGTACTGAGGCATTACATGTCATCAAAGGAGACATGAATAGAGAAATATACCAGGACATATCAGAGGAAAATATTACCTCATCTATCAAGAAACTGAATCTGGGCAGAAGATGACTGTAACTGTAATTCTACAGCATACAAATTTGAATTATATACAACTGTGTGTTTTTAATTGAATTTTTTTGGCAACAGATTGAGGAAGAACCATATAGGGTGTAATGGTCAGGTGTCCACAAACATTTGGCTATATACTGTATAAGGGTATCCAAATAATTCTTTTCCCCTTACTGTAAATTCAAAGAAAGATGAAGCTAGTAATAATGACAAAGAGAGAGTATATCATATTGCTTTCAGAAAGGTAGAATTTTAAACTTTAAAACAGAGTATTATCATATACTGTTTGGCAATTTTCATATCAGCAATTAAACACTGTAAATGTATACATGTAATATAGAGTAAATAATACTTCCTTGTCTTTTTCATTTTTTAAGGATATGTAAACCTTTGCATTTGGCTAAAAATGAGAATATTCAAAGCACACAAAAGGCATGTTTTAGTATGTATAGTCTACATAAATATATTGTTGTATTATTGTGTTACATGCTTTCAATAACTCTTCAGGAGTTTAGTTACTTTTTATGTAAACATTTTCACTATACATATGTGAAGTTCTCTAATCAGTCAACCATATGGCAGGTGTGCAATGCATAAATTCAGCAGACACAGGTCAAGAGGTTAATTTCCACATCAAACATAAAAATGGTGGATACTGTGATGATGATGATGATGATGATGATGATGATAACTACAACAACAACAACAACATTATTATTATTATTATTATTATTAATGTTTCATAGGTGCCTTTCCAATCTCATGGACATCATAATCAAAATACCAACAAGCAATAGATAGATTGGTAGATCTATTGCTATAGAATGATAGATGGATGGATGGATGGATGGATGGATGGATAAATAGATGAGATATAATGATTTCACTGAGCCTGAATATGGCATGGCTGTTGGTGCCAGAAGGACTGGTTTGAGTAATTCAGAATCTTATGATCTCCTAGAATTTTCACAAATGAGTGACTAGAAGTTACACAGAATGATGTGGGGGAAAAAACATCCAGTGATCAGTGGTTCAGAAGAGAAGGTCAGAAAAGAATGGACGGAATAGTTTGACAGGATTTGGATGACCTACAATAGCCTAGGCCCACATCAGATTCCAATCTTGTTATTCAGGAACAGCTTCAAATAAAATAGACAGTTGACAACAGTTAACTGTTAATTAACAGTTGGCTAGACAACAGGGGAGCCCTATGCACGGCAAGAGACAATCTGTCCCACGCCATCAGACAGCCAAAGTGCAACTATGCACAAAGAAATCACAATCAGTTTCTGAACATCATGTACCCATGGAATATGTGGCAAGGTATTCAGGCCATTCAGGCTATAAAGTCTCATCACATCTATGTAAGTGCTTGCTCCAAAACACCATTAACAATTTCTGCATTGTTTAACCAAAAAACAACATGCCAACAGTGAATACCACCTCAATGGCTCCCAAACAAGTACTCTACCAGTCCACAGAAGATGTCAGAACCTTGATGTAAGTATCTTGACATATACTCCATAACCAGAGTTAAACCACAGAAAGTTGGAAAGCTGCTGGTCCTTAAAAAAAGACAAGTATGCGAGAATTCTATTCATAGGCTTTTGCCATTTAACACAATCATCCCATAGCAACTGACAGAAAAGCTGAGCCTGCTGGGATGTGCCTTCTGCAACTGAAAACTGGACTTTTCAACCTGAAATCCCCAGTCCATCAGGATTTGCAAAAGCAGGAGCACCAATAAACATAAGACCAGTACTCCGTAGAGCAGTGTCTTAGTCTATTGTGTGTAGACTACTGACATGCCAATGCAACAAAGTACAGTTCAAATCATATCATTAAGTGTGCTGGAAAAACTATTCTGTGTTCCAGTAGTAAGAGTGATGAATCAACATAAAAGAACAAGGTGAAGCAGTGACCACTTAATACTGCACATCAAAGGAACTAGTTGTCCTGCATTTTTATTGTCCTACATATTAATTGTATTGTTTGAACTTGTCTCAAACTATCATCTATCTACACTTCCTTTAGTCCTGTGTACTATGTATCTGTGTTTTTTGTTTTGCTGCACCATGTTTCTGGGGAAATTGGATTTATTTCTAATGTATGCACACACTGTGATTTCATTCAATCACCTTTAGATTTTATTACAGCATACAGTGTGGTTGCCAGTTCATGTGTGAAAATTATTTCTCATGGTCTCAGTACTATATCACAATTTGAGTATTGGAATATTCATTTGCCTTTACAGAATAAAAAATACATTGATGTGATACCCTGATCATTCAGCACATTCAGTTAATCAATTTCATTTTATTGCCACAAACTTTGCTGAGCCTGACCAACTGAAGCAGTCCAAAATCATTACTCTGCTTCTAGATGCTTGTACAGTAGCCACTATGCATGAAAGGTGCTTCCCTTCTTACTCTGACACAACCATTGCTCTGGAATTCATCAGACCACATGACCTTTTTCATTTTTGCAAACCAAATTCAAGTCTTTTTTTCAATGAGTCTCACTAACAAGTGATTTTCTAATAGCCACGCAGCTGTTTAGTCCCAATCCTGTAACATGGTGTGCATATGGAAATTGTCTTACTTTCACTATTTTTTTTTACTGGTAATTTCTTACCATGCAGCTTCACCAAATGTTTGTGATCTCCCTTCATGATTTTTTTCTGACCACATTTCTTAGTTATAAGAGAGACAAGAGATTAACTTTAGAAAGAGACCTGCTTTTTTTTTCAGCAAAAACAATTGAAAAGTGTAAAAGAAAAAAAGTGTATTTACACAATTTTTGGCTTCAATGTGTTGGCGGCTCTGTGCTTAGGCCACTGGACTACTGAATGGAAGGTCGTGAGCTCAAATCCCAGTTAAAAAAAAACTGGCACTGCTGGACAAGTACCTTAATCCTGATCTAATCAGTTGAATTGTAAGGTAGGATAAAGAAAGAACAAAAGCAAAAGAAAGAAACAAAAATTTACACACCATTATTAGCATATTCATTCATCTTCTATCCCACTTATCCTGAACAGGGTCACAGGGTACTGGAGCCTATCCCAGGAGACTTTGGGCACAAGGCAGAGTACACAAATCTACAGAGATTTTATTTTTGGGAATGCCAAATAACCTGGTCTGCATGTATTTGGACAATTTGTGTAAACCATATTACCTGGAGAAAACCCACCAAGCATGGGGAAACAATGCAATCACCACGCAAACAGACCCAAGGTGGGAATCAAACCCTCGACCCTGGAGGAGCATGCAAGGCGGCAGTGCTAACCATTATGCCATCATGCAGCCAAGAGATAAATACACTGATAAACTGTTCCAATTCCGAGACTGTTCCCTGTGTGTGTGAATTTAACACCACAGATAGTTCATGTGCAAACAGAAGTGAACTCTTAATGCTGTTATTGCACTTAGCTCTTAAACTTTAATACTTTCACGTTTCCGATATATTAATTTGAAAAAAAAAAAAAAAAGAAATCTGCTACATTATAGATACTGCAATAGTTATCCGCAGAAAATCATTTGGTAATTAATTTTAGTAACTTCAGTGTCTCAGTTTCGCAGCAGCGTGTTAAGGGTTAAACGTACTCCCCGCTTTTCGCAGTGCATTGTGGGACAGTAGGGGATTCACAATGGCGGCTAAACCAAGTCAATTTAAACTTTTCTGTCTAAGTTGGCTATACGGAGCGGTTCTTTTTCTTAACACATTTATTAATGCTAGTGACTTGACGTGGGATGAAAACGGATATATTGTGTACTGCCCGTGCATGGGTAACTGTTTATTTCGCGATACCTTTAGAGAAAGGTGTTGGTATATTAGCGCAGGGATTAACGTTATGCTAAATGTAAACGCGTCTCAGTGACAGAATGTTTGTCAAAATAAACAGTCGTTATCTACTCATTATGTAACTCAGCCAGAATTGCATAATTCAGTGTTTGTTGGGAATTTCAGGTCGGTTCGGGAACCAGGCGGACCATTTCCTCGGCTCGCTGGCTTTTGCCAAACTGCTGAACCGGACTTTAGCGGTTCCGCCGTGGATCGTTTATCGGCATCACGCGCCTCCGTACACGAATGTAAGCGCTGCTCACTTACACGGCTTTTATACGGGTATTGACACTGAATACCACACGTTAATTAGACCTAATTAATAATTTGTCATTATAGTGACTTAGTGGTTAGTAGTGGTGCCTTGTACCTCCAGGGTTCGATTCCCGCCCCGTGTGTGTTTGTGTGCATGTTCTCCCTGTGTATGGTGGGTTTCCTCCAGGTGCTCCGGTTTTCTCCCACAGTACAAAGATACATTAGGTTAATTGGCATTTCTTATATCATTCATCTTGTCTTTGCCCAAATTTAGATGTGACATTAAACTCCTTAAGGAGGATTTTTTTAAACCAGTCCTTTGATCTCTACATGAATGTGATCTTTGTTTGTATTCTACCAATAGTTCAAAGATTTGTCCTAGGAATACTCATTTTAAGGAATTAAATTAATTAAGGGCAGTGGTGGCTTAAACAGTTAAGGCTGTAGGTTACTGGGTTTCTGTTTGAAAGGTTGGGAGCGAGTCCCGTGAACAAGGCCCTTAACCCTATCTGCTCCAGGTGTGCTGTATCTTGGCTGACACTGCACTCTGACAAATTCCTAACTGGGATATGTCACTCACTTATCTTCTATACCACTTTATCCTGTATTCAGGGTCGCAGGGGGCCTGGAGCCTAACCCAGGAGGCTTAGGGCACGAGGCAGGGTACACCCTGGACAGGGTGCCAATCCATCGCAGGGCACACACACATACA
>JAQMYJ010000015.1:14420808-14432759 GCA_030014305.1 Clarias laeviceps
GTTTATGTTCACATACAGCTACATGACACACTGCATGAAAGATAATATTTGAAAAAGCATAATAGGACCTCTTTAATGCTGAGTGGCTGGAACAGATGAGAAGGGAAACGAGGTTGCTGCTGAGATTGTTATATAAACAACCGATTATTAAATTTCAGCTTTTCAGCCTGTCACAGTAAACTATTTGTTCCCATTTCTTTCATTTCATCTGCATACTTTAATTTAATTTAATTTAATATGTAGAAACGAGGGTGGCTCAAGACTTTTGCACAGTACTGTATCCAAAAACCAACTTTTTAAGCTTTTTAAGGCAAAGAAATAAAATGTTCTCAAACCTGACCTCAACACATCCTGCTTTTTCACTGAAGGCAGAAGCAGCACACAAGCAGCAACTAAATGTTGCCTGGCAAAGAATCTCAAAGAAGGAAGATCAGTATTTGTCATGGTTCCAGACAGGATTGGCATCCTATTAAATATTTTAGTATTAAAAATAATCCTTTTTTTACCTTTGCTTTATGCTATATTTATTGTATGTTTTGCTGTTCTTGTCCTTGTGGTATGAAGCACTTTGAACTGGACCAGTATAATTATACCTAGATGATAACATCATCTTTCAATCTGGGTTATGTGACTTCAAATGTCACTGAGTACTACTGTATATAAGTAAATGACAGTAACGAAGACCACCGTTTCATCCTGGTAAATTTTTTCTTCTTCAGTTTGGTTGTGTTCTTTCTATCTGATAGAAACAGTAATTATTGCTTCAAAGGGTCAGGCCTCTCTCCTGGGGCTCCATTTGCAAAGCTTTAGATCTGAGGCCTTCCTCATTTAGATGAATGAGAATTCATTACAGGTTTAATGTTTAATTATAAAATCAGGACACTGGTGAGACCCACATGCTAGGATGTGGCATATGGAGATCTAGAGGCTCCTTAATTCTGAGTCTGGTAAATAAGGGACCTACACTCACCAAACACTTTATTAAGGGACACTAAACTTATAACAGGTAGGACCTCCCTTTACTTTTAGAACAGACTCATTTCCTTATGGCATGGATTCCACATGATGTTGCAAGCATTCCTTTGAGGTTCAGGTCCATTTTGGCATTTTTTTCAGGTGTACTTTCATGGTGAGAATCCCAATGGTGTTCTGTTATATTCTGATCTGGTGACTGGAAGTGTACTGAAGAACTTGACAGGTGTTCATGACACCTGTTCAAGATGAATTTTTCTTTGTGACATGGTGAATTACTGTCTCATGCTGGAAGTAGCCATTGGAAGATGGGTAGATTGTGGCCATAATGGGATGCACATGGCCTGTGGCCGTACTTAAACAGGATGTGGCAGTGAGTTATTGGTATTAATGTGCCAAGAATCTTCCTAGACTGTTGACACATGGCAGGTTGCGCCTATAGATTCATACTGTTGTTGTCAAATTCTGAACTTACCATCTGTTGCCTCAGTACGTAAATATTGAGATTCATCAGAACAAGCTTTGTTCTTTTCAATTTTAAACTGTCCAAAAAAATATATATATAAAAAAATAATTTTATATATATATATATATATATATTTTTTATTTTTATTTTATTTATTTATTTTTTTTTGGCATGGTGAGGGAAATCTTTTGTTGGGAACCAATTTTTTGGGAACCATATGTCACTACAAGGGCCAAAATATTTGGGTGGTATCCCCAAAAGGAGAGCTATTTAAAAAATTACTAAGTGTTAATTAGCTGTGTTTTAGTATTAATAGGACATTCTTGCAAGTATTGTGCATGTGTGCATGGGTCCCAGTCAGACAGAAGTATCTAGTATCACTGCTCTTCACAAATATAATTAGTCACTGCTTCTCCAGAGCACGTCAGTTTTCAGTTCCTATGGGGTAGACAATTACCGTTTCTGTACGTATTAAAAATTAACAATGGCTGCTGCTCTTCCGCTCCAAGGTGAGCCGTTTGGTTTTGTAAGCTGCCTGCTCAAGATGAGGAGTGATTCACGACATTCAGTTCAGTCATACCAGCATTAAAAAAAATTCATTTTAATACAGCAGCTTAATCAACAATAAGGTCCTTGACATTAAGTCATTAAATGAGGAACAGTGGACATGGTTGCCAAGGCTGCTAATAGAGCTGCCGCTTACTTGCGGTTCCAGCCATTGTGTAAAAGTACTGCTTGTGACTCAAAGCTATTTGTAGTCTTTCATTGGGGCCTGGAGGAGAAATCAACATTATTGAACGCACACATGGTAAATGGCCATGAAGAGCTCCTTTCTGGACTTCTTGCCCAGTTCTTCTCTGGACTTTATATATGAATATCCATTGTTATTGAATAGGCATGCTCAATCTAAGATAGATGGATAAATAAATAAATAGCCTAAAAAAAAATTCACCCTATTAATGTCAGGGAGTGAGGATCAGCATGCTGCTTTTCATACACCTCCAGCTGACTAGCTGGCACAAGCCTACTCCAAATTAAATCCAGTAAATTTCACCATCCAGTTTGCAGCAATCTCTCGAACTGATGGTATTTGTTAAATGAGATCAGCTATTTGTGATTTTCTTTGTCCGTGCAGGTGTCAAGAAATTACTGTCAAAGATGTAATATATCAGACGTTTAGCAAAGGGAATTGCAGTAGAGCTGTCTGTTATATATTTGGTGCAGAATCAGCTGAGCATAATATGTTATTTTTTTGTCACATTATCTTACTTTTCTGTTGTTTTAATTATGTCTTTAGTAATAACAGTCGCTCACTTACACACTCATCTTTTATACCGCTTTATTCTGTATTCAGGGTCGCGGGGACCTGGAGGCTATCCTAAGAAGCTTAGGGCACGAGGCAGGGTACACCCTGGACAGGGTGCCAATCCATCGCAGGGCACACACACATACACACACTACAGGCAATTTGGGAACGCCAATTAGCCTAACCTGCATATCTTTGGACGGTGGGAGGAAACTGGAGTACCCGGAGGAAACCCACCAAGCACGAGGAGAACATGCAAACTCCATGCACACAGAGACAGAAATCAAGCCTGGCCAGGAATCGAACCCGAACCCTGGAGGTGCAAGGCGACAGAGCTAACCACTTCACCACCATGCCGCCTAAATGGGATATGTGAAAATTTCAATTTCCCTTAAGTATTATTAATAATAATAATAATAATGGGAAGATTACTAGACTATGCATTATACATTTGTTCATGTATGTGTTCCTAGTTTAATTACTTGAATTAAGATAGATTTATAGATCTGTCCACTGGTGTAACTTTTTTTTTGGCTGTACATAAAATTTTCATTCTGCTTCCCCTGTAACAGGTGCATGTTCCCTACAGTGAATATTTCCAGCTGGAGCCGCTCAAGCAGTACCACCGTGTGGTGAGTCTTGAGTACTTCATGGACCATCTGGCTCCTACACACTGGCCACCAGGCCAGAGATCTGCTTACTGCTTCGAATCAGCCATCCAGCGGAGTTCAGATAAGAAGAGCTGCCCTATGAAGGTGTGAAGGGTTTTGATGGGAAGATGTTGCAGAACATGTTAACAACATTACATTGAGTGCTGTTTCTTTAATTAAGTCCTTGCCACGTTGGTATTAAGACCGACCGATTAAGATCGCCCATATGCAAAAAAGACTTTGTGACTCTTTGTGCTGTATGTTCCTACCTGTATCTTGATAAAGAAAATGACATGGATTCCAATATATGTATAATTATGATAAGAAAGGTATCAATATAATGAGTAATATGATAAATTAGTATTATTTAATGCAATGGTTTGTCTATGTTTAAATGTAAAGGTAGTGTCTAAAACAGTATTTCTATTCCCTGTATTTGGAAAATACTTACAGATCAGACACAGATAGAAAGAAATATGCAGATAGAACTTTCAACACTAAATATGTCTGAAATGCTATTCATTCGTTTTATTTGGTAATTTAATTAGAAGACAGATAAAAGGTTGGTAAAATAATTAAGTAGTGTTCTTGGTATCAGTAGTAATGCCCTGCCCTCTACTGGCCTTTTAGGATAATTACAGATTTTTTTTATACAGGATGGAAATCCCTTTGGTCCATTCTGGGACCACCTTGGAGTAGACTTTGACCGTTCTGTCCCGTTTGGTGGCCTGTATTTCAGCTCCTACTATATTCCACATTGGATTAAAAGGTATGAATGAGTTGAGACTGTATTTTTTGTGATTTCATTACACTATTTTAGCAAGTGTTTAATTTAGTGAGCAATCACAAAGGTGCTGATAAATCTATTACCTCAGGTTTCCCCCAACGGAGCACCCAGTGCTGGCTCTTCCTGGAGCTCCAGCTCAATTCCCTGTTTTAGAGGAGCATGTGGGCCTGCAGCGCTATGTTGTGTGGAATGAGAAGATTGTGCAGGATGGGGAGAAGCACATCAGCACCTTGCTTCCCAGACCTTTTGTCGGTATTCACCTCCGTATTGGATCAGACTGGGTGAGTGCTTTGTGCTTGTTTCTATACCCAATATCTGTACACTAATGTTAAGTGAAAGTTTAAGTAAAAACTTACTTGAGAAGCAGTCTAAAAGGGGAATATCTGGCAGCATGTCTGTAAATATTGGTCCACTTGCCAGTATTTACAGACATGCAGCCAGATGCTCCCCTTTTAGTTTGCTTTTCAATGTCATTTATATTTTCACAAAATATATAATTCATGAGGCATTATGTGTTTACTGTTTCTTTTTTACTATTTCACACTAAATGCTAATATTACCAGTGGTGCTGTCTATCTTGCTTCGTCATTCTTTTAAAATATTTTTGAAATTCATATACTGAGTGAATACATGAAAAATGAGTATAGTAGTCTAATTTTAGCTCAAGTTAGTCTGATTCTTTCTTGTTGACATAGCCTGAAGTGAAAACAAACTAGACCCAACTGTTCTGAAATTAAGCTAGAACAACTTTATACTGAACTACATTACATGTGTTCAGTATACTAGAGTCTTGTGGCAACATAACATAGTTGATGCTTTTTTTCATCGACCTCATTTCTTCCGTCACGTGTGAGCAGAACAAACAGGTACAGGAGCAAGGGAGAGAGAGGGAATTAACTTCTCATAAATTGCCTGCAAGTAGCATCATTCTCTTGAAAAGATAAAAAAAAAAATGAAGGGGCAAATATACTTGGGCTGCTGTTAATATTTGCCCATTCAAGTAAAGTCTGTGTAGGGGAAACACTGCATGTCAAGATTTTTATTTCTTTGTCTGTCTGTGAATATGCGTAACATTTTTGCAAATTAATCAGTTTAGTGTGCAGTTTAGTGTTGCTCCATGTGTTGTCTTGCTGTTTTTAATGCAATACTCTTTTGGTAATGATTAATATCTGATACTAACATTCTTAGTAAACAAGCTGATTCTGCATATTTAATTTTCAAGTTTTGTGTTGTGTTCACATCTGTATAACATCTGTCAAAATTAAAATGCATGAGCAGCATAAAGTATCAATCCAACATTTAAAAAAATGATCTGATGCAGGACTAATTTACAGGATCAAACTAATAGAGTTTTAGTTGTTACTGTTGTCACCAGTCTTTAGTGTTGGTGGAGGACGAGGGTGAAACTAGGCTTTTGAATCGTTCATGCTTTAGATTTTACCAACAGCGCATTCATTAAATTTTTTATCACATCTAGCAAAATGCCTGCAAAATGCTGGAGACAGGTGATGCTGGTCCCCACTTCATGGCTTCACCTCAGTGTGTAGGTTATGACAGACAGACAGCACTGCCGCTGACCTTGACTATGTGTCTGCCTGACCTGAAGGAAATCCTGCGTGCTGTAAAGTTTTGGGTGAAAAAGATCAATGCTCAGTCTGTCTACATTGCCACTGATTCTGAGTCTCACAGCTCCGATATTGAGAAACTCTTCAAAGGAAAGGTGAGTTGACCTCCAATTGAGCTTTACTAGCCTAGGAGGTAAAGAAAATGTTATTTGCTCATTCAGTGGTAAAATGTCAGTAGGTAGCATCAGAATAAGGTTGTATTTGAAGTTCACGTACAAAGCACACTTTTAACCTCTCCAGGTATTTAACATGTCTCCCTCCTTTATAGAAATGTACTTATATAAATTAATTTATAAAGCCTGTGTAAATGTTGAGGTAGTGTATTGTGTAGTAAAGTAGTAATTGTTTTGTTAGGCGTCGTTTCAAGTCAGGTATTGAATCACAAAGGTAGGTTTGCGTTATGGTCAATAAGTGTGCACTAGGTGAAATGTATCAAATCTTCAATTCTGGTTAAAAAAAATCGGTTGATAAATACCTTATTCCTGATCCTTCAACAGAAATGAGCAATTTAATTCTCAAAATAGAGGATAGGGTTAGATGGAGGCAGATGATTCGCTGTGGCGACTCCTGAAAGGGAACAGCCAAAAGACAAAAAAAAAAAAAGGAAGAGGATTAAAGCCCTTTAATGAACACTATTCATTCGGGATATTGATCACCAGGGATATTATCATGACATATAGGTGTTGATTCGATTTGTATGTTTTAAGTATCCTGATTTGGTATAATAATAATAATAGTTTATTATTATGATTATTCTAAACAAACTTAGCAAATAATTTGTTACTACCACCCACGTTGCCACCTGCCAATGTGTTAACAGTTTAGAGGGCGAGTCAGTGTGGTGATGCTTGAATTGCTGCACAAAAGAATCATACATTACTGAATTAATATATTTTTTTATTCAAGCTGATTATGCATTTTTTAAAATTTATTTGTTTGTTTATTTTTTGTTATAAAATTGTGTTGCTGGCGAAGTTATTTTTAGGGATAGCTGGGAAATCCTGGTGTCCTGGAGACTGACGGTTTCCCCTTTCTTACTGCCTCACAGAATCTTTTTCAGATATTCTGAAAATAGAATATTTAACATTTAACCTTTTTCCCAAAGCTCTCATAAACAAACTTGCACTGGCCATATCTCAGCAACTGGACATGATACAATAATAATAGACCTGGTATCAAAATGTAGCAATGGAACCAGCAATCCGAAAACATCCATAACTCAAATCACCCAAAATGTGATTTAATACCTGATTTGATATAACAGCTCACATACGAGAATTTAGTATGGCAATAGTTATGGTTCTTGTACAAGCAATAAAAGACAACATTTAAGGTTACAGAAAAATAATAAGCTGTGGCGTTTGGTTGGTGTTGTACATTACCGAGTGGATGATTTTCCAATAATCTCATGTCCTGAAGTATACTATTCCTTTGAATCCAACTTGCAAGTGCTAACAATTGCTTTTGTGCAACATCTGGAACATCCATAAAACAAGTTAGTTTGCATTATCACAGAACAGCCAAAAAGGGTAATTCGCTTACAGTTTTCCTCTTTTTATTTATTTTTTTTTCTTTTCTTCTCTTGCTTGAAGTTAATAAGAGCAAATGCAGCTTAATATGTTACTGAGAAACCAAAGCCTGCAAAGTCATCTATCCTGAATAATTTCCAGTGTAGGAAAAGAAATATAATTAACCATTAACATAAGTGTTGGCATTGGAGAAATCAAAATGCAGAATAAACATCTCTGTACAGAAATCTTCACCATATCGACAGTTGCATACCTTTCAAAATGTCCATACAGGTCTCTGTGTATGGTCTTACTATTAAAAACAAAAATGGAATACAATTGGGATGTTAAAATAAACCTGATTTCCCTTGCAACCAGAACTGTTGCCAAGCTGGTGCTGAACACTCTCTGACCAGTCAGAATCAAGAAGCCCAGTGATATGAAGCTGATTAACATAAGTCACCTTGGGATTTATTTATTTATTTTAAGATTGTTTTTCATTGTAGACTTATTTATTTATGAAATCTGAGATCGTCATATGTTGGTTTACAAGTAATTTTAGTTTAATCACCTTGTTTTTACGCCTCATTTTTGCTTTCTCTTTACACAGGTAAAAGTGGTCAGTGTTCATCCAGATGTGGCTCAGCTTGACTTGTACATCTTGGGCCAAGCCGACCACTTTATAGGCAACTGTGTCTCATCATTCTCAGCCTTTGTTAAACGAGAAAGAGATATCCATGGCAAATCCTCCTCTTTCTTTGGCATGGACTTTCTTGTCAAAAAGAAAGGAAAAGAGGAACTTTAGAAACCATCTTGCACTTAAGTGTTCATTACTGTTGAATCTGACTTCTTTAGTGATCTCAGGTGAATTTACAGAAGAGTAAGGCTTAGAAAGGTTTTTAATACAAAAAGTGTCAGACTAGTTTAGAACATTCCATGCTTAAAAATAACCATGTTGAAAAATAGCACACGTATGTATAGTATTCACAGGATTTTACATTTTATCCTAATGCACTTCTGTTAATTTAGTTGTTTAATTGATAAAACAAAGCTGAACAGTAAAATACAATAGTATGTACAGTACAGAACTCTTGAGTGAGTCCTTACCTTTTCATACTAAAATAATTTATATAAATTAAATGTAAATTATTATTATTATTTTTTTTTACTGTGACAGGCTGCAGAGTGCCTAAAGACACAATTTTAGAATTGGTTGTTTATGTAACAGCCTTAGCAGAAACCTCATTTCCCCCACTCATATGTTCCAACCACTTAGCCTTCAGTATCACCATTATACTAATCGCCAGACTGATCGTCTGTCATCATCTGCACCTGTTTCTTACTGGTTCATTCCTCTAAAACTGGTCAGGTAAAGGGTATGGACTTAAAATTGGAGCCAAAAACTTCTTCAGGAAGCCTGGAAAAAAAAAAAAAAGTCTGGCTTTTTGGAAGCAACATACTGTATAAAGAAAAGAGGGTGGCTAAAGACTTTTGCACAGTACCGTACAAGTTGACAAAGTGTACAAAGTGAACTAGAAACTTGTTAAGTGTCTGTTAGTTGTCTTATTGACAAGCGAACCACCAACACACCACACCACAGGGGCAGTAAATGATCCTCTAGATGCTAATTATAGTGGAGTGACGAACCCAAATTAGTCAGTTGGTTTGTGCTTAATAACGTAACTGAACACTACCAGTAAGCGATGCGAGGATCTTTTATGTCAAACATTTGCATATACACTCTTTAGATGTATATTTTTGTAAAGCTGACTGATAGTAAATTGTACTTTACATGTTAACCAACACATACCAGCATTAAAAAAAGAAAGAAAAAGATTCTTAGTTGTCAGGGTTTGTGCATGTGTAGAGTATTTGTGCATGTTCTTCCTGTGCATGTTTTTGTGCATATTCTCACCTCACAAAAATACACTAGTTATAGGATTGCCTACATTAACCTTTTGAAAGCTGAATGTCTTTATATGATGACATGACATTTTCTTCGATCAATTGCCTATATTTACTTTTATGATCCTCATATGAGGACTGTTGTAATTTTTATATAGGTATAATTATATATCAGGTATCATTATTTTGACAAACTTCTTTCCGTTTGAAAATATTACGTTTTTAGTTATCATGTGCTAATAAAGAGAAGCGTGGGAAGAAATTGCAATGTATGCAATAATATACAGAGTTCATGCATCAGGAGGATAAATTGCCCTAGAATGTGTTCATATATGGTATTCCGCAACTGATTGGTGAAGAAGCTTTGAATCCACCATGAACCTGACCAGGACAAAGCGGCTACCAAAGAAGAAGGAATTGATTAAATTAAAAACCTGTATTTGCCATTAAAAAACAGTTAGATATTAAGTTAATAAGCCATTTAGTGTGATGTTTCATGATCATGAGAACAGATGTATGTAAGGCGTTGTATTTGTAGATTTTTATACCATTTAGTTGCGTTGTATGTGATATTTGTGCTTACAGTACCCAGATTTCTCATATACATTTTTCCCCAGGGTTTTCATATTTTGACCAGTGATTGTTTAGCTGAAATCCTTGTACTTGTACTAATTAACAAAATAGCAACAAATTCCATTTTGTTTAAAGGTTTTTAAAGGCAATGACACAAGTCCTAAGCATCCCTGTATAAATTTTTTTGCTTGTTGTATCTGTGCTTTACTAAGAACATGAATTTCTGCGGATCTTGATCAATGACCCTGGTGTTCTGATCACGACTTAACAACGGATCTATTTTAACAATGGATGTAACTAAATTTAAGTAACAATATTAGTAATAAACAACTGTAAACATGTATTTTAGGGCCACCTCAAAACGGTAGGTACACCTTGAGGTACACAAAGCAGCAGGTTTATCATCAGGTGAGTGCAAATAATACTGTATAACAAATTGAGTGTTTTTAAAAATTTTTTTTTTTATTCATTCATCTTCTATACTACTTCTCCTGTGTACAGGGGTGTGGGGGGCCTGGATCCTATCCACGTAGGCTTAGGGCACGAGGCGGAGTACACCTAGGACAGGGTGCCAATTCATTACAGGGTGCATCCACACTATGGATAATTTGGGAATGTCAATTAACCTGATCTGCATGTCTTTGGATTGTGGGAGGAAACAGGAGTCCCTGGAGGAAACCCACCCAGCACAGGGAGAACAGGAATTGAACCCTGGAGGTGCGAGACTACAATGACAACCACTATTTATTGCCACCTATTTATTTATTTTAATTGTATTATATTTAATTTTTTTTTGTATAGAGCATTTTACCACTTAGTTGTTTATTTTCTGTAACCCAAACATGATATAAAGATGGAAGGGGTGTAGTAGGTGTAAACACAGCAAATTAACTCAAAGTTGGGAATGACAAATTTAAACACATGTTTGATATGTCATGTAGGCTATGACTAACCTTTCGGGTCATTTTACAGACTATAAACAGTACATCTTCAGCAAGGAAGTCGGTTCTCAAAAGGATCCGATTCAAAGAGCCGACTCTCCGATACATAACTAATCCAAACACTGCATCCACCGCAACACATATTACACACACTTATTCTCTCCAGCACACGGAGTAGCGGTCATGCTACAGCCTGCACAAATGGCGGACGGACAGGTCGCGCAGGTAGATATCTAACTTTGCGTGTTCAAGTGGTATTTTAATGAAAAAACGTGACATAGCTAAACAAGCTGTTGTGTACAGAGGATGGAGCTAGCTCGCTAGGCTAACTGCTGTGGTCGTAAACCAGTCAATGTTTGGCGTTGCTAGGCCGCTGTCTGTAGAGGGAGGTTGCCGGGAGCTGTGCCCTGGTTCAGCTAGCTAGCTTGTCGGTTAGCCCCTATTTGTAAACCGTTATGCATTTTTGCTAGCTAGCTCAAGCGGTGCACAGTGTATCCGAGATTTATAAGCGACGGTAACAACACTAGCTATAATGGTCATAAGATGTTAGACAGCAGCTAATAGCTAACTCGGCTTATATCAGCTTTTAATGTTCCTATACAAGACTGTGTGTGTTAGCCTAGCCTGTATACATGATTAGCAGTTTTGACCAGTCCTAAATTAAATTAGATAAATTGACCGTAATGGTTGTTGATAGTGTTGTTGCGGTAGACTGTGACTTCAATGTGTACCTGTTCATTAGCTAATACTGCAGATGTTAGTGTGTAGCTGCAGTTGTCTTAGGGTTAGTATGATCCCTAAAAAGACTAGTTATAAACGTAATCTGAGCAAATATGGGTTAACTTAAATGTTTTTAAAATTTCACATGCATAGAAAGTACAGTATTGGTTGTTATTTGATGTGAAGTCGATCAGTAATCGATTAAGAGCAGTTAATCCGGACCCAGCCCACACCCCACATGACAACGTTGATATCCGGCGGCCGTGTGATGTTCAACGTCACAGGGTATAATTAATTGTCGGCTAACAGGCGTCGGTTCAAAATGAACGATATAGATATAGCTAACGGCTAACAGGCTTCGTTTCCGTTCTGTCCTGAGGGAACTGAAAAGCAAGACTTTTGCATCTCCTGTCACTCGGTCTACAGTCGTGGCCAAAAGTTTTGAGAATTACATAAATATTGGAAAAGTTGCTGCTTAAGTTTTTATAATAGCAATTT
>JAQMYJ010000015.1:14446731-14457867 GCA_030014305.1 Clarias laeviceps
CAGTCCTAGCTTCAGATCAGAGGTGCCGGCTGCGCATTCAGTATGATCCGAGTTTGTGGTCTTTATGTTAATTAAATGACTAAAACAGACTTTCTGAGTCTTTCTAAAGTTTTGTTTAGCTCAGGGAACAGACACAGTCTCAATACAGTGAACCCTGAGTGACGACTCTATGCAGCTAGCAGACGGGTGTGTGGCAGCAATCCATAACTCGTGCAAATTCAGGTCATGAACTTCACTTAATGTTTACATCAAACAACAGTATACACTGGCCAAAAAAGTGTAAGATTCATTCAGTTGCCTTAAGATTTGATTACTGCACAAATTGTGGTGGCCAATTAATGCATGAAAATTATTCCTTGTGCTCCCAGAACCACTCTTTCACAGTTTGAGTGCTGGAATATACACCAGGAAGAAAAAAGTTAATTGATGGAATAACCTGGTTTCTCAGCATATTCAGGTAGTCAAGTTTGTTTTATTGCCATATACAGTAACATTGCTGAGCATAGCCCTGACCAATTGAAGCAAACCCGAAGACTATAAGACAGAGGCTTGTACAGTGCTCACTATGTATGATCTGTGCATTGCTTCATGTGCTTCCCTCTTTACCCTGACATGCCGGTTACCCTAACTCTTAAGTTGTGTGTGAAAATTCATAATTTTCACACAACTTCAGAGTTAAGGTAACCGGCATACTCAAACCATCCATTCTGGCACCAACAACTATGTCACAGTTGAAGTAATAGTCATATTTTCCCCAGTTGTGGTGTTTAATATAAACATTACCTAAAGCTCTTGACGCATATCTTATAACTTAACTTTAATCTCATTATATAGTGCATATATGGTGCAGCCACATGATTAGCTGATGGGTATACCTGCTCATGTACACAATGTTCTTAACTAAAGTGGATGATATGGTAAGTGGTACATGTATGCATGAATGTATGTACATATATTTGTATGTATGTCTCTTTGTTTTACATCTTGTATTATATATAATGTATTTTAAACCTTTCCTTTTTTTTTTTTTCCCTTTCCCTGATTTATTTTTCCCCAGTCGTCCCAAAACAGGCAAGAAGGTGAGCACCCCAACGTCAGCCCACAGCCCGTCCAGCTCAGGATCTCCCCTCTACCCCCAGTCTCGTGGCCTTGTGCCTAAATAACACTTTTGACTTCCTTACTATAGACAGACTGTGGGCTTTTTTTTTTTTTTTTTTTTTTTTGCCATGGTCTGGGATTACAGGCTGAAGGTTATTGCTAATCTCCAGGTTATAAAATGTATACGTTAATGAGGAGGCAGACCAAGGTGATGCATCTTCTCATTCAAATGATACAAAACAAAAACCATGTCTGTGTTTTTTCTTAACTTTTAGCAAGCATAATTAGGACTACTTTAAATGCTGGGGTTCTGCTGCTGAAGGGTTTACAACAGTTAAATGTGCAATCGCAAATTGATTAAAAAAGAGCTTTGCTGAAGGGATGAGTGAGCAGGTTTCATGACATTGGTGTTCAGATGTTGGTTTCTGTCTGATTTGAATTTTTTTTTAGTGTCTGGTCTTGCTGATACCTGAGAGTAAAATTCTACATCCTCTTCCTGGTCTTATAGTGGAGTGGCACAGATATTTAGACCACAGTTGACAACTCCATTGCATGTACAGATGTTGGGTTGTATCTATTGTAGGTAGACATGTGTTTTTTTTTTTTTGTTTTTTTTTTCTTTTTTTGTAGGTTTAACAAATTGAAAGGCTCACTTGAGGATTTCACTGGGTGGCAGCAGGCCTTCTATCTGTTTGCATCCAAATACGCGCTGTAGAGTTATCTAGTGAGTGAGAGAGCACATTACACCACAGGTCCAATTTCCAACAGCACCTACATCCTACCTCCCATTCCTTTTACCACTAGGAGCCAAGGGTGTGAGGAAAGGAGGGGAAAAGCAGTGGGTCTGGATTGAACTGATGTTAATTAGAGCTGTAATGCTGTTCTATTTGGGTCACCCAAGTTGGAAGGATTGAAATGGGGAGCTAAAACAGGTCAAGACACACTTAATAATCAGGGTCCTAAGGTGCCTTACCTTCCCTTCATTCATTCATCTTCTATACCTCTTATTCTGTATAGGGTCAGGGGGGGCATGGAGCCTATCCTAGGAAACTTGGGGCACGAGGTAGGGTACACCCTGGACAAGGTGCTAATTAATTGCGGAACATGCACACAATCAACAGGCAATTTGGGAAAGGGAACGCCAATTAAACCGCATGTTTTTGGACTTTGGGAGGAAACTGGAGTACCCAGGATAAAACCTATCAAACATGCAAACTGCACGCACACCGACCCGAGGCAGTTGGACCCTGGAGATGCAAGGCCACAGTGCTAACCACTATGCCACCCTGCCGCCTTGCCTTCTCTTTTTACACAGAAAATCAAGCATCTGACTCATTGCTCAGAATGTCCCTTGAAACGAACAGATTGCTTTAAATTAAAATAGAAATGCAAGCGCCAGTGCAACAAACCATCACAGTTGCTTTGCAACATCACTGTGCTTTTCCTTTCAGAGCATCTGTAGATGGTGAGGTTTTGTTCCTTCATTATTCCTTATAAGATCCCCTATTTATGACAAAAAATAAGAATCTAACTGATAAACTGCAATATCCTCCTTATCCCACCTTCTGCCTTACCAGTAAGGGTGACACCATTGCTTGCTGCTACTGTAGGGTTTAATTAACCCCATGTATACTGTGTGTATGTGTATACATATATAAAAGATTAATAGTCATATAGCGACATTTAAAATGCTAACTTATAGTACTGAACCTATCTGTTTTATTTACAACTATTGATACCTTTTGTGTTTCTTTGCTGTAGAATGTAGTCTTTTTTTTTTTTCTTTTGTATTATTTAATGTTGTGTACACACATATTTTTGCATTAATGATTTTTAGAGACTATTTCATGTTGTCTTGTTCCTGTGATTTCTTCGGATTTCCATTCAATTGTATGCATCTTGTTGCAATGTTTAGCTTTCTCTCAATGTTGTGTTGTGTATTGTTATATTGGTTTAGAAATAATCAACAGGAAAGCCATTTGGTTATAAAAGTTAAAAAGGGAGAACACTAATTAAAATGCACTTCATATGTAATGCTTGTTTAATTCATTTGGTTGTATAAATCAAAACCTGAACTTGAACCCAGCTTTTTTTGTATTTCATTTTAGACCACAACTGCATTGATTTTAATCATGAATTAAAAAAGCCTTTGTGTCTAAAATTGTTTTATTTATTAATGATTAAGTTAAGGTTGATTGATGGATATTATTCTTCACTTGGATGGTTAATACTTTGTACATACTCTTATTTTTGATGAAATAAGAGGTGATAATTTTCTCTATGTACATACTCGGAACATATTTGGTGAGTTGTACAAACCCCATAAAATTCATTCATTAATTTTCTATGGCACTTATCTTGTACTCGGTTGCACAAGCCCTGGAGCCTGTTCCAGTTTGGATATGGCAATTAGCCTACTCTGCATGTCTGGAATCCATCCATGTCTTTGGACGGTGGAAAGAAACCGGAGGTCTCCGGGCTCAGCTCCAAGAGAAGTATTTTGCCAACAACAGAGAAACAAGAAATACAAACTTAGAAGAAAAAAAAACTGTGAATGAAAGTACCTTAGAATGAAGAAACAGAATGAGGCCTCATACATGAAATAGATAGATGACTACTGAAAAAAAAATCCCTTATTAGTCAGAAATGCAAGTAGGAAGAGGCAAAAAATTGGTGGGAAATGCCTGACATTTTATTTCAAGGTCCAGAGAATTAAAGTTCACACATTTTGGAGACTTGGGTAAACTTATTAAAAGCAACAGAATAGATCCACTTTAATCAAAAGTGACATTTTAGATATGCTGTCAAAATTGCATAATACTAATAAATGGTAAAATATACAGCATGTGAATGCTAAAAATATGTCTAAAGTCAAATTACTCTTCACTATAATAAGTAACTTGTAACAAAAGTTACAACTACACTGACTAGCCCTAACAATAATAATACCTGGCTAATATGGTGTAGGTCTCCCTTGTACAGCCAAAACAGCACCACCGTCAGTAGCATATGCTTTAAGTTGGGAGATGGGACCTCCATGGATACAGCTGCTCGATCAGCTTGAGATCTGAGGAATTTTGAAGCATAACCAAAAACTATTTTTCATGTACCTCAAACCAAGTATTTTTGCATTATTGCAGGGTGCATTATACTGCTGAAAGGGAATACCATTGGCATGAAAGGATTTACTTGGAATGCAACAATGTATGCAACAATGTAGTATATTTCAAAGTATCATCCATATGAATGCCAGGACCTAAGTTTTCCCAGCAGAACACAAAGCTTTACACTAACTCCAATGGCTTACCTTAAGAGAAAATGTAAATTCATCTAACCGGCTCCCTTCTTCCGTTGCTCCATGGTCCAGTTCTGATGATTAAGTGCAAAGTATTTTCAGTAGTGGACAGTGAACAGCATGAGCACTCTGACTAGTCTGTGACTATGTTGCCCCATAAGCAGCAAGCACAGTGTGTTCTGACGTATTCTCTATTATAACCAAAATTAACTTTTGAGCAGTTTGTTCTACAGTAACTCTTTGGGATTGGAGCAGCTGGACCACATGCATCACAAGTGATTTTTTGGGCAGCCAGGATCCTGCTGTTGGTTCCCGAGTTGTCCTTTCTTGGACCACTTTTGTTACCACTGCATACTGGTCTCACCACTCAGAAAACTGCTTATTTAGCCATAACAATTTGTTGAAATCACTAATTTTCTTATAATAGCCATTTTTACATCTTTATCTGCTTACAACGAACAAACTTTGAGAACTGTTCATTGCTGCCTAATAATGCTACTTTGACAGGAGCCATTGTAATGGTTTTCACTTGTCAGTGCTTTAAATATTATGGCATGACTAGTTGTATGATTACCTGTCTTTATGTGAATTTATGGGGTGGCTGATATTACAATAATGTTTCTTTTTACAACTATTTTCTTTTAAAATAGTTTAGTCAAAAATTTTATTTTCACTAAAACAAACTTTAAACTGAATAAATTAATCATTGATTATTAACTAATTAACTGCCATCAGCTTGAGTTACTCTGTAAGTGGATTACCTCATTTTATATATTGTATGATATTTCCTCCCACCACCCATAAACCTGATAATATGTGCATATATGTGAATATGTGTATAATATAAATATGTGTGTGAGGACGCGTGTACATGGTGCCCTGTGATGGACTGGCATGTTTGCACGGGTATTCCTGTCTTTTGCCCAGTGATCCCGAGAGAGCCTCTAGATTCACCACCCTGCTGAATATGACAAAGGATTCACTTAAAAAATAATTAATCAAAAAGAATAAATGAATTAATATATACATTAAAAAAATTCTAATCATTAAAAAACACAAAGTATGATATCTGTAAAAAAGTAGAGCTTATTTGCTTTGGTGTGCAGGCTATAGGACACATTTACCAACCAGTTGCACTTGAAATAGCTCTCCAAAGCAATGAAGATGGTCTTCTAGCGGGAAAAAACAGAACATGAAGCTAAACCAAATTATTGCACTGAAGTATATTTAACATGCAAATAATTGGGTCATATCTTATTTAAAAATAACACTAGACTGTGACAAAATCCTCACATAATGAAAAGTGTCAATAGGAAAGCATAAATGATGCTTAAGTCATAGGGTCCACAAATATTTTTGCTTCTGACTAATAAAGCATTTGCATGAGCACATGAAAAAGCATACATTAACACTTATTATTTGCTTCAAGATGCTTAAAAATGCCAGCACAAACAAAAATTTATTGAAAGCCTATACATTACCAAATTCACAATCATTTTAAGTTATATGCTGTTTTCAGGCATGTATGCAGCTTTGAATGTTGGATTTTATTTAATTAAGGAGGCATTAAGCATCCATGTCAGTGTCCATAATGAAATAAAAAAGTACTTAAAATTGTGAAAATGCATTGTAGTAGAAGCAAGCATGGTATTTCACAGTAAGCATAGTATAAAATCTAACAATCTTGTCTTTTTTCGGTCAAAAAAAAAAATTTTATATAGTTTTTGGTCAATTCAATTACCTCTAAGTTAAACATTCCTGAGTAGGGGCACAATTTCTGAATGGTTCATGTTACATTTAAAATATATCTAAGATGTAGCTGAAATACACATAAACTAGTTTGGGACCAAAAATTATATGGTTGTCTTTCCTAGACCAGGGGTTCTCACTATTTATTTAAACATATTTATTTAAATTTGCTCAATCATACATAGCAGTCATAGCTGTTTTTCTTCATGATTTATCCATGTACATAATACATTGGTTGGCACATTAGTTATAGACCTACTCGTTTTGAAACTACTGGAGATTTGGTTAAACCAATTAAAATTCAACTAATCAGTTAATAATCAAAATATGATGATTGATACAGTAACTGTGGACTGTAAATAAATAATAAAGTTGCAGAACCCCAGCTATGCTGGATGAGTATAATTCTCCAGAAAGCACTTTGAGAACCACTGCTCTAGACAGTATTGTTTCCATTTCATGCTCATAAGCATTTTGTGTGTGCATGTTGCAGAGTGGTGCATGCTGGAATCTGGGGGCACAAGGAATCATTTATCTTACACATGATGTACAGTTCTTACCAGTTTTTACGCTGACTACACAATGACTTAATCACATGTTAATTGTACCTTTAACCCAAAACATAAATTGATTTACACAGCATACAGTGTTGAAACATATCACACTAAAATGCAGGTGCACAGTAGCACTACACATGCAAATGGAATCTAGTAAGTTATGATAAGAGAGACTGTAACAAGGAAAGCAGTTCAACAATAGACAACAGATTTCATAAACCTAAAAAAATATACAATGGTTTAGTCCACCACACCAATCTTGGTAAACATCCAAAAATGATGCTACTGTCAGTTAAATCAAGGCATCACATTAATCTTGCTAAAATAGTCCACCAAAGTCTTTTTTTTGTATAGGTGCTGCAAAATGGGGCTGCAGTTTTTAAAATCAGACCGAAATCACAGACGTGACTCAAAGAAATTGCTCAAACAAGTGGTAAGAAGGAAGTGCAGGAAACCCATATGAGTCTTGGTGCATTTATAATGCAGCTATTTTATTTCTTAATGGGATTCATTTATGGGTGGGTTCTTAAGTAGAACCTTTAAAATTCACTTAGGCCCACTGGCACTACCTTTCTTTAACTCATTTCTCACGATAATATAAGAGATACATCTTGAGTGGCTCGGGCAATGGCAGTGCCAAGATCCTTTGCCTCAGAACATTGACGGGTGCCTCAACACGCTTGACCTTTTCCTCTTCTTCAACAATAGTGCTCTCCTCCTCCTCCTCCTCCTCTTCCTGCAGGTCTCTCCGTGTTTTGTGGCAGTTCCTCTCTTCCTCAACATCCTCATCTTCCTCTTCTTCCACTCCTCCTGGGTAAGTGCAGTCATCTGTGGCCATGGGCATCATGGACTCATGAAGAATGGTGGAGCTGATGCACTGGCGGTAGAAGCGGCGACAGAAACGGCGGCGTTCAAAGCGAGGACCATAGCGCTGCATGGCACGAGCTCTAGTAAATGATACTCGCCTTTTGGAACGACCATCTGTCAGCTCCATGGGCTGGCGCAATGTATGGCGGATTGAGATGCGTGCCAAATCCTGCAGTGTCCGGACCTCAAAGATAGCTATAAAACAAAAGACTGCATGAATATTATCTATATATGATCCAGGTATACATGTCTACAGTTCCTGCTTCTATATATCCTTCTATCCTGGGTTTGTGCATGTAATCTGCCCATTAAAACAAATAGGTTAAATGAAAAACAGTGTGAAACTTCATAGCCAATATGCTCAAACATCCAGATTCCAGAAAGTTTTCAACTGTTGCCGAACTGCCCTGGGACTTTCTTGTGAATAAAGGTGTAAATATGATAAGAGTCTTAGCCACAGTAATACATTTGAATGGTGCTAATGTTCTAAAGAAGGCCATATGTCCATGAATCTAAGACAATTCCACATATATGGGCCATAAATGGAGTTCCTACATGCCTAGAGTTTTAGACATGTAGCATAAAGTCATATCATCAGTCCAGCATACTGGGAAAACCTTGATGGTATCCAAGCACTATTGAATCCCTGTAATAAGTGCATTGAAGTAGCAGGGAATTACATAGAGAAATTAAGAGATCATAACTGTGGTCTGTTATTCTTCACAATCAAAAGTCCCAGTTTGCCTCTCATAGAAAAGACTAAATTTACTGTGTGCATTCACCCCTGCTGTTATACAACCCGCTAATTATTCTGGAAAATCCAGTTCACTTTATTAGCTGAATGGAGTGTAAAGTGTAACAAGCAAAACATGATATCAGTATAAATACACTACTGGTGACTAGTAGATAACATACTTAAACATCATGAAGACCAAGGAGCTATTAAAGTTCTGGAAAAATATCACAAAGCATCACAAAAGTATCACACCTATGACTCACCAACTAACATTGGTAAACGAGTGAGGCATTAGTCAGAGGCCCAAGGCCCAGTGTGATTCTTAACATGATGCTTCTACCACCATGCTTCAGTGTGAGAATGGTGTTCTCTGGGTAATGAATAATACCCCTTACACTACATTCAGCTAAAAAATGGTTGAATCAAACTAGAAAAAACAATCCCCATGTTTGCTGGTTCTCAGCGGAAAAACATTGGCACACATGGACTTTTTTCACCAAATTTAATTTCTTTTGATGGCAACTGGTTACACCAGATCTAAACAACAAATTTTTGACCAAGGGGGAGTGAAAACCTAGCCATTTTTAAATATGTAAATAGTATTGCAAACGATCTAATTTATTTATAAACTCAATATCTGGTTATTTTGTGTGGATTCATAATATAAAATTACTTTCATTTCAGTTCCAGGTTGTGAGACTACAAAATACTGAAATGAGGCCAGAATATAAAAGAAGCATATTTAAGGCACTGTATATCTATGACTTGACCAGGCCAACAATCATCTGCATAAAAGCTTTAGAACATCTTGTGTTAAAATCTTAAACCGGCAGCCTCAGTGTTCGTATTTTCTAATATTTTCCTTTATCCCTCTCCCTTGTTCTACCATTCCTTATATGGCCATACTTCCTAGAGTTCACCGGCTATTTGTAAAAAATTCTCGTTTTGGTTCCCTGGATTTCTATATAACTTGCGGATGGCTTATGCTCTTCGATGTATGTGATATGTTGTTTACTAAGGGTGTTGGCTAATGACATATACTTCTTTGCTCTGTGATTGCTTTTCAATACTGTGCATCCATGTAATTGTGCCTCTGCCAATCGGCAAGTGATTGGTGAGCATGTTGAATCACAGGGTACGGAATAGGCAGCTCATTTACTCATAAACTGTTTAACCATTATAAAAAGTAATGATAAAAATAATGTCTTCAGTTATAGATGGCTGATTGATTAAACATGCATGTGCTACATTAAAAAAGGATGCACTGGGCTGAAAAATGTTGAATCATTTTATATTACCCCTTAAATCAAGTGACAGAGTAGTAGCAGTCTACTCACGTAGTGGCACACTTTTGCTTCTCCCATTAAGGCTTTGTTTGGGCTGCACCAGAGGAGCGAATGTCACAGCTATGATTTTCTTTGTCTCCCAGGAGTTCTGTCCTGTGCGTGTGATCTTGGTCAACTGCAAAAGACCAGTAAGCCATCACTAAGTGAAATGACTGCAGAGCACATACTGTCGTTTCACTCATGCATGTAACCATAGTTCTGTGCTAAATGATCTTAATTATTTTTGTAAACAATATAAATCTGATGCCATTGTAAATCTTTAACAAATGGAAATGGAAAAAATGGTTGTTGACATGATTTTCACAACTTTGGGCTTTAAGTAACTGTCTTGACAAAGCTCTTGGAAAGCTCAGTTTCTGAGCTAGGAGTAAGGAAGCAAAGTGGTTCGGCATGGGTACCAAACGAATCCTCATAACTTGAAAAATATGAACGGTTTGTGAGGGTGTGTGCAAAATTCAGTGCAACATGGCTGCCCAGTTCTAACTACAATATAGTTGCAATTCCTTATTTATGCTACTGTACTACTATGTCAATTAGTCATAGCCCTAGACAAATGATAGCACTCAACCAACAGTGGGTTCCTTTTTCACACTAATGGGAAAAATATGGGTTCTTATTTGCATTTAAAATTATTTTTTATTCATTTATTTTATTTTTAATTAAAATTTGAATATTATAAAAATCAATATTTAAAGTATTTAATAATAAAGATTCTGGTAAAATATAAATACTGGTTAACTGCTTTGTAAAAACAGCAAGATCTTCTTCATGCCTAACCTCTTCTACTAAGGCATGTACTCGGATGACTCCCTGATGGATTTCATCCATCATAATATCCATCAAGATAATTTGCTTCAGAGGAAAGTGAATTGGCCACACTAATTTTTTTGCATTAATATCTTCACATTAGCCTTGTATAGTGCTATACTTCAAATGAAGAACAAAATTATGTAATTTGACATGAGAAGATATTTTCTTCTGCATTAAAACTGGCATGGGTAACAGAGCTATTTCATGACGTCTTCTCAGCTCATAGCCTAGGGGTTTGTCCTAGAAGTGCATAAACAGTGTTACTTTTGATTCAATCAATTTCTAACTAAAAATCTGTAAATGATTTCTGCAGTTTTCACCCTCAATAAATCAGTGAATGTCCCTCTTAGAAGAAATATCAATAAGGATAGAAGTGCTTTATAAAGTGGGATTATATACACAATGAAAAAATAAAGCTGATTTAAACTGCTTAAGCTCCTTAAGTGATAATGAATTCATCATATATTTCATTCCATACACTCTACTGTTTATTAAATAATGTCGGCATATTGTGCTTTTATTATAAATTATTATTTTTAAAAAAATTTGACAGAATGATCAGTTTGAAGAACATTTCTGAGCTCCATACACACACATATACATATATATATATATATATATATATATATATATCAGTGGCGATTTCTTTAAGACTGCAAGGGAAGCTCAGCTTCCCCT
>JAQMYJ010000015.1:14485920-14521064 GCA_030014305.1 Clarias laeviceps
AGTTACTGTTACTTAAGTACTTACAGATACTTAAAATATCAAATTTGTTCAGCTAACTTGAAAAGTGTCATTTCTACTCATAAATTAGTAAAGTAATTATTTTACTAAGCCAATTAGTAAAGTAATTACTAATTTATACCAAAAAGTTATATACCAGAACTTTTTGGTATATCATAAATACCAAAAAGTTCTAAATACTCATCAAGGGTGATTAATTTAAACTAATTGTAATTATTTAAGTTAACAGTACTCAATATGTTTAATTACTTTGAGCACAAGAATATTTTGATTTAAACCAAAAATATCATGCATACTGTAGCTTAAAATCAACCACAAAATGCATCTTATTAAACACACATGGTCCAAAAGGGCATTGTTTAAGCACAGTGTTATGATAAATGGCTAACCTGAGTTTGGAGGTTGACCATATCGGCTTCCATTTCATTGTTGGACTCACTGAGGTCAATGATTTCTTTATTGAGTTGCTTAATATCTTCATCATTGTCCAACACTAAAAACAGAATAAGCTAATTAGAATGTGTGAAGAATAACTGACATAAAGAGGACAATAAATCCATATTATGCTCTCACCGTCACTGGCCTTAAACTTGGTATTTATGTAGTCCTCCCCAGGAAACTTGGCTTTCTTTTTAGCCAGTGAGGCACGGGGACAGCCAGATAGACTGCAGATCATGGAACAACAAACAATAATAAAAAAAATTAAAGAATATAAATCATTCACATGAAAAAAAAACATTCAGAACTGTTTTTAAATGTCTAAAATACAATTATCTAAAAAAATACATCAAATAAAATATTCCACATTCTCTCATTCTATCCACAGCCAGCAGCTCTGGTATCTGTGTCAGACTATACCTGCGATGAGTAAGGAAGCTGCCGTTTGCATGGCCTGATCCATCACAGCCTGGTGTGGGGCAGGTGGGCCCCTCTGTCTTGAAGGCCTTCCAGGAAAAAGGTGTGCCATTCAGCACGCCTTCCTTCTGGCGCTGTGCAGCCAGTGGGCACCCATATGCACTGCGGTGGGTGGCATACTTCCCACTGATATGACCCAGACTGTCACAGCCTGGAACTGGGCACCTGGGAGAGAGAGAAGGAGAATATTGAGGGAGGATGGAAAACACTGAGACAAGATAGATGGCACTGAAAGATTAACAACATTTAATTTAAATAAACAGAAATATTTTTCTTATCATAAAGTAAATCTGAATTTTGTATCACTGCACATCTTTAAATATACTAATAAACAATTTATAATAATAATATAATATATTATTTTTGCCATTATATATTTGAGTGTACAGTGCATTGCACTCTTGACCACTAAACATTCTACTTTCTATACAAAGAAAAAAATAAAAATGATGAAGTGGAAAAGTCAGGTTCTGTTACATTTTCAGAACACAATAAGCTGTAGTGCACTACAGTAAAATGAATGCCACTTAAAAGTTTGTTACTAGGAAGTTTGGTATTAACTTTGGTAATATGTGTTCCCTTGAAAGTCCAGCTACAAAACTGTTACATAACTGAGAAAAATACAATACTTTAGTATAGTAAAAATCTTTCTATGGGGTACCAACTTTAAGAGTTCAGAATCTTCTTTGTCTTCCTTGGTAGGTGTGTTTTTTATTCCACCTTTTTTGGCACGAGGACAGCCAGACAAACTGAAAACAAAAAATGTGAAGCCCATTAAGAGAGGAGGCAGAAAGGAACACTGGACAAATGCTGACCAGGCCAAATTCAAATACCAATACAGGCAAGGGAAGGGTCTCATCTCCATAAAGTGTTTGATTAGTGTGTGTGAGAGTGTATTAGTCCTATCTACAACTACACTGTCTCACACTGAGCTTCTCTGTCCTTCAATGTTTATGTATATGTTAGTGTAAAAATGTGTGTTTGTGTAAGAGGACTTGGATTAACCATACCTCCTGTGTGAGGCGTAGTTACCAGTGATATGGCCAGAACCATCACATCCTGGGGTTGGGCACCTAGGTCATTAAGAACATTATCAAGAGGGCACTATGATTAGCACTGAATAATAACGGCACTAAGGTAATCACTGGCAATACATTAACTCGTATATGAAAGGCTGCTAACATATGATGATGCTTGTAATAAACATTTGCATGCAAACATGTTGCTGTGACCTTTAATAGGAGTAGCAGTGGTAAGTAGGATCAGAAAGTAATATACCAGCAAATTTGAAAAGCTGCAAAATTTATTCAGTAGCATAGAGCAGAGAAATAAAGGAAACAAAGCTATAACACATACTTGAGTTCAGTTGCATGTGCTGCCATGAGGGAGCGAAGACTCTTATCAGCAAGAGGGCACCCAGACAGACTGAGATACAGAAAGTAGGAATAAAAAGTAAAGGAGTGCAGGAAAGAGAGAAAGAACCCAGAAAATCCCACATCAATATCAGAAACAGAAACCAGGAAAGGAAAGTGAGTCAAGAAATCTGAATTTTCCTGACAAAAAAGGAAAATAAGTGTTTTATGATTTTAAAGTAAACGTAAAAAATGTTACTCAAGCCAAAGTAGACAGCATGAGCCAGCAAGGTTACATAATTACAAATTCATCTGAAATCACAGAATGTTATGGCAAGAGTGTTATTCGGTGTAGTATCAAATTGTAATATCAATTAACTAAACTGCCCTCACACATTTTAATTCTTATATTCAATTAAATTTAATTCTTAACCCAAGTATACTACAAAGCACCTAGCTGTGTATTTTTATTAGTTAGATATTTAGCTAGTTTTCCATATGCACACACAAGAAGAGGTTCCATCACCGCACTGGTGAGGTTTCACACATTTGAATTATTTTCAATTGTATAATTATTCACTGATGAGCAAGCCGATGGTGACGGTGGCAAGGAAAAACTACCTGAGACGATGGGGGAAGAGGAAGGACCCTTGAGAGGAACCAGACTCAAAAGGTAACCCATACTCATTTAGGTAATATCAGATAGTGTGACCAAAAATCAATCCCTGCAATATGTGTGTGCTATAAAGTTGGAAATTAAATTATATAACAGGAAATATGGGTTTGTTCAGGATCAAGAGGTTCAAGCGAAGCTATACATAAGGTAGAAAGTAGCAAAATAGGAAATGGGGGTTCCTCCCAGCACCCTACCTGCGGTGTGATGCATAGTTTCCAGTGATGTGGCCACTGCCATCACATCCAGGAGTGGGACACCTACACAGAGTAGAACCAAAGAGCATGACTGCACTGTAAAAAAACAGTTAATGTGCCTAATAAAATTTACTCAATAAAATTAAATGATTTAACATAAAAGGGTACTTTTTAAACTTTAAGCTTAATTAAAAGAGTATGTACATGAAATAAAATGAGAGTAAGTGAAATAAGACATTGGGGCAAAGAAGACAAGTTATGAAGTACACGCAGAGCATGTTAATTTTTTATATATTTACTGTTGGGAGTTGAATGATTTTGGGTTTCAAACATTTAACAACCATTGGTTGCTATCAGCCTAAGCTGTAGGCTAGCTAGCTAAACAAAGGTAGCGCTGAGCTATGAATCACAATCTATTTTAAATGGGGATTGAATCCCAAACCAAATAATGGTCAGATTTTTGTTTTAATTAATGTATTATGTGTTTAACCAATGTATACTGCAAAACTTGCTTCTTATTATTGCTAGTTAGATGTTTAGCTAGTTTTCCATATGCACACACAGGAAAAGGTTTCACCACCGCACTGGTGAGATTTCACTAGAGCCTATGTGGTCCTTGGAAATAGGCTTTTAGCAAACAGTCTACGAAAAGTAATCTCCTTGATTAACTGTGATGTTATAAACATCTCTGGCAAACTGAATTATTATAGTGTATATAGAGATGGTGGGGGAAAAAGACACAATCAAACATTAAATATATGAAAATGGATCTACTAAAGCATTAGTACTGTATATGCTCCTGTTCCAGATTGGAGCCATGTAATGGCACTGACTAAATCCCTGAACATACTTGATTTCAGTTTTTTAATTATTAATTAAAATACAGAAATAATTTCATAGTAATTGTTGATTGACTTAGTCAATAGACATAGTCATTGTTTACAGGCACATAATTATTATTAATAAAGCCTAATTAAAACAGACCTAGACTGCTAGTCAAATTCCTGGCAAAGCCTGTCAGCTCTGAGACATTGTGCATGTAAATGACTTTAAGCCACCAAATTAACTCATACAGTACATGTATGTTTTTCAGAATTATATCGGATTTAAGGAAGCTCGTGTTAATGATCCCAGTTGAGTTACTTGGTTATTTGGTTGAGTTTTTATTTTCAGTTTATAGTGTTTGGAAGTCATTCATGATAACAACTCGCAAATCTTTGTTATAGCTGTTGGATGGCATACAGTGTCATAACTTTACTTTTAATTCTCTGTAATTGATTACATATTACAAACATTGTTATGATGTTGTTTTGTTTCTTCTTTTAGAATTTCAAGAAGTGACCCTGGTCATGATACTAATGCAACATTCTCCAGCTGAGGTCTACTGTTATATACTGTATAGGTGGGATAAGTGAAAGAGTTTTGGCAGGTTAAAATAAAACGATTGAAGTTGACCTAAACAATGTTTGTGTAGAAATTTTAAATTCATTGTATGCATAACTAGTGGTAAAACCACTTGCTGTTTGACTTTCACTGTAGGCGTAGTATTAACTTAATTTATTAATTCAGTTCATCTTAAAAATAAAAAAAACAAGAAGCCTAAATGCAATTCATAGATTTACTGACTAGACAAACATAATGTTTTGTATGATAAGTTAAAGATTATTTTTTTGTTGTAATTTCAGCTTAAGCTTATTAACAATAATAATATAAAGTGTGAAATTGATTTTACTTAAGAATAAGGATGCAAAAATGTTGCATTCTATCTTATAAGTAATATCAACCCATTTTATTTTTACTATGTACTACTGTATGTACAGAAATGTATACAATGTTTAGTAGACAAAAACAAGAATAAATCTAACAATTAAGACATATGCCCTTCCATATACTTAACTTATACTTAAAATAAAAGGTTATACTTTAAATGAATCAGTGGCTGAAGACACTCACATAAGGAGCTCTTTTTTGCACTCCCTGGGCTGGAACTTGACTTTGAAGCTGGGGGTTGTGACTTCTCCAGGATATTTCCTGTCCTCTGGACACTCCTGTGCCATATCACAGTCCTCATCATCAGAGGAGACAAAAGACTGGGCTGTATAATCCATCTTTCGACACACACACACACACACACACACACACACACACAAGCCAATGTAAAAAATACATACTACGTAAGTAAATAACATTACGGATAAAGCGGTTGAGTGGATAGAGTCCACATTTTCACACTTTTGACCAGACAAATATCCACCTAAATCAAAGAGGTACTTTACGTTATTTAATTAGAATTTCCTTAAGCGATACATTTTCTGTTATGGAAATGATTTTTAAGTAAAAATATTGTATATGCTATGTTTTATCAGTGTATTGCTATGTAGAGCAAAGAGAGAGAAAGATTATATCCAGCTTTTATCACAGCTAAGTTTAACTGTCTAGTGACTTGGGAAAACTAGTTCTATCTGATATAACTTGATTGTGTTGAAAGGCTTGAAGTCTTACCTCCTCTATCTCCTCCTCCCTTTGCCGACTAGGCTTTGTGTAATCCAGTGGCCCCTCCCACTCATCCTGTTTGTAGGCTTGTAAGTGGTGTGAGATGGCAGTGTTGCCATGGTGCCCGGACGATGATGATGATGAAGAGAGGGCAGGCGAGCGCATGGCCGGGCTTGTGCTCAATGGGCCTCCCTCTTTCTTTATGGGCTTCTTCATACTTAAGTCTAGTGTGCCATTCTCATCCACCTCGATCTCCATATTCTAAAACAAGGTTAAAGAACAACCCTATGATAAAGTGACCTTTGATACTGCATAGTGTAGTTAAATAAACTTACTAATATTACACTCCATAAAGGACTGTTTCTAATCAATACTCATCACTAATCATTTTAAAGTAGTCCTTAATTATTTGTGACAAAATATAAATAGTCCCATACAGTATATTTTGAGCTAAATGCTAAGTGTTGAAGGTGACACAATGTTAAAGAGCAACAGAAGCAGCTGATACTAAAGCATACTGTTTGGATTAGAAGCAACCTAGTAGGTTTCTCAGCATATTTATCTTCCCTTTTATCCTTCTCCACTAAAAACATGCCAGTTGATTAATGAAAATGATGAAGAATTCACTCTATTTAGGTGGTAAAATATTTTAAAAGATATACTGTATACATTACATTACAAAATCAGAGGGCAAACTCTGTATAAACTCCTCATGCTTGGGAGATAGACAGAGAGAGAGAGAGAGAGAGAGATGAGCTGATGGAAATGGATAAACATAAAAGTATTTGAACATTAGACTATATACTGAATCATTGAACTGTCTTCATCATGTCATTAGACATGTCAGAATAATAAACAGAAGAGCCAAGCACACCTGTTTCTAGGCTATTCATGAAAAACTTGCAATAAAAGTAAAGCATCTGTAATAAGAAGCAATAGATGAATGAATAAAATAAGAGGAGGAGAGGTGATGCAACTAGACCTCAACAGCAGTTGGCCTCAGGAAGCATATCACTTCAGTTCATGATATGTTTATAAACTGCCTTATCCTGAGGGTCCATTTTTTCACAGCTAGACAAGGTACCACATTCACACCTTTGTATTTTCCCATAGAATTAAAATTGTGTATGAAAAGCTTAAGAACATATTAATTCTGTTGTGGAGGTCTCAATTTCAGGGTAGTTATTTTTTTTGTTGGCAGAATATTATAGACATTTATATTGCTTAAAATTTTTTAAATCAATGTAAGTGACCTGTACCTTATCCTGGTGTTTGGTGCTGAGGTTCTCTGGCCTTTCCCAGCATCGTGTAGACAGATTTAGAATGGCTGTTGCAGCCATGTGTGCAGCCTCAGCATCATGGGAGTAATCGTGGGCTCTGCGTAAGTTCTTTTCATAGGTGCTTTGCATGCTGGGACTAGGGGGAGAAGTTCTGGGTAACGGAGTTTTGGCTAAAAAAAAATGGAAGTCAAATTAATTAAATTTCTTATTTCAGTCTCCATATTTTTGACCATATTTCCTAAGATTTGTGACTTGCTTTTACTTACATTTGAAAACCTTTGACGGGATTTCACTGGTGTGTATTTGTGGGGCAAGAACACGTTTGCCAAACACTTGCACGTCAAAGCTTGCATAATCAAAAGAGATCTTAGAATACTTCTCCAGCTCTTTAGCCAGGTTAGCACGGGGTGTGTTGGGAACCATGCTGGCTGTCCTATAACCACCACATGGTGGCATCTCTAGCTGCTTCACAAAACACATAGGTCTAAAGACAGGTAGAAAGAGAGACAGAGCAAGTATGATCAATGCAGGAAATAAAATAAGATATATTATACGGTATCCTTTAAAGTTTCCTTCATGATTTGTTATCAGCTTTGCCTACTCTGTGGTTACTTTATGGTTATAGATGGTACCATAGATGGGCCACCAGCTAGAAGTTCTATAGCACAGTAATACAGGTCAATGGGTAAGAAGAATGCTTGCTTTGGCTTTATTAGAGATTCATAGAGCTACTTATATTCAGGAAGAAGAATATTGGTATTGATCCCATAACAATGCGTTGTCATACATACTGGTTTATTTCAGCTTCTT
Source organism: Clarias laeviceps (assembly GCA_030014305.1). Classification (NCBI taxonomy): domain Eukaryota; kingdom Metazoa; phylum Chordata; class Actinopteri; order Siluriformes; family Clariidae; genus Clarias; species Clarias laeviceps. The sequence continues at coordinate 14,493,659 of JAQMYJ010000015.1, forward strand.
TCTATGGCTAACCTACAGTAAACACAAAGTAAATTCTGCTTTGATTAAGGGCCCAACTGAGGCAACAGGGGCAACTTGGTGGTGGTGAGTTTGAACATGGGACCTTGCAATCCAGTAGTCCAGTGCCTTAACCAGTGAGCTACTCCAGCCCTTCTCTCCTTGCCATGAGGAGAGAGGTCAAATACATGCCAATCTAAGTGCTATTTTAGCGCTAAATTAAGTGATAAACTAAGTGCTATCTTAGTTTGCTCAGTGACTCCCTCTTGGCCGGGGAAAATAGAGAAAACTCTGCAGTAAGAAGTCCTCGCATTTACAGTATCTGGCGTATGGGTGTAATTATCAGGGCATATGATGAAGGATGTTGCCAAATGGAGTAATTATGAGTGCTGTGCTGTGGCTTGGATCTGCTCCATCTGTGTGTTTCACTATGTGAGCTTGTAATGTTGCTTGCTGATAATACATCTTTGGGCGGCGAGCACCTGATGCCAGGTGATGTCTATTGCTGCATAAATCTGATGGCAAAGAATTCAGTTACAGTTGAACAGGAGGATGCAATTGCAAATTGACCAACGATGAGCGGGCCCAAGCACCTTGAGCCATTGCCTCCCTTCACACCCTAAATATTTGTTGAGTGCGTTAGTGTGTGTGTGGTGTGTGTGTGTGTGTGTGTGTGATGAGCAAGATAAAAAGGGAGCCACTTTCAGTAGAAATTAAGAAACAAATCATCGCTAAAAACAGCTTTTGCCAAGAGGAATAGTAAATTAAAGTTAAGTCTATTTTACTCAATTTACATGTCTTTTCTAAATGTTTAGTTATTTTTATATGCCAGAATATAATGGAAATTACTAAATTGGTAATATTTTTGGGTGGCTACATTTACATTATTTCTAATGGGAAAATTCATATTGTAATACCAGAACGAATTAAATCTGTATGCCAAGGTTCTGTTGTATTTTCATATAATCAAATTTTTTTTTCACAGTTCTGATGAAACTGGTAAATGAAAATGTAACTCAAAGTCAAAGTAATAACTAAGAAAGTAACAGACCATATAATATGTAACAAAAGATATTTCCTGCCTTATGAATTTAATAGGTTTGCCCATGCTTTTATGTGACGGCATCCGTGACCATCACTCTGGAGCAGAATAAATCTGGATACATCAGACTACATGATATCCTTCCAGTGCTGCACAGTTGATTCTTTTATTCAACATAGCTGTTTAGTTCTACTGTTGTTTTTTATGATTTGATTTCACAGTTACTGTACTGTAAGTCATCTCCGATCAAGATCATTAAAAAATGTTTAATTCTCGCCACATTTCTGTCTCAAAGTTGATGGTTCAAAACTATTCTTACAGGTTTTAATAATGTGTTAGACAGTCGTTTACCCAATTTAGCAGTTTCAGTAATCTCTCTTCTTGATGCAGGCCAATAATTGTAAAACAGAGTAACATCTTTGACACAACTACATAATCAAGTCTTCTGATATGATTTTTTAAGAATTGAGAAACTACTCACTGCATCAGTCACAGTTAAGTAACTTGTTGCCAGCTGAACCATATAAATCACTAATGTAATTATCTAATGGAGGGCTCTAATTATTTGCAAAGGTAAAATCCAGGTGGTGACTTTTATTTTTTTTGGCCAGGCAGTGTATGATTCCTTTTCAAAATTCAAAAGGCTAGTAAAAATTACACTTACAGTACATATATAATATACACTTACCTGAGGTACATATAGTTTTTCTTCAGGGAATAATAATAATAATAATAATAATAATAATAATAATAATAATTATTATTATTATAGACCTGGCACTTTTTTCAGATTTTCTTATGCACAAATTCAAAATCAAGAAACAGAGAAAGAGTAAGTAGGGTTAAACAGTGTCTTATCACCCATGGGCAGATTTTGTAGAGCATGAAATTCATGAGCTTTAAAGCAGTCTTCCTTAAGTTTAGTGATTCCTGATCCTTAATTAACTTTTAGGAATGTGTGTGTGTGTGTGTGTGTGTGTGTGTCTTGACAAAGAAATAATTTGGTATTGAGCCATTATGGTAATATCTATAGTGTATATAATATTGTAATTTGTTGGTATAATAGCAACATGTCTTGGCCGGTTAGCTCAGCTGGTTAGAGCGTGATGCTAATAACGCCAAGGTCGCGGGTTCGATCCCCGTACGGGCCATCAGAACAGTTTTATAGGGCACTGGTGGCTCAGTGGTAGGTGTTTCGCCTGCCATGCGGAAGGCCCAAACCCCAGCCACTGGATGCAGGGCCGGTCCCAAGCCTGGATAAAATGGGAGGGTTGCGTCAGGAAGGGCATCCGGCGTAAAACCTGTGCCAAGTTGTAGTGCGGACTGGGTATTCCGCTGTGGCGACCCCTTGTCGGGAGCAGCCGAAAGACCAACAACAAGTTGGTATAATAGCAACTTGGCAGTCTTACTATTATTGTAGGTTCATTATTAATAAAATATTAATAATATCACTGACCAAACAAATAGTAGTAAAAAATAATTTTAAAAATAATTGCAAAAATATTTCATCATAGCTTCAGAGCTTTTTGTGGACAAAATGCCCTGCACTCAGAAAGATTCTCAGAGCTCACAGAATGCAAAATTGTTGAAATATGTGTAGTGAACAAAAAAGTCATGAATATTTTGTTTAACAGACATAATTGAACAAAATATTTAAAATAAGCTAATTACTTGTGCTTTAATAAAAATGTTAATATATGGTGTTGATGAGCAAAGACGATTCCTATATCATGAAATATATCAGTATGTTTGTCACAGGCTGTTATCACATGTCCATTTGTATTCATCCAAGACAACATGCAGTTGGTATCCAAAATATCAATGACTTTTAGTTAGTACCTTCTCATTATAGAAAGGTGACATATGGACGTCTCTTTTGTGACCTCTTTGTCTCCTCCTAATGGGCTCCGGCACCACATGGATGCTCATTCAAATAATAACTATACTGATAAGAAAAGCATCTGTCTATTAAACAGGAATCTGCATTATTTTCCAACAACTGATATACTCCAAAAAGGAAAATAATTGTTTTACTCATACTCCATGTCCTGTGCATCCATTAATTAGCTTATATGCCACACAATTATTGGTATGGTTGTCATGTGAACTTGGTGTGAAAGACAACTGTTCTCAATTACAAGGAGAGGAATAAGGGTGAATGAGGAATTCAACAATCAAGAGAAAGAGACTTGGCCCTTCAATGAGCTCGAAAACTGTGACCTCCCTCTAAACAAAACATGACTTACTATTAGCAAAAATGCATGTAAACCGATATTGTACTTTGGTTGGACATTTTTAAAGGTTTTGCAACATTTTTGCAAAGGTTTTGCGAAATATATTACAATATATTACAACTATTCACAATCAAGCACTCTTTTCATAGGTGTAGTGCTGTAATTAATAAACATTTTTGTAAGTAACCACATAGTACATAAATACAAATAAATGTATATAAATATAAATATTAAATATTTTAATACTAAATGTATATATAATATTAATAATATTATATTCATATAATTTACATTATACTATTTTCAATATATATTATTGTATGATATAATGATATTTTAATAAAACAGGATATGATAAAAAAAACTGTATTTTTAGGTTTAGCACTGTTCTTTTCAGTCTATATATGTATGTATGTGTATGTAAAAGATATACTATAAATATAAAGAATAGTACTAAACCTAAAAATCCTGTATGTCTGAGTAATGAACAGTAATAAAAATACAAAAGTGCAAAAATATAGCTTAAGCCATGGTCTGACCTGAGTACTCTCTCTGTGTTTGGGCTGCCTTTGGGCTGCTCTGTCACTGGCTGCAACAGCTGCTGCTTGTCATGGCACTTGGACAGCTTCTCAGCAGCAGCAATTGGACATCCAGATAAACTAAGAACACATTAAGTGTCAGTAATAGCATTGTATAAGGGATGTGAACATATGTAAGTATCTGCATGACTAATGGGGAATGTGGTAGCGTGACTAATGAGAGATGCTGTACCTTCGGTGTGTGTTGCGGTTACTATTGACATGGCCTTGTCCTGTACAGCCAGGTGTAGGGCACTTCAGAACATTCTCATGCATGGCTAGGACTGCACATAAACGGAATACACAGAGAACCAAACAAAATATAAATACTCTGTTAAAGAAATCAGTACAAATAATCACAAATAAACATCACAAATAAAATAACCTTTAATAATAAATGTAATAAAAGAAATTAAATTAATAGCAATTATCAATGATGGTTCAATTAAAAATTGTACTTATCTTACTTTTATCTTAAAATAAAAAGCACATATAAAAAAAAAAAACAAGTCTAGCCCAATGTCACAGAAAATCAATTGTAGAAGAAAGACTGTAGAAGCTATTACTCAAAAACTTTATTCTTCTTAAATCTAGCCTACAATGGGACTCAGAACTCAGAGCATCAGAACTAGACCATGGAGCAATAAAAGACAGTCTTCTTCCAATTCCAAAAGTTTTCAATCCAATCATACATCCGTGCAATGCATTGGATAAGTAAGCTCGATCCATGGAGGCTATACCTTAAAACCTTTATAGGATTTAAAGGAGCTGCCAAGAATGTCTTTGTGCCAGCTAACATAGCACATCTTCAAAGCTCTTGTGATGTCCATATCTTGACGGGTCAGAGCTATTCTAAAGGCACGTGGGGGCCTAGACAAATGTTAGGTGGATAGTTTTAATTTTATGACTGATTGGTGTATAATGCATGGAGCTACTCATCAGGTGTCTTCTTTAAAAAACATTAGCCCTTATTGATCAAATGAATGTACAAATGAATGAAAATTCATTAAGCTCTGAGAGTGACAAAGGCACAAATCTGCTTCTGACTAGCGAAGCAGCATACATTTTAAAGCTTTCACCAACCAACCACACTTCTCATTTTATCCTTATTTAGATCAAGTTTACAGTACATGAAACACTTCCCAGCTTATGCAAAGAATTTTTTTTTTATATTGAGTTAAATAAATTAAAAATCATGTTTAGTGCTTATGGAAAAATATTTATTTTATATCAGCACTAAAGGTCATTTATGTACACTAATAACCTCAAATAAACTAATAAATCTTCCAACTTCACCCCACATCCTGATCAGATATTTATGGTGCCTCATTTATGCAAACCACTATTAACTGACTAACGAGCTGATAAAATCTACATTAGTGATCTTTTTCTTCTCATTTACAAATTAGGCCTGCATGTTGTAACCCCTATACTATCTATATAGTATTTGTATTTTACTTTCTGTGCTATTTCTATTATAGCTTATACTACTCTTCTTGAATCCATTAATAAATATGAATGAATTGTCCTCACAAGGATAGCAAAACACATACACACATGTTTTGTGTGTGTGTGTGTGTGTGTGTTTGTGTGTATGTGTGTGTGTGTGTGTGTGTGTGTGTGTGTGTGTGGTCTGGCTCACTCTCTGGGGGGATCCTGTCTTTGTGCGGACAGCCAGACAAACTGCGATGATGAGGATACAGTCCAGTCACATGACCTGTGCCATCACAGCCAGGGGTGGGGCATTTGACCTCTCTCTTCTCTGGCCTGGAACTTTCTGTAAAGAAAGATTCAAACATGTCAGTCAAACCACACAACTCTCCTCACAACTATCTCAATATTAAGAAATGCAAATGTGTGAAAACACACACACACACACACACACACAAAATAACAATACTACTAATAATAAGTATTATTATTATATTATTATTGTTATTATTATTGTTATTATTATATGGTAATATGGTCATTAAACTTGGTGGAAAATGACCATTTGTTTGCAGTGTGGCATTTTGGATGAAGGTGGGCATTATTATGGGTATCACTTTTTCACTGAGAAGGTTCTTCAGTGCAAGGTGTGCAAATGAAGGCACAGATACAAGAAAGACAAGACTGAATAAACGAGAGTAAAACATGAGGGGAGAGAGGGATTTACTCATGCCCCAATGGTTCCTTAATTGAATGTTGAAATGCTAACAAGACATACAACTTCTAATTAAAACTGGACAGAGTATAAGTAAGGCAGTTAAATGAGGATGTGCAGGACCTGACTATGTGTGCTCAGTGACTGGATTGATATGAGGACTGGGCAGAGTGCCAAGCAACAACCACAAAGAAAACAATAAATGAACAAACAAATGCAAAGCCAATCTAATTACAAGCACTCTCCCCCTCTCCTACTCTCCACTGTTTTAAGTGCCTTCTCCAGTAATCGCACACTACAGCTTCGGTATTTCTATGGAAGGAAACGATTTATAGTTGTCCCATTAAAAGTCTATAGGCTGTGGTGGCTTATTTAAGTGTACGTCTACTTTTCCGCCTAATTATCCAGGCTTAATCTTGTACATGTAATGTAATCTGTATTTGGATTTTATTTGAAAGTGGGCCTAGCTGAAATCTTGATTGGGAACCGCCTAAACACAGACGCATACAAACACACACACCCACACACACACACACACACACACACACACACACACACACACACACATACGTGTATACCTTTGGAGTAGAAAGTCTTGCGCAGCAGCTCCAAGTGTTTGGTCGGTCGATCTTCTAGAGGGAAGTAGTGCTGATGTTCGGAGATGGGACTGAACTCTCTGTTACCTTTTACCTGTTGGGCTTTGAGAGCAATGGCCTGCTCTAAAAGCCTCAGGTTCCCCTGCATCATGTCATACATCTCTGACTCGTCGGCCATTGTTGACTGTTCCTCCGCCTCCTCGTCATCATCCCCAACTTCATCATCGTTCTGTGCTTCCTCAGACTGCAAATTAATGATCATAGGAGCCGCCGAGGCCTGGTTGGACATGCAACTCCGTGGCGATAGGGGTTTGTAGGTAATGCAGCCCTCCTTTTGGGAGCCCTGAGTTTCAACAATGACAGAAGGTTCAGAGAGGTCATACTGTTCCAAATTTTGGTCCTTCATGTCTTCATCTTTCTTGTATTCCTCTTTGCAAGTTTTGTCCACCTTTGGCTTCTTGTCGTCATCTGAAATCTGTTTACTGACCTCTGTGAAGTATTGGTGGTCTGAATCTTCTTGTCTTCCAAATTCTTCCTCCTTTTCCATCACTTCCTCTGTTTTCTCATTCATTCCAATCATTGTGGATGTTTGAGCTGTTTGGCTTTTATGTTTCTTTCCATCTCTCTTAGCCTCGTTGTTTTGCTCATCTTCTGTTCTGGTTAAAGTATACACCTTTGCCTCCATGTCTGCATGTTGTTGTGGAGATGTGGTAAGATTATTGTGGCTACTGAGGTGAAGTAGAGAGCTGGCTACTATATGCTCATAGTTGGAAAGATCATTTGTTTGTAAAGATTTCTCCTTCTTTGTGCAGAATGCTTCAATGATCATGCACTCCACTGTGGAAGAAACAAAAAGAATGTATTTTTCTAATATATTTGTCAGTTTTTGTCAACATGAAAAAGTCATTTGTGGGTTTTGTATGAAATTAATGGTTAACAATTAATTATTTTTACTAGCAGGATTGAGTTGCTCTGTTGTATTTCCAGGCTAAAGACTATAATTGTCACAAACATGTTGTACATGGATATCGAACTTTAAACACTTACTTTCATCGGCTGTTTCCCCTTCATTGGTACTGGTGCTCATATCTTCCTGCTCTTCTTCCACTGCATGTTCTTGATTGCCATACTGCTGAGGACTTTCACTCTCCTCTCTCTCATCCTGTTCCTTCACCTCCAGCTCCTCCCTGCTCCCCTCGCTCTCTGCATTAAAACATCTATCAATTGCCAACTTCAGTGGGTGGGACTTCTTCTTCAAGGGCAGTTGATTCTGTTTTGACTCCTCCTGAAGAATCCGCTTTCTGGCTGTGGGGCAACTCATAGTGCTATGGGAAAAGGAAAGATAGCAATATATAATTTACTTGTGTCACAATCAAGACAGAGACAGATAATTAAAAAGAGGGATAAAATTGGCATAGTAGCATACAGCAAAATTCAATAAAACCCATAGGTCTCAAAATGTAGCTACTGAAGCAAGACTCAGCAAGATCTATAAACATGTAACTTTTAAAATGGTTTCCTGAACAAATACATGTGTAAATAAAAACAACAGTAATATGTTTACAATAGGCTGGAGACATGCCTTGATGAACAGCCTAGAGGTTTCAGAGAGAGAGAGAGAGAGAGACCCAGAAATGAAAGGAGAAAAAAAGTAAAAATGAGAGCAGCTGACAGAGAAATTTAGAGTGATAATAAGTATTGCAAGACAAACCTGGAAAATATAATCGGATTGAAACATTGGAGAGTGCTTAAGAGGACTGGAGCATTTAGCATTTAGGCAGGGTCTACGGAAAATGTTAACAACAAGATTCTTGCGCATCTTTAGTGTAAACCTCAGATATACTACTATATAACTAATGTTGTAATATTCAACATTATGTACACTTACATCTTCTAGCAGAGTACATGGCATGACCTGCACAAGTAAGTACATGAGAAAGGAACAGAACCTACAGAAGGGCCATTTATGTACGTCATGCAGAATTATATTAATAATTTGTGCATACAGTATCTGTGAAATAGCATTTTACTCTGTACGTTCCAAGTAGGAGGCAGTGTTAACATGCTGTTCTCTTACATTATCCCTTTGCAATACCTTGCATCCCAAGGTACAAGTTATTGCAACTGTCTCTAAACTTTCATATCCTTTTTCATATGCATTAGGATTTTGTGATGCATAACTTAAAACAGTAATTTGCCACAATGGTAGAGCATTGACACATTTGTCTACACAGAGAAAATCTTTCTTACCTCAGCTCCTGGACTATACTCTCGGGGGGAGCTGCAGAAAAAGCTATTCAATATAGAATGTAAAAAAAAAAAAAAAAAAAAGCAGAGGAAGCATAAGTCTAAATAACTGCAGAATACAGCAATCAATAAATCACAACCACAATAAAATCCCCAGAGGGAACATACAGAAGCATATATGACTGCATTGTCAGAAAAAATGGACGTGGCCATGTAAATTCACATACTGTACAATCACATATGCTTAGAAGAACTGATTCAGCCAAAAATCTAGCATTGGTGAGGAAATAAAAAGTGCAGCTATATGCAGCCTTCAGCACAAACCCGTGATTAAGTGCTGCTGTAGAATTCAAAACTAAAAGCAGATTGCAGAAAGAAATAAGCTTATTATTTTAAATCAATACTTCTGTGTGTAGCACTTACAGTAAACTAATAGGGATATACAAAAAAAATCTACAGTAACACAGTGTAACGTCTTGGTAAAAAGCATAATTTCAAAGCCTGTCAACAATATGGAGAAATATTTTCAAAAAAATTACTAGAAGACCTGAAAAGTGTACTACTACTTTTATTGTTTTTAATATTTTAAATTCGCTGTGTCTGTCTGATTTCCTAGGACTTACACAGAAAGTGAAAAAGGGGGACTTGAAAGTCAGCAAGCACATGCAGATCTGTATGAATCGGTATGAAAACCGATGCTTTGCTGACCAACAAAAGTGATGCATTGCTGACCCGCAGAAATGATGACTCTACACTGATAAAAGAAAAAAAAAAGAGGGACGGAGAGACAGACAGAAAGACTTACTTCTTCCTCCCTTGGACCGTGTGCATGCACCCTTGTCATCAATGTCCAAACTCATCTAGGACAGAGGTAGATGAGAGAGTCAAAATTAGATTCCTCAAGCAGAGGAGAAATACAATACATAGTTCAAATACAGACATAAATACAAATAATGCAGCCTCACAGTATAGACTGTGGTACAACACACATTTGAATACATAATACACGTATCTTCTCTTCATTTCTTTGTCCTTCTAGAACTCATCTTAAACTGTTACCAGATTATCTCAGTACATTGTATCCTTTAACTTTGTGAATAAAATTGCTGCAAACAAAAATGGAAACAACAACAACAACAAAACCAGAAAACCCCCCTGTGATCTCTCCTTCTTTTTCTCCATCATTTCATGAACCTATAATTTACTGCATCTGAACAATCAATATGATTGGATGGTGCGCTTGGGGGAGTATGCTGTATCTTTCAGAAAAGCCCATTTATGACTGAGGCCCCATGTGAGGCTTGAGTGGTTATTATAATAGTATGCATAAGCATAGGGCTAACAATAATACAAACACAGTCAATCCAAATCACTGTAATTCTTTTCTCAGAGTGCACCCACTCCCCATCACTACACTGTGCTTTCTGGCACAAAGGAGCAGGTGTTGAACCCTGTTTCACACTAAAACACACATACACACTACAGCGAGCTCACGCTAAAGCTATTGGCTGTTTTTAAGGCACAATAGGGCCATTAGCCCTGATTACCCGGCTGTGCTCAAAATAAAATGGAATCCATACAAATGCTTTATATCTCCCTCCCACTGACCCTCCCTGAACCCCACTCCCACTACACTTAGCCACTTTGTTGGAAGAGCCTACAAACCTGGCAGAAGCACAGTAGAGTTTAACACAAGAGTTTCTCTTTCACTTGGCCCCTTTCTCTTTTGCTCTTTCCTCCCTCTTCACCCTCTCTTCCTGCTGATCGCTGACTTTTAAGAATGTGGGATAATGAGGATGTTGTGTGTGATTTGGGTGTGGGGAAGGGATAAAAAGTTGATTGTGTTTGTATGTGTGCACATGTGTGGAGTGTGGGTGTGTGTATTAAGGGGGTTGGGGGTTGTATCCGGGCGTACAGGTGCGGCGAATGCCTCCTCTTCCTCTCTCACACACTCTTAGCTCTCACCGCACACTCTCAACAAGCATGCTTTGTGCCTTCTGATTCGAGCTTGGAGATTCACACACTCTCAAACTGGCCTGGGAGGAAAAGTTTGCTTAAGCACTTCAAAAAAGACCCAGCTCACATAAACCCTGGCATTGTGTCGAATGTTGTGCATGTGTGTTTTTGTGTGTGTGTCATTCAGCACTGAGGTCTGTATACTCTCTCTGTGCTTCTGAAACTTCCCTCTGACCCCAAAAAACAAAGACCAGGGACAGATGAGTCCACTTCATTCTCCTCTGCTTAATGATGATACTGTGCTGCTTTCTCCTTCTCTCTCTCTCTCTCTCTCTCTCTCTTGCTTCATTCCTCCCTCCCTCTTGGACTGATAGTCAACACATAAATTGTGCAGGCACTAATAGAGCCTGCATTGCTTTCATGTTTGTGTAACCATAGTTACATGCATGGCCCTCTCAAATAGGTAAGTACATCAGAGTTTACATTCTTTTTATTCTTTCTTCTTCTTCTTTTTTTAAATTCCACCTCATTAAATTTGTATGAGTGAGCCTGGTCCATTTCATCTGCATTTCCTAAATCTCTTTCGAAGGCCTTTAAATGTATGTTCAGATTTTGTCATTTGTCTCGTTTTGAATTACTGTCATTGAATGATAAAATGCATTAACCAGATCAGATGAACAAGACAGAAATGTGAAGGAAAGACACACCATGAGATGTCTACAGAAAAGCCATAGGTTTTCATTAGCTAGAATATAGGGAAGATCATGCATCCCCCAGGCTGTGTGCTGCATTATTAATTTTGTCCCTCTCCGCTTTGGGCCGGCTTTGCTTGTGCTCTCTATGCTGACAGTTCTATGTAAATTGCTTGCTGGGGGCAATGACTCCACAAAGAAGGTCACCTCTCCTCCCCCGCTGTGAATAAATGAGCCTTTTATTCCCCTCCACATTTTAACAAGAAGAGCACAAAACCCACAGTGGCAGAGTGACAGGGCGACTGACGTTCCTGAAAATTACCTGCAGACAGAGACACACAATTACGGGAGTCCAATGATGTCACCAAGGAGATCCATCATCCCTGTCCATCATAGGCAAAGGAGGAGTGGATTTAATGGGCACACTTGGGCCTTGACTGGCAAGTAGTGGGAGGTTATATTTGTCTGTGTGTACATCAGTGTGTATTTATGGTGGTAGGTGTATATAAACATTATACATCACTTTTTAAACCACCGTACATGCTGCAAAAATTTTTATTATTTAAAGGGAATATTCTGATACTAAGACATGTTAAGTGCTTGCATGAGCAACAGCTCTAAAATAATTGTTTTTCTTAGTCTTTATCTTTATTATCTTTATTTCTATTCCACCAATTTCTTTGTTTTGCTCCACTTCTGCTCTTAGTGCTTTTGATATATCAACACTACTCTAACTCTGGTTATTCTTCTGATTCTGTGTAGTTTTAGTGTACAAATTGTTTCAATGAAACTGCCATTTTTCAGTTATTGTCATTTTTTGTTTCTCTCTCTTCCCACTGAATAAACTCTGTTAACTCTGTTAAACCTCCCCTTCATTATTATTTAATTTCATAAACAACTGTCGGGTTAATAACTTGATTTATTAAAGCTCTTTTTATATATGTGTAAATGTATATTATTTGAATTTCTGTATGATTCTGTATATGTTCAGGTTCATTTATTTACACTGCTAAAACCCTTGTGCGACTTTAACACAAACTGAACCTCTGACGGCATGCGAAATCACTCACACTATGTGGCATAAGCTAATTAGATGCTTTTAAAAAAAAAAAAAATGAAACAGCAAGCTTTTAAATATATCACATTTGATCAATAAATCAATAAGATCATATGAATCTTTGCCATCACAGGCAAACAAGAGCACATTCAATGGGCCACAGGGCAAGAGTGCTTACTCCCCCTCGCTTCACACCTTCCTCTCTTATGACCCCTGCTTTTAGTGAAACAAAAAAGATGGAACACTTTAAAAAGCAGGCTTTCTAAAAACACACATTTAAGTATAATTGGTGGAGTAGGGAAGAAGAGAAGAAAAGGAGCAAAAGCCACAGAACAAGAGGCAAAGTCTATCTTTGTAAATAGTAAAAACAAAAAACGACTGAAGGACAGACCCACTTTTAAATCTCTCTAGTCTTCTTAAGTAATACAAGGAGGCTTAGGAAAATACATTTGGCATAGAGCAGGTTACATATAGCCACCTTTGCCTGGTATTTTCTGTTACCTTCATTTGCTGTTGTAAAGAGCAAAATAATTTTTCCCAGAAATCGAGAAATACCTAATACCTAATCTCGACAAATACCACCAGTAGGTAAGACTCACTTTGACAATTCTGTGGTCTAAGAGAGAGCTGGCAGCAGCTGATCTTGTTTTCTTGCATCCAGCACTGATTCACCAGCTTGCACTGATACCCATTCTCTGACAGAAGAAAGAAAGAAAGAAAGAAAGAAAGAAAGAGAGAAGATGGATAGATGGAAATAGAAGGTAAATACCAGCATCAGCACTGGCAGACAGAACAGTAAACTAAGCACAAAGTACTATCAGTTATTCCATTCCAAAAGGAATGATTCAGCAGTAAAAGGGCCAGATCATCCCATCACATCTCTGAAAAAAGCCCCAGCATCAGTAGAAGAGAAACACTACCTCCACCCTCTCAACATCTACTGTAAAATGATGAACAAAGCCTTAATGAATTTTAAAGCAATAGTGTGTGAATCAAATAAAAAAGCTGTAAATTTTCAAAAGCATGTGGTTAATAATGTCAGCTGGTGTGCCTATACACTGCATTTTTATGCACAGTAAAACAGACTCATATATTACAATTTACAAACCTGTATGACTGAAAAGACATGTGCAAGTAGCTGATTGTGAGCCTTCTATGAGAATTAATCAAATGTGTGTGTGTGTGTGTGTGTGTGTGGCTCAGTTGCTAAAGTAAATAATGGATCTCCCATAAATCTGCATACTTTTCGTCCTTCATAGTTTTTTGTGGTTGACTAATATTCAAGTTCAGGAAATTAGAAAGCCAATTAAAAAAAGGAAGAAAAGAAACCTGTCACACTATATTCATGTTAAAGTAATCATCCTATTCATTACCATCAGAGATTAAATGTTTTCGGTTGGATCTCTGTTGCTCATATTGCTGTTCATTTAATGCTGAACACCTGGATGTGTTTATTCGTTCTTAAAGCTACTATTAAGAGAATAATATTAAATACATTTTATGACAAAATAGGTGTGTAAAAAAAAATCTGAATATTGTTAAAACTGTATGTTCCTCCTGCTTTTATGACTTGGCCTTGATGTTTACACTTTCTACCTTTCCATATACCAGGACTGTTAATACTCTATCACCTCTCTGTTGTATCCTATCATAACTTCCTCTCTCCTCCTTACACTCAATCTGTTGTTTTTTTTCCTGACTGTGAGCTCCCATCTGTTTCAGTCTGGGCACTACAGCACACCTCTGACAGAGAGAGCGAGAGAGAGAGAGAGAGAGAAAGAGAGAGAGAAAAAGAGATATGTCAGTATATGAGTGGTTTGTTAAACATGTCTGCCTGTTCCTCTTCCCTTCTCAATCTCTCTGCCCATAACATCTGCCCTCAGCAAGTACAAAGTAAACAAAGCAGGCAGATAATTTAGTGCTTTAAAAACTCTGCACAACATCAATAATGCAAAAGAGGACAGACAGAATGTCAACGAGCAGAAACACAGGGCTCTAGGTCATGACCAGTTAGAGCTTTTCCAATGACTTATTTGCATACAATTTAGACTGCTTAGGAAAACCCCCTCTTCAAAACAGGTATACTATACCACATTACTATTAAATTCTCGACTCAGGTCACTGGGTAAAGTGTAAAGTGTTACGCTGCTTAGGAAAAATCGCAGTCATATTAATTTTGCTCTTTCTAATAGGCTACAGTTTCTATAGCAACAAATTATATTGAGCCTTATATGGCAGATCTTTTATATAGTCTAACCTTAAACAACCTTAAACGTATGTGATAAAGTCTTCAAATATTTAAAAAATATTTGTTAATAGGAAGGAATCTACAGTGACAGCAGTCGCAACAGTCACATGAAAAGTGCTCACGGCAGAGCACTTTTGCTTTATAGTCGCACGCCACATTTTTTTCTTATGAATGGGAGAGGGGATGACTGTTTATAACTACTGTGAACGTATAATTGAAATTTGACAATTTTGTGAGAGGTTAATGTGAAACTATCCTACCGGGAAAAACCACCATGACAAGGAACTGTAGAAACAGTATACAGGTCAGAGTGTGTTTTCTTTTCTCTAAATTTGATGTCAGCAAGTAACAGTAAGGTTAAGGTGATGCGCTAGCTTGCATCATATCTCTCTTTAGTCTGTTTGTCTTGCTAACTTAGCATGGCAGTGCACTTTTTGCTCTGTCTGTGTTTTCCTTTTCTGCTAGCCACTTCTGTGACTTTGTACTTGAAAATAATGATAATGAAATACAACTTATTTATTCTATTTGCAATTGGCCAATGGTAGCTATAAAATGCAGCTTGGAAAAGATAACCACACTGCACATGAACGTGATTTCATATGTGTGAGAAAAAAACGCACTTCCCAGCAGCAACCACTGTGAGGACCAGTCCAGACAACATATGTGTATGATAACACTTATAGGGGCAGCAATTGTATAGTTTCTAAGTCACAGTTTAGTTACAACTCTATACTAATGTAATCTAAAATACAATTGATTGACACTGATTTGATTAAATAGTAGTATATGAAGTACACAAATCCAGTACATGAATAAAATAGAAATACCCTAGGTAAAATCTACAAGTACAAAATTAATTGCCTTTAAATATACTTTAAAGTGCCAAAAATAAACATACTGTGATTTATTATGGTTATATTATTATTTAGGTGACTACTTAATCCACTCTAAGATCTGATAATAAAGGTTATGAAACGGGTCTTACACCGATAAACATGATCATGAGCAGTCAACATGAAGGTAAATATTTTTTATTAAGGTGATCTGAGTAGCTGCAATATAACAGGATTTGAGAACAGGTAAACTTTTCATTTAAGATTTATTTTAAACTTAACATCTCATAAATTCTCTAAATTTGTTGAAACAGTAATCTCAGCTGGTTGAAATAGAGCAACCCTCCACCTGCCAACTGTGCTAGCATCATCAGCTGAATGCAAAACTTGTTCAAATGGAATTTATTTATCCAAGTCCAAGTGTTATCATAGAATGTTTACCATTTCTTGATATGCGTGTACAGTTCTGAACACTAAAAACAAAGATAAAACAGCTAGATAGCTAATGGAAATGCATAAAACATCAAGTGATCACTAACTATGGCTTGTGGTACTTGTGTTGTATAGGGTAATATAGTAACGCTTTGCTGCTCAAGATTTACCAATTACTTAGCTAGCTATCTGGCAAGGCACACAGCATAGTCATTGTCTGCTGCAAGCTACCATTAGACTATAAATGACCACGAGCACAAAAATGGGCTTACCTCTAAGTTTCCTCAGATTTAATGGAGAATTACTGAGGCAGACAGAGATTTCTTCTATTCCACAATAAAAAAAACAATCTTAAAAAAAAAAGCCATTGTGTTGAATGTTGAAATTAGAGTAAGGACTTTATTGGTTATTTTTCCAGGTGGTTAATATTATTGACTGTTGCCCTGATTTTGTAATAACATTCTGGTTTTGCAAGGTAAATACATCTAATAAATAAAGCATGAGCTATATCTAGATTGGGATCTTTTATTCCCCCCATACAGTAAGTAAGAAGGAATGACTCATGTCGCTTATTGTAGTGGATCAGAAAGTACAATATTTTACATTGAAATGTAGTAAAAAAGTAAAAGTTCCTGTAAATACTGTAAATACTTAAGTAAAGTACAGATACTTAAAAATAAATGCAAGTTTATTTTTGAAAATTTTATAAAAAGTAAATCCGGGGAAGTGAGTCTGAATTGCCGTGATGTAACTGATAAATGAATAATAGTATACTAGTATAAAATAGTATAATAGTTCTACATAATAGTATAATAGTTCTACATAATTTGCACGTAATTTGTAAGTTTACAGTGTAGTGGAAGCATTGATGGGGTCAGGTATGACTGTGTTCCTCTGCAGAATGGTTCACATGGCTCAGGTAGCCAGGCCCCTTCCCCAGACTTTGCTTAGGGACCCAAGGAGGTAAGAACCAGCTCTGTCGGTAACTAAGGCTAAGTTAGGTTAGGAACTAGCTCTGAACGATTTTTTTCCCTTTTTTAATGTAAACTTAAAAGCATGCAGAGTTGTTCTCTACTAAATAAAAAAAATAATGGTTACAGGGGAAAACCACCCTTTGGGGTGCTATGAGTAACTCAGTTTCTGATTATTAACTGCATACCCTATACATTTTTTTTTACATAGTGCACAGTATATTTGCTTAAATCCGATGTATTTATTATTTTAAAAAAGTAAAAAAAAAAAAAGCGTGTTTTATTTATTGTCCAAACATTATAATTGGCAGCAAACTGGCTTAGTGATGTCTTTGAAAATTCAAAGTCACGGATAACTGTAGATTTTTGCATGCATTTAGAAATTGGCAAAGACGGATTTAGTCTACACAAGCAAGTTCAATCAAGCACACGCAAATTACGCATGAAAAGCGTTTAATACTTCCTCTCTATTGTAAGCAGCACGCTTGCATAGTTACAAATAAGCAGATGTCGTGGTCGATTTTTAATAAACACGAAATGTAACTGTGTACTGAATAAGAACAGCACCATTGGACCCAGCTGTATTTTGCGCATGCGCCACTCCGTATTCAGCACCTGCTACCATCCAGTCTTATTTAGTCAACCTTCTCCACTATCTAAAGTCCACTGGGTGAACACAGCTGCCTGGTTCTTTAACTTAAATTTTAAATAAACATGAGCAGATTGTAAATAAAACAGTTTCGCTTCTAAATGAAAAACAAAAGACAAATAAACAAAAACGAATTGGTTACTACCTTTAGCCAAAATCTGCCGTCTGCCGTTGTGTTTAGACTCTTTTTAAACGAAATGCCTGTTGCCCCGAAAACAGGTTTTATATATTTATTTTTAGGCGGTGGCAAACAAACAAACAAACAAACAAACAAACAAACAAACAAATCAATCAATCGATAAATAAAACTTCAATAAAATAAAATTTAATTTAAAGTATGTTCTGTAGAGGGAATATTCTACTGAATGATAAGGTTTGATGCTAAAATGATCATAAATCATGAACACTAGCTATGTTAAATCAGTTTCCGAACTAATTTTAGGTTCGTGTGGCACTGTAGTTGTAGGAGAACATCAACAGCGGCAATAGAATATTCTTATTAGTAACAGCAGTGATGAAAACAGAATTTATCAAGAGCAAAAATAACAGACGTGGGTTATAAGCAGGGACAGAGTAATACGCAGCGAAATGGTGGCCGGATGCCATTTCCTATGAACTGGACTGATGATAAGCAAACATTAATCAATAGCTTGCATTACAGCTTTTTTTTGGAGTAGTGGTCTACTTATTGTTAGACCTTCTCATGACTACAACTATAAGATCAAAGACCAGCGGACTAAAAATCCATTTTTTTTGCCGGCGCATCCACCATCTTGGCTGCAGGTGTTTGATATGACATTTCACTTAATATAGAACACTGGCGCAGCGAAACTCGTTATGCCAGAATAGCAGACCAGTGAGGCGTAGATGCACTTGTGCCTAATTTCAAAATCTAGACTTTTTGCAGAGGAGAGAAAGAGAGAGAGAGAGCACTTCGTGTTTGAGGACTTTTTTTTTGCGCATCTACCCGGGGCGTTTGACATTTACGGACATCATCTCCACTCGGTTTCTGCTACTGCAGAAAATCAAATGGCCACCACCCCCTCTCTCTTCTCTTCCTCCACGCCATCCGTGCGCTCGGCCGGGAGTCCGGAGCTACGCCCCTTGTTACAACCTTAATCACACACGGCCATATGGAACTAACTCTCAGTTCTGGCGCTGCGCTAAAACCCCACAGAAGCAGGTTGATTACTCAAACAAGATTATTTCAGTGACTTATTGCTCAACCTGAGAATGAATGCTAAAATACCGCGATGACATTTAAACATAATAAAAGGATGAGGGACCACCTTGCCAATTCGTAAAAGGGAAGGCATAATTGTAAAAACATTTTAATCACCCTTAAATGGTAATAAATCAAGTAAGATTATACAGAATAAAAGCAAATCAAATTAAAAAGAGGCTGCGCAAACGCGTACGGGCTTTCTGCGCCAAAAGTACGCAAGCATACCTCTCTCGACTGGAATCGCCATACTTCACCTTCATCACTTTTTCCCCCATGTAAACTCTCACGTCTTCTTTCGTAAAATACAGTATTCAGAGATGTACGAAAGCAATAATCACACTTTTTTTCAGCCTAATGTTTCTCTTATGTTGATGGGCAAATATCTACTTTCTTGAAACGCATGCCTTTTTAAGCTACTAGTAGGCTATTTGTCAGATGCGTACAACAAGAGTTTACTATTACAACAAATCGATGTCCACGAAGGCGTTTAGAAAAGCTACGCATTTCAGATCAGAAGTCATTAGGTCTGATCTCAGTATTGTGGTACTCGTAATGGGATGCGCTGGATAAATTAACGTTTTTACTCCACTAGTTGTGCTAAATTGTTAAGAACTGCTCAGCAAACTGTAACTCCAAACTACTGCACTTTTCTAGTTGAGCTATGAGTTAAGAGTGCGAAACATGAATGTTTTTACTAAAGAAAAATGCCAAAAATATATTCATATGAAGTCTTTTAAATGTAAACACAAGTACCTGAGTAATCAGATTATTCCGAAAACGTTGTTCAGCCGACACACAAGGTCTTCAATTTTTCTGTCGCAGACTGTACGTTATCACACTATCCAATAGTTTGCCCTCACTGATGCCATTTACCGATTTAAAAACAAAAACAAAACAAAAAGAAAATGTAATCAACCGAAATCAAACAAACCAAAACAGTCTCCCTCTGGCCGGGTATCCAAATGGAAAGACAGTGAGTAAACGTGTCTTTCCGGATGCTGCTAGGGATGCGCAGGACTCCACATCAGGGCGCTAAGGGTTACTTGTTTGTAAGTAAAAAAAAAAAGAGCAAAGGCTTCATTTGCCTTTGTCAGCGGGAAAACGTAATATTGACTTCTCTTTCCCTCATGAGCCACTGCACCCCCACCTTCTCACTCTCGTTTGCCATGACATCACGAAAGCTGTAGTAAAACCTACAACATCCGATGGGCTGGGCTTCGGGTCCCCCACAGACGTTCAATGGCCATGTGTACAGATATATAAACACTCTTGCTATCTCATACACTGTCTCTTTCAACTATAAACGCGACTACGGTTGAGCTCTCGTAACTCTTATGCACTGATATCCTATATTTACTCGTGTCTTGCACACAGTTACTCTTGGCTAAAGGGCTTAGTGTTAGTCATCATTTGTGTATCGGAAAACGCGAAGGTGAGTGCTTGGATGTAGATTATACTGATCAGTTACTATCACTCACTGTGTTTAAATCAACATACACACACGAACGTAATGCATCAGTCTCTTCATACTGTTCAAAGGACGCAATCATCCTATTTCCTCACACCCGATGAGTAATCTTTAATATTTCACAAAGGCATGCATGTGTCACGGTGTTTTCTAAACTTTCCCCCTTTGAGTATTTCAAATGGTACTGTCCAGTGATTGTCTGAGGCAAAAACACTAATGTGCGTCCCAAGTCCCAAAATAATAATATGTGTCTAAGGGCGTGATGAGTACACTTTACAGTATGTCAAGGAAAACGTATTATGGTTTTAAACCTTGGAAAAATGGTTTCACCGAAGTGATTTATTCTGCCATAGTTTCTTATTATCTGAGTAACGTAATTCGTTTTGCAAATAATGCTGGACAAGCAGTGTAACCCTCCTCTCGCTCCCATTATACTAGGTGAGCAGGCCAGTGTAGTTTGGAATGACTCCCAAATGTACCTCACACCGTTGTTTTGCTTTGTTGTTTTGTAACCATTAGTGAAAATGACAACCATTCATTACAAGTCATTTGAGAATATTCGCCACAAATGCCACTCTTTATCTGCTGTCTCCAAGCTGCGCGGGGGGATTTTCAAAAGCCAACCTTCGCCTTTCAGAAATTGTATTAAATTCTTATCTCTTTTCAGCAGGCCTTTTTTTGCTATCTCATTGCTATGCATTGCAGCTGAAATCAATCACGTTACGTCCGCGCCGCATCAATATGATGTGAGCAAAGCTTCACAAACTGAGACACAAGTCAACAAACAAAGGAGATAAATATATAAACACACAAAATAAATCCCACTGTTCGTCTCGTAGCACACGGCCAGGATTTGGAGTCACATGAGGCAAATGTAGGCTACTTTCTGTGCTAAATATTGTTTGTATCCCAGGTCGCTTTAGATCAGATGCAAGTGGAGTTTCTTAGTTGTTGCGTGTATTATTCAGGGTCTCCTTGGAGTAGAGTATGGATTAAAGAAGATCATGAATCACCAAATAACATGTAATTATAACGTGGGTTATCAGTTTCTGTTGTGTTACCAATTTCCTGCACTGTTTTTTACTGTGCTTTACATATTTTATTTATTAATGCTTTGCGTCTTTTTTATTACTTAGCATTTCTATTATAAAATGACTTCTGAACAACTACTTAAATACAGAAAATTTCACCTCACGATGTAAAGATTTAAAACTATAGAAAACAGCAGGAATAGAATTGAAACAGCGAACTTTGTTCTTCAGCACCACAGACAGCGCTTTAGTTCTTGAGTTCTTTTCATGAACCATGGACAGCGGCGAAGTGGCGCAGGGAAAGCTTTGAAATACTGTACATTTACACGACTTGGCAGTCTCATGCAATTACCGCCGGAAAAACGAGAGTTAATACATTAAAAGTGCCTTTAAATTATTGTTATTTTTATTGTTATTTATTGTTTTATTTTTTAAAAGAAGAATCTTCAAACACTGACTCAAAAATAGGTTTTAAAAATAAGTTTCTTTCATATAGCCTAAATAACTAATAAAGACAGCAAGGACTTTAAACCGTAGTTCATTGAGTAGCACTGATGAGCTTTTTAAAGCTTTCACTGAGGTTAGATTAAAATGTCCGGTGTCTGATACACCGAAGAGTAAATATAAATAAGGCACATTAAATACTGATAAAATTATATTTTGACATTTGCGTTTTATGAATTTAAAGTTAAGATGTTGGTTGAAAATTCCCTTGCATTGGACTAAACACTTATAAGGAACCACTTACATTTTACCACTCCAATGTCAGTGTGTCTAGTCATTGAGACACTTCTGCTACTGTCAAATGTCAATCTCTTGTGTTTTGCAGTCAGAGCCTGAAGTCACAATGCACAATGATACTGAATAGTAATAATGTGTGCTTAAGTATACATATTTCATAAAGTGGGAGACAGGTGAATGAGACAGAGGCCTCCTTAAACTCTGAGAAGGCCCACAGCAAGTGAAACAAGCTACATTCAAACAACAACAAATTCAACAACGCATTCTGAATGAGTAGCTCTAGACTGGTATTGTCTGTTGGTTGGACATTCTTATTATTGTGAACAAAGCCAGCCATTGACTATCTACACACACACTCAAACAAACACACACACACACACACACACACACACACACACACACACACACACACACACACACACACACACACACACACAAACAAACAGTAAAAAAACAGTAGCTTAAGCATATGAATAAACCAAAAGGCATGAACCCAAATCCCCTTTCAGACCAAGTTTACACCTGTTGGCACTCATGCAAAGATTGCAAAGAGTGGCAATCAAATATTTTTTATAATCAATGATTTCCTTAGTCTAGCAAATTATACAAACATGCCGATGCAACAAAACTGGAGTCAATGCATTCAACAGCAAAGAAGAGAGGAGACAAGTGAGGTAGTGAAGCTTTGTACTGTAACCTCAGGTTTTGAGTCTCCCTTGGGCAGATGGCTCTTTTGATAACTGTGTACTCTTTAGCCCCCATCTCCATATACTGGCTCTGTGTTACCATGGTGAGTAGATATTTAATGAAGTTCACTGCTTATTACATTTTCCATTTTACAAAAGAGAGACTCTCCCCTCAAAATGATGAGCAAAACCAGAGCTTCCTTGAGTTCTGCTTGGCTACATATGTTACATTTTCTTAAAACACTGCACACTGATTTATCTATTAACTTTATATCCTTTTCCTACTATTGTGCATTGCTGTATCAGATCTGCTGTATCAGATCTGGTCAATATCAGCACAA
This sequence comes from Clarias laeviceps, assembly GCA_030014305.1. Lineage (NCBI taxonomy): Eukaryota > Metazoa > Chordata > Actinopteri > Siluriformes > Clariidae > Clarias > Clarias laeviceps. The sequence goes on from JAQMYJ010000015.1 coordinate 14,516,829, forward strand.
CACATGAGGCTTAGCTCAATCACAACATGTCTTCCAGCTGTCCAAGAGGCACAGAACAACAACAAAAAAAAAGTTCGTACAAATACAAAGCAAAGTGATAGATGATAGAGGAGACACTCCTGAAAATGTAAACACCAAGAAACAGAAATGAAACACTCACTCACTCATTAGCTCACTCATTCATCCTCTATATCGCTTATCCTGTGCAGGGTGGCAGGAGACATGAGGCGTATGACAGGGCTTGAGGTGGGGTATAACCTGAACAGGGGACCAATTACAAAATCACTGTACTCCATTGTGACTCTAAACATTTGATTATTGGCAGATAAGTGAGATGCTTCAGTAATGTGAGAGTAATTGAATAAATATATATATATATAAATAACTGTATTGCAGTTATGGTTTCATGTAAGTGCTTTTATGTGCCTTGAACAAACACTGACAATCAGAATGGTGCCTTACTTCATATTAAGGTTGCAAAGTTCGCTTATTTTTCAATAAATTTTTTAACACATTAAAATTGATAAATCATTTATTATGAATGGTAAGGAGATGCAAATGATTTAACAGTACAATAGCAGTAAACCAGTTAAGTAAGACAAAATAATTAACCCAGATAGTTTAATAAAATAATAACCTAATAAAATAATCGTGTAACAGAAAAAAATACAAATCATTCCCCACAGTTTGGCACACAGGAACCTGGATTAATTGCAAATTTTTAACAATCTGTTCAGTTAAACTCTCATGCTTACTGGTTATGTGCTAGAACTCATACTGTAGCTGAACTATTTATGCACATACCTTTTTTGAATAAAATTAGCCTATTATGTATTAACTGCCAAAGAAACAGTTTTGAAGCCATAGATGATGAAAAAGGACATCAGAAGCCAGAAAGCTACCCAATCTGGCAACATGAATAAACCCAAAGCCCTGGAGAGGCAATGCCCCAGTGCGAACAACTACGCCACTGTGCCACCTCACTCACTCATTCCAATGTACACGGTCCCAGTGCATTACTCCTAACCATTATGCCACCATGCTGTGATTAATAATAATAATAATAATAATAATAATAAAAATAATAAAAATTATAATTCTTCCTGCTACACTAATGAACTTATTACAGCATTAAATACCGTCAAGGATAAAAATTTTATCGGGTCGCTGGAACCATGATTGGACTGCCTGGCTTTCTGTGTCGAAACATACCTTGTGTCGAAACATCTAACCCACTGTAGATTAGCATTTTCCTGTTGAAGGGAGATAACTCTGTTTTATGTTTAATTCTTCATGAGAAGTCCTGGTTTGACTTGAAGTCCTGAGTTTGACTTGAACATCCCTTATAGCTTTACAGTATGTTTTTTTAGAACACGTGCATGCATATGCACATGTAAATCTAATTATTAACTAAAATTATTTTTGACACCTCCTGCCAGTCTGACAAGGGCATACACTGATGCCAAAGGGCATGCATTGCCCTCTTGCCCCCTCCCTATTCTAGTCTGGACACTTTTGATTATACACCGCCTCTCCTAAAGAACAAATATTCCCATCCCCCACTACTCTCATGTGTGTATAGGACATGTTTTCATACCTTGATTGGGACCAAATGTCCCACAAAGATAGGGATAGCTGACAGTTTTACCTTTTGGGGACATCTGGAGAAAAGTTTTCTTTTACATTATAGGTTAAGGTTAGGATTAGTGTAGGCATGGGGTTATCTCGTTGCATTTATTATGACAGTGAAAGTGGAATTATGCCCTCACAAGGATGGTAAGACAGATGTGTATGTGTGTGTGTGTTTGTGTGTGTGTGTGTGTGTGTGTGTGTGTGTGTGTGCGTGTGTGCGTGTGTGTGTGTAAGCAGATTGGGCAGACTGGGGCCTGGCTGGGTGCTGAGCAAACACGCAGAGAGCACTCCAATCGCCATCTCATTACAATGACAAAGAGCTGCCACACTTTTGGGTGGAGCCTTGGGCCTCTTTGAGCAAATGCAATGTTTAATATTCTTTGTGGAGGAGAAGAAAAGGGGGAGAGGGCAGAGGAGGAAAAAAGACAGAGAGGGGAGCAGGCCCAGCTGTCACTGTGGTAGATATCGGTCTGACACAGCAACACACTTCTGCCCTCCCCCCTTGTTTCCCTTTGCTGAATTTTGTTAGACATAGGAAAAATGAACGTCTGGAGGGTGAGGTGGGGTCACCACACAAAAAAGCTGAAGCAGCAGTGTCTTTATCATTAACTTAAGTAAGGAAATGTTATATTCAAAAACTTCAAAATACATTAGAGTTAACAGTCATGTAGGACTGTACAATAAAAAATCATAGAAAACATTTTCAAGTAAAAATTAAAAGTAAGCAACAAATATTAGCACAAACTTTTATCAAAGAAAAGTTAAAATAAAAATGCATAGCATAGCCTGATATTATGGTTCTGAATGCATCATATAATATCACTGCAACATTGTACTCTCAGACAATTTATTTTACTCTACAGTGCAATTTTTGTTCAAGCAACAAATTAGCTTATTTACAGGATTGCACTTCAAAGACCTCCAGACTTTGTGAAAAATGTGTAGAAATACTAGTTTCTGTCTTTTAAAAAGGTTGCTGAATTTTATTATTATTTTTTATGTTAAAATGATGAACTTGGAAATAACCTTTTAGTAGCATAATATAAGCGACAATTATTGTGATTTTCATCAGGACAAATATATCTCTTATGCAGCATGCACAAAATAGATAATGAAGAGGGCAACTTTTAATAATAAACTATCTTCATTGTAAAACTATAATCAATGATCATCATTTTTTAACCATTTAAAGTAGTAAGTGAACAACAGCATAATGTGTATTATTGTTTATACAATCCATGTGATTGTTCTTGGATTCAGCTAAAGCCTGTTAAATCAGCTTAGCACATGCACCACAGTGTAGAAGGCTTGATTTAAAGGACCTCAATGAACAGTGCACACTGAAAAGGAGATCAAAAGATTATTCTTTTTAGATAACATCCCAAAGGACACACAAACAGAATGAAATCCCCATCTAACATGAATGAGGAACACACGCATCACCTAATGCCCTTCCATTCTCTCTCACAGAACCTAATAAGAGGTTAAAAAAATAAAAAATGTATGCAACCAGTATTGTGAATGATTTTGATGTGAATGAAAGGGAGGCACCTGGAGCAGGAGACACACTGTAGTTCTTGGAATTACAAATATTGAACGCTAATAACAAACTACTGTGTGCATGTGAGCATGTGTTTGGTGTGCATGGGGTTGTCATGGCTGCAGGCCTCAAATGATTGAGGGTTATGGGGGGAGGTTTTAAAGGCATCTGTATGCAAATGTTATTATGGTATAGAGATGTTTGGAGAGATCTCGTGAAACACACGCACTTGCACGTGTGTGTGTGTGTTTGTGGGGTGGGGTGGGGTGATGGAGTGGGGTGGATGGTGGTTGTAGTGTTGGGATGGGTGACACAACAGATTAACCGATGGCTTCTTAAAAATAGTAATAATAATAAAAAACATGAAACCATTGCATAATTGGTGAAATAAATACAAATATATATATATATATATATATATATACTTATTTCATATTTTATATTCCTAATTTGAATATTTCATTTTCATACTCTATTTTTCTTTTTAATATTCTATTCTTATTCCATATTCTTTATTTAGATGTGTCCTTCCCAAATCAGCATAATCATATTATTTAATTTAAGATTCAAAACATTGAAATGCAAAAAGTACTAACAAAATGTACAGTACAAGAAGGTTAATAGTATATCTTATCCAAGGTAAAGCCCATACTAAACTTTAACCTTTTTCATAAATAGCAATGATAAAAGACTGCATTTAGACTGTAGATACCCAGTCTAAATGTAGAAATACATAACCGTCAGCCATGGTAAAACAAATTGACAAGAAAACGACAAATGTCTCTCTCTCTCTCTCTCTCTCCCTCCCTATTTGACTGTTTGCAGAATTGTTTTTTTTCATCTCCCTCTCATTACTCAACACTATTACTAGTTTTTCATGATGTTTATAATTTTCTTTGATAATTCCACAGAATTGTTGAATTACACATTGAAAGTCCAGCTCACAAATCTTTACAAACCTCTTGCCAGAAACATTGACATTGAAATTGTCATGCACACTCAATCGGCGACCGGCACTAGGACCCGGAAGTAAAGCGGTCGCGAACCAGGAAGTATAAGAGGAG
>JAQMYJ010000015.1:14535626-14545848 GCA_030014305.1 Clarias laeviceps
TGGAGGAAGTATTTCAGGGCCAGAAATAGAGCCATCATTTCGAGGCAATTGATGTGCCATGCGAGAAGATGACCTCTCCAGATCCTTTGGGCTGGATGGCCATCTAAGGCCGCACCCCAACCCATAAGGAAAGTGTCTGTCATTAGCATCTTGCGATGACAACAAGGACCCAAGGTCAGAAACCGGGGTCTAAGCCACATAGAAAGGGTATGAAGCCCCTGGCGCAGCAAGAGAAGAGGTCTCTTTCGCCCGATCAGAAAAAGCGCCGAGCGCGCTTGAGAAGCGGACGCAGGAGTCTCTCGATCCGGCGAGAGCGTGGGAGAAAAGGGGAAAACCCTCCTCACGCGCTTCCGCCGGATTGGCACGCGATCCCCAGGAGAGCGCCACGGCTTGCGATTTCTCCTTAAAAAACGCGAGCCGGGCGTGAAGCACTCTGATTGAGAGGAGATCACAATGCTTGCCCAAACACTCACCTTCATCAAGAAGTCCCTCGCATGTAAGTAAACATCTCTTTACTACTTCCGCCATCTCTTTACTACTATAGCACATAATTTAAACTATACATTGTATTGTCAAATGTATTATTTCTAAATCTTACTTCACTTCTAATACATATGATGCTACTTACAGAAGCTTTCGAGTCAGTGTAACAACTAGAATAAACACAAAAAGATTTGAACAAATACAGTGTATCTTAATAATCATGGCTGTCTTTGTTTGGACAAGATTTAAAATTTTTGTTTTGTGTGCATGTTTGTCAACCTGATGTTTTGTACAGAACTATTTTTTTGTAACCATGTGCAAAATCTGTTAAACTTATAAATGAAATCTTCCTCATCCTTACTGATGTTATGTGTATCAATGGCCTTAAAAATGTTAGAATATTGCAAATACATTCAGTATTTTTAAAAGGTCCTAAAATCCTTTAGCGTACTGGTAACACACTTTCAATACAGTAGTATAGAGGATTGTGTGCATTACATTATATAACACATTATACATTTTAGTAACTGGAATTAGCCAGAGGTATAACAGCATGCTACACTGCAAGTGTATTAAGTATACTTAAAGTAGTTCCATTTTAGCACATACAATATAGATAGTATAGATCAACCTTGAAAATCAATTTGGAGAGACATATTGAGCAGTTGGAGCAGACCAAGCACCAGATTTCACAGCATTATCATTATGTTAACACTGAGACAATGCTCCTTCCCCCTGCAGGACTAATGCAGTGGGAGACAGCTCAAGGTCACTCGCCATAGCCTCTAATAGGACATGACAGGTGAAAGAGATGCCGCACACTACCCTTATTTAACTTAATTTTTTTTTGTGGAAGATGTAGAAGGAAAGGTGGGAAGGAGTGAACATATGTTCCTATATGTTTTGCTTCATTTTCATACACTCTTAAGTCTGTTTAGGAAAAATGTAAAAATGTAAGACAAAATACCTACAGTGGGTTTAGAAAAGAATAATTTTCAAAGAATAATTTTCCATACCCACTGTATATAAAATACAATTTACACAAATGGATCAGTTTTCCCAGTTGAACAGTTATTTATCATCGTTTAACAGTGATCGAAATGAGTGGTAAAACTGGTTAAAACTATCAGTTGCACATTGTATTCTACAGAGACATACACACACTCACAAGCACGCATACACTACTGGCAATTTGGGAACACTAATTAACCTAAACTGCATGTATTTGGACCTGGAGTATATCCTCCAAGCACATACAAACTCCTTGTACACAAACCCGAGGTGGGAATCAAACCCTTGACCCTGGAGGTGCGAAACCACAGTGCTAATCACTATGCCACTGTGCCACCGCGATTAATTTATATGAAACTACTGTACATTTTTGTGCCAGCAGTGACCACAAGTGCAGTTACTACTCAGTCTTAATATTAAGAGTGAGAGCTTAATATTAGAGTTGCTATATCCAGCTAACTTCATTCTACATGCGTTATTGTTGACCAACATACTGTATCTTTTATCGTCCTCTCACAACAACACATGGTTATATCCAAGCCCTCCTATCCAACAAAGGTCTAAGATACTGTAATACTAGAGGACATTGTACAGGGTAATTATTACAGTAGGTTAACATATGATTCATTAGCCACATATTTAAATTCTACTCCGTCTTATACTTCTTGGAAACCTTGTGGGTTTATTGTGGCGAGGCCAAGCCATGGTATGAGGGTCATAAAACTGCTTACCTGGGCTGTGCTATTAAACTAAAATAACTATATATACAGTATTAAAGAGCATGCATATTTTTTCACAACCCACCAGACCACGTCTGCATCTTACCTTGTATTGCCTCAGTCATTGCTCCAAACACACCTGGTGCCACTTTTGTTTAATCATTTTCCTCTAAAAAAGATGCTACAAAACTCCAAGCCCAGTATTCTCACGTTTTCTTGTAACCATCTACTGTGATCACGATTGCGTTTTGTGTTTGTGACCTTGTCATGTCTCATGTTTTGGATTATCTGCATGTTTGGACTTATTGGCTCTGACTTTCTGGAACCGCTCCTTCCTCGCCCTACCTATTTATGATGGGGATCCTGGCACCTAGCCGGTCTTTCTTATTACAGTGCTTATTAGTCTTTAAACTACTGACCTTGTCCCTTCCTACAGAGTAATCTAAGGAAGGCTACATAATAACCCTCTTTTAAAGAAAGGCCAGAAAATGGGAACAGCTTTATGGATGCCCAAAATCAGTGCTGTGCAAACAACAAGTCCTTCACCAACAAAATGAGAAAGGTATTTGATCGTTCATTCACTGCACATCAGATGGCAGGTCTGATTCTGATGCTTCTCCAGGGATCTTGCTATGTGTTTGATTATGACATTGAATTTTGTATATTGGCTCTCTTATGTGCCTGAGATGACCAGGCTCCTGTTGTTGCCTTTCACCCTGTGCTCTCAGACCCATTAAAGGATGTGCTATCAGCATGTGAATTACCATTCCGACTTCAGAATCTCCTCAACCTATCAGGCTGCATAAATTTTCGAAAAGCATCTCAGACAATGGGAGGTAAACCAAGACACCAAGATAGTTCAGCCCTTAATTCCTCTCTGTCCTTCTGAGACTCCTGCTAAGCCCATCTTGGCAGACCACACGTGCAGTTCTCCAGAGACATGTTGTTACTGCGGCCAGTCTGGCTGGTCCATTTCATTTCCTGGCCATTTTCTATGAATCTCTGATTATTCTGGGAATGAAGGGTAGCCCAAGCCATAAGAGTCTTGTCACAGATCCTTGGTAACAAGTCCACATTACTCATGCCTTGTGGGACAACCAAAACCTGATCTGTTCATCCATGGTGAACCTTCTAAAGATTTCCTGCATACCCTTGGTCCGCCCATTCTCTGTCCAATCCCTTGATGGCAGCAACCTAACCCTCGTAACTCATCAATCGGTTCTAGTCATACTACAGTTCTCCAGAAAACAATCTCTTTCTTTGTCATCACAGACTCCCATACTCCAATCGTCCCTGATCTCTCCAGGCTCATTGACTATGGCAAGAAAAGAGTTTTGTATCAGAGCACATCCTGCTTGTCCTCTTGTCTCTGTTCTAAGGCTGCCTTATATACTTCTAAGAAGGAGTTTCCCAATATTTCTAAGTTTCTAATATTCCAGCTGAATACCATGACTTCAAGAAAGTTTTCAGTGCTTCATCCCCTCCAAGGGGATTACTATACTCCCTGTCCCATCCTGAGAGAAAAGCCATGGATCACTTTTCTTTGTGGAGAAAAAGGACAACTCCCTCTAAACCTAATATCATGATCAAGAACTGTTATCCTCTTCCTCTCATGACCTCTGACCATGAACTGCTTTGAACATTTCAACTGGTGGTTGCGAGTACATTGTAGTCCCTTTCAGGTTAACTAACACACAAGCAATCTTCCAAGCTATTGTCAATGACATTGTATACCACAACAACATCCTAATTTTCCAAAGTTCCACATATGCCATGTCATACAAAGGCTTCATTTCATCATGAAACCACTTTTCTTAATTTTGTCATCTCTTCCTCAGGTATTCATATGGACCCATCCAAATTAAAAGCAGTCACAGATTGGCTCTATGACATGCATTGCATCACATGATGCAGCATCATGGAGCAGACTGTGGAATATGCCCACAACTCTCTCTCTATGTCCTCCACCGGCAACCCCTTTCAGTGCTGTTTAGGATACCACCACCTTTCCCCTTAGGAAGAGGAGGCTTCCATCAGTTCCATCAACTGAACACTTTGTCTGCCACTGCAAGAGAATCTGGCAGCCGTCTTGTTCCCAGCTACTTTGGTTGGTGAGCACCATTCAATGACAGGCCAATCCTAACCATTCTGCAGCTCCCAGATACTGTCTAGGGCAAAGAGTAATGCTTTCAACACATGACATACATATCGAAACCATTTCAAGTAAAATGTCTCCCAGGTATATTGGCCCATTCACCATTGCGCAAGTCATCAATCCTTGCTTCATATTATCTATGTGTTGTATCAACAAATTTTCATGTATCTTGTACAGTGGCTGAGAAATGCAAAACATAATAACATTTTGTTTTTGTTTTTTGTTATTTTGTTTTAGGATTTCTAATATTGTTTTTGGTTTTGTTATTATGTTTCTTAATTTGTTATTTTGTTTTCGGTTTTCTTATTTTGTTTTACACTACTTGGGCACCGTAATCTTGCTCCGACAACTAGTCTGCTTTTCACTGTTCTCTTGCAACTGTCTACTGTGATTCAGGAAAGGAAATTGGACACCAGTCAGTGTGTATATAGGGTAGGTCATGGCACTCAAGAAATACCCTTACCTATTTAATCAATAAGCATTTAGATAGACCATTTCTACAGTAAATACTGCCTTGGTACTGTATAAATATCAAAATGACACTAGATTTTTTTTTGCACATTGATTTCTTTACCTTCACCCATATTAACAGCTCAGTGTCTTGATTTGACTGTACAACACGCCAGAGATATGTTTAATGTTTAATGTTTTTGTAAATTTGTTGATATTCAAGCTGCAAAACCATTCTACAGGGGAGCACAACAAATACACTCTTCAATTAGCTAGGAAAATTACTAATGATATTTTACCCATTTTAAGGTCAGAGTACATATTTTTACCATCAGGAAGGAGATATAGAGTGCATCTGGATAATTCGTCCATTGCTAGATAAGCAGTTACACAAACAAAATAATCCTCATCATTAACAACAATCTGATGTAAATAACTTAAAATTAGTATGTAAACATAGAGAGAGAGGGGAGGATAAAGTCAACAAGCAACACATAATGCTTTCCACTTGTGGCATATTATGCAGTTTTTATTTATGTGTTGGCAGACATAGAGAGAGAGAGAGAGAGAGAGAGAGAGAGAGAGCGCATGTATGTGTGTTTGTGTGTGGTGAAAAAAACAATATTCAATTACAAAACCAAACAAACAAAAAAAATCCAAACAAACCAAAAAAGATACTAGACTTTCCAAGCCTACTTTCAGTCCTTTATTTCCTAAATATACAAAGAAATGTTACACTGGTACCAAAAACACAGGAGTGGAGAATGATATGCCCTAGAGAGTCATTGCCATTCACCAACATCACAAGCCTTCTCCAGCATCCACCAGACTCTATGTCAGAAGCTCCTCTAACTTTCTCTAACATATTTTACAGACCCTGCTTAAAGCCCAGGCTGAGGACTGGTTTCTTCTTCAAAGTTTGCTGCCAGCCTGAGTGCTTCAGTGGAAGGCATGATTGTCAGCACAGCCCAGATCATACTGGCTAAGATAAGGCAGCTTGATGGCTTCAGGGGGCTGGCCCAAGTGACAGCGGGTAGTCTGTCTTCTGCCACGGTTGTCTAGTGAGGCCCAGCTCACAGCTCGACAGCTCTCTGCTGACAACATGCTGGAATACTATATGCCAAAGAAGGTAATCATGTAGCACTGAGATGTCTGCTGCTGGTGGCTTCTGTCTGAGGAATGAGGCATTGATGGAGTTATGGACCTAGTGGTGCTGGTGGAACTTCTTGTGCAGCTCCTGCAGGAAGTAGCAGCATGGATATGAAGTCATTAATCAGCATTGCTTGCAATTATCTGAGGACCACCTTACAGAATTACCACTTCATAAAATCATCTCCCTGTCCTTTCATGCCACCTTCTTATACGCCTCCTGCCCCCAATCATTGGAAGCAAGGGTCCCTCTAACTGAAACCACTGCCCCACACTGTGCCTGGGGACTAGGCATTTTAGAGTGGATAAAAATGAAACCTGCCAGCCCCCGCAAAAGCAAGAGTATCCACTCACTCATTGTCTATACCACTTTAGCCTGTATTCAGGGTAGCGGGGGGCCTGGAGCCTATCCCTGGGGACTTAGGGCACGGTACACCCTGGACAGGGTGCCAATTCAATTCAATTCAATTCAATTTTATTTGTATAGCGCTTTTACACAATCAAAAGAATTATTTAAGTCTGTATGGAATGTAAGTGTGCATGAATCAAGATGAGCAGATTGTCCCTGGTGAGCAAGCCGCGGGCGACGGTGGCAAGGAAAAACTCCCTGAGATGGTAATAGGAAGAAACCAGACTCAACAGGGAACCCATCCTCATTTGGGTGAAACAGAAAGCAGGAATTGATCTGCATTTATACAGTGTTTTTTTTTTTTTTAGCCAATCCATCACAAGGCACAGACATACACTCTCTCGCACACTACAGGCAATTTGGGCATGCCAATTAGCCTAATCTGCAGGTCTTTGGACTGTGGGAGGAAACCCACCAAGCACGGGGAGAATATGCAAACTCCATGAATACAGAGACAAGAATCAAACCTGGCCGGGAATCGAACCCGGACCCTGGAGGTGTAAGGTGACAGTCCTAACCACTACACAACCGTGCCGCCTGCAAGAGTATCCAATGCCCCATATTGATGGTATGCTTAATTGATTATGTATATTCAAACATATTCAGATGATTTGAACAGACATATTCAAATGATATATAGTATTATAGTAGTGATTGGTCACTGATGTGTGCAGGACAATCTCAAAGAAGTGTGCAACTGAGAAGTGGTAAAATGGTATCTGGGTTTCCACTTGGGTCATTAATTGTTATCTGGTAGTTTAGCTGTGTAAGTTTCAATCAGACGGCGGGGATTTGTGGCAGTGGAAGCATGATCAAGCATCACCTACAGATAAAGAGAAGTATGTGAAGCCAGCAGGTAACACATGTACAGTATGTGGTTTCATTCTGGTTGTGTATTCCTTTGTGTTAGCAAACAGAGTAAGTGATAGGGACCTCTGGCTGAGAGTACCAGCATACATAGCATAGAGTGTGCATGTGGGTTTTTAGAATAGCAACAGTCAATAATTCTTTTACTTTGTTATCTTTTTAATATTTGTGAAGTAAGCACCATATTTTTTTCATTGTAAAATACCAGCCAAGTTACTCCAGTAAAATCCTACTTGTGGAATAGAAGCAATCTATACCACTTATTCTGTGCATGATTGCAGGGGGCCAGGAGCCTACCCCAGGTACTTTAAGGCACAAGGCAGATAAAACTTTGGATACAGTGTCAACCCATCCTAGGGTACAGGCACACACAATTTGGCAATTTGTAAACACCAATCACTACAGTGCATGTCTTTGGAATGTGGAGATCATGAACAGAAAAAAAGTCCTTTTAAAATAGCTATTCTAGCAAAAATGCAACATACAATGGTATCAGCTGGGTCAAAGGATGTTAAATCAGAAGGTATCTCATGTGTTAGAGCATGAATGAATAGCACAAGTATTTGATTTACAAAGAATTAAACAAAAACAAAGGGTACTGTACTACTAAAAACTAAATTTGTATATTTGATTTTATAAGTTGTCTAAAAATGTAAAGAATGATCATCAAGAATGGTGTAAAATGTTTTGAATATTAGTATTTTTGAATGTGCATAGCGGTAGCTTTAATTCTACATCTAAACTTTGTCTGGTAAGCATTTTGTAGTAAATGCAGACATCTCACTTAAGAAACACTCTCTGGGCCAATCTAACTTTAAATATTGGGTCGACACTGACCAAACATACTGTATGTGTGCCTTTTTCCAATAATTGCCACTAATTGAGCATTTTCAATTAAATGTTGATGTCTTGACAGCATATTGCAGATGCTTGTCAGATGTTAGAAAAAGGAGCTGGACATCCCATTCTGAGGCCAACATCGGCAATACATATGAGTGCTGTTTGGAATATTTACCTGTGACAAATGCACAAAACCAGCCAATTGTAATTGTTAACTATCAGGTTAATTATAGTACTGTATGTTATAAGGCTTTCATTACCCTATTTGAACCGTTATTTAATATACATATTTATTATAATGTTATCTTTGGATTGTGGAATAGCAGTTGACTCCCTGATTTGAAACTCTTAATGGGTGGATTTAAATTACTTGGAGATTTGGGGACACAGAAGAGAAAGCGAAATTAAAATTGAATTTTGAATCACATAAACTCTGTGGAAGTGTTCAGCACACTTTCACCATAGCAAATCATAGCCCGCACAGCTCTTTACATTAGCAGGATGCAAGAGGCAGGGAATTTCAACTCCCACCACTAGGCGTGTAATAACTTTAATGACCTCTGATTGTTATAATTTTTCAATTAATCAGAATTAAAGGAGATCTAATGTGGGGTTTGGTTTTGAGGTGTTGCTAGACATAAAGCTCTACTGGGGCATGGGCCCCCGTTCCTCAAATCCCACATTTATTATTATTTTTTTCTGGAATGTCTGTTGTATGCGTTAAATGTGCTACTGTGCTATACAAACTGAAGTTTTTTATCTCCATTTAAAGAAGGCAATAAGACTTACATTTAAATAAGATTGTTAGTATTAATATACTTTAGTCCAATTGAAGTATCATGCATCAAGCTCGACTCTTGTTTTAAGTATCGATACATGGTTAGGTGCCTCAGTAAAAGGGGTCTAGTGATGGGGCACGTGACCCAGCAAAAGGGGTCTTGTGAGATGGATAATTTCAACACATGATTATGATGTGCTTAATGGAGCATTCCTCATCATAAGGGTAATCATTACCATGATCTCAAACTCATGAAACAGCCTTTTTCATGTACTGTCCTTTGCATTATTACACTTGTTTGTATAAAACAAGATAAAAAAACAAGCAAAACAATAGAAGAGAAATTATTTTTCACGAAATATTTTCAGTGGTTTCCAGGTGAGCCGTATGGGACAATATATTACACAAACAGCACTTACCTAACAGTATTTGCTGCCTGTTGCAGGTTGCACTGAAATGCATTTGTCTTTGTCTTTGTGTGTATCTAGGGGTGGTAAGAAAAATGTCTGGAGAACCTATTGCTTTACTATCTAGTGTGCAGTCTTTAACATTTAGATATGTGTTTACCTAAGCCATGTGTTGATTAATTAGTTAGTATAGGTAGCTTCTCTGGTATTAGTATCTATACTTTTATATTTCTTGTTTGTCTCAGTCAATGAATCTTAATAATGTGTGCCTCCAGGTGCTCAATTGCTTGTTTCTTTATGTACTGCTCGTAATCCATTTAGGAAAATGACGATATTGTGACAAAACTGAGAGGGAGGGAGGAAAGACCTGGCAGAAACAGAGGTCAGTTAGAAACTACAGCACTTGTTCTCTACGTCATGGAAATAAAACCATAAACTCATCAACATTTGAAATTCGTTGTCAATGTTGTCAATGATATTTTTAGTAAAGCACACTTAGGAGATTTGTGGGTTATGAGTTGTACTGTATCGTCAAAAAGTATTTGAACCTTCCTGAGTTAATTTCTTTGCCTGTTTATCACACTTAAATGATTCAGATTATCAAACTAATCTTAATATTACACAAAGATACAGAAACTTAATTAAATACAAAAGGCGGATTTTAAAAGATGATTTCATTTATTAAGGGAAAAAAAGCTGTCAATACCTTGACAAAAAAAGTAATTGCCCCTAAACCTAATAACTGGTTTTGCCACCCATGGCAGCAACAACTGCAATTAAGCAATTGCGATAACTGCCAGTGAGTCTTTTACATAGCTGTGGAGGAATTTTGGCCTACTTTTATTTTTTAGAATAGGTTTTAATTCAGCCACATTGGAGGGTTTTTAAGCATAAATGACATGTTAAAAGATCTCAATCAGATTTAAGTTCGGACTTTGACTGAAACACACCCAA
>JAQMYJ010000015.1:14663971-14679094 GCA_030014305.1 Clarias laeviceps
CGGACGTCCTAGTCGTGTGTGACACTGTGTAACGAGATAGATACGCGTCAGAACTTGTGGAATAACATGCCCGTACATTACTGTTGTCGACCGCTTCTCCAAATCAGCTCACTTTATTCTGCTACCCAAGCTCACAAAAAGCAGCTGAACTTATGAATAACGTGTTTCAGTTCTATGGACTACCTGTAGACAGTCTCAGACAGGGGACCGGAATTCTCAGCAGTATGCTTCACTCTGAGTTGGGGAAACCACCAACCCACACCGCTGACCCTCTTGACCTCAAGAGCACATACCTTTGCTCAGGAACAAAGAGACTATACTTACATTTACAAAGACAATCATGTAAAGGATGCCAGTAGGGCCAAATAAATAAATATACATAGGCCTATATAGAAGATTGTATGTTTTTTGTGTTATGCTTCATGTGGTTGTTACAACCTCTTTATGTAGATATAAGTATGAATGAGTATGCAAGATATGGGATGTTTGATATCAAATGAAAGCTTGTTTTATTTGAAGAACAGTGGTGTGTATGAAAGTTAGAACAGGGCTCATGCAAATATACTTTATAAAAGTATCAACTTTAGCAAGATGTTCCCCCACATGACAGACCAAACACTAGACAAATGTATGCATGAAAAAGGAACCGTGCGATTGGCACAACTACCCCTGGGATGAACTGACTCTGAGGAGTCAAAACCCCAAGGTCTGAACAGGTCCATCGCTCACCTCTCTCACCCACTCTTTTGCTTGTTCTTCCGCCCTTGTGGGTGCTCTTACCCATCGTATTTTCACCGCTGTACCACCAAGCGACTGAGTCATTTGCTTTTCAAGAACTCTCAACAAAACTTCATGCCAGAACTCCAAAGTTCCGCAACGAAGATTTCTTAGAAGTTCCAGAGCTCCACCGTCAGCAACCAAGCAACCAATACATCACCGAAGGGCTTCCCCAACCAACCAATCAGCAACGCCGTGATTCCCTACTCATTGGAGGCGAATCACTAAGGAGACCCGCAACACAATTAAATAAACAAAGCTTTATACCTTGCCGAAAATTGGTGCACGATACAAAACTAAAGGAAGATTAAACCCAAGGCTCTGCTCTTGTGACTTTTTCAGACCTACTAAACAGTACTAGAAATTTGGGGACTTCCTCAAAATTCCATTAACTAACATCCTACTGTACGCATGTGTTTAAGTAGCTTATCGTTTCATGTATCGTAGAGTAGATCAAAAAATTTTTGTTTCTTTATAAAGAACTGTTGTCATGTATTTTAAAGTTAAAAAATTTGCCCAGATCTTTTGTTACCTTGCTCATAATTGATAAATACCAGATTTTGTATTATCATAGTTTGCCACAGGATAAACAGAATTAAGATACACTAAATCATGCTATACGGTGGGCCGATAGAAAATAAAGTGTATACTATAAATTGTAAATCAGTTAATTAAATTAACCTAAATCATTAAAGATTTGATTTACCTTTTACAAAGAGCTGGAACCCTACATATAATGGTGGAGAATGCTGGCATTGTTTGGCTTAAAAATTCATAAAACCAGGACATTTTATTGTCTATTTTTTGACAATCTTCTCTATTGTCCGGAAATAGATTAGAGACAGAGAAAGTTTTCGTGTTACTGTATACAGTAGTTGTATTGCGGCATGCCAGCGTATAAATGAATAAAATGCAATGCGAGTTGCTTTAAACTGAAACTTCAGTAAAAGTAAAGATTAAGTTGTAACGCTCGGCTTCTATAAAACACCTAGTTACACTATGACGGGGTCGAGAATCTAAATATGGGCTAAAAAAACTTACTTCCGGTGTTTCGCAAGCTTTGCAGAGCAAGTAAAGACACGCGACAACAACAATTCCAAAACAAAACTGTATTAAGTGAGACAGAAAAACAAACAACCAAGGTGCACCAGTAATCAATATTTACAAAATATATACAAAAAGAAAAACGGTGTAAGTGTGTGTGCATGTATGTATGAATGTCCAAACCCTGTGTTATTGTTTATGTGTGTGTGATGGTGGCGGGGAGAGATGGCTCGGTCTCACCAGTATAAGATGTTCAAATCTGGGAGCACGAGAAAACGGAACGAGATGGGTATTGAATGTGTCCAACCAGATTAATCCACCAAGGGAAAAGTAATCCTCTGGAAACAGCAAACAATCGCTCACTCTCGTCTTAACCTCAGCGCTGTATGACTTCATCTCTCCACCCCGAGTCCTTTGCCGGTTCTGCTTTTATGCCGGCACACGTGACTCGACACGTCACCGGGGTTCCCTCGCGCCATAACTGCACATGCTTGCGAGAGCTTAACCCCGGAACCAAAAACAGTCATTTGGGGAACAAAATAAACCATATCAGGGTTCATTTATACAGCCCAGTGGTTTTATTTTTATTTACCATCTTTATGTGGCCAATATCAACAATCCCCTTATGTGGCTGCGCTACAAAGTCACTATAGAAAAGCTCACCAAAAGAAGAGCCAGCATGTTCCTTGTTCTTTCTCATATAAGGCCTTCACAGAGTGATTGGTTAGTGCGTGTTCCACTTCCAAAATCATCTATAAAAGTAAAGATTGTCTGCAGAGACAGACCAAGTCGCTATAGAAAGTTAACCTTGATCAACTAAATTGTGTGGTTGAAATCCACACGTGTTTTTGTATGTTTTGTGCTTTTGTGAGAAAGGGCTGAGAGCTGCCGAGATCTCAGCAACATTGTGTTGAGTGCAGTAACGGGTAGATTTATTTGCCTCACTCTAACGAGTGGAGTCGAGGTCATTCAACGCTATACAGAAGATAATCTAAATAGTGCTTTTTGGGTTGTTCAATGTTAAATGTGCTAACATTTCACGAACTACCCTTAACTGTGTTTAAACCAAGACATTATGCGGTAGATGTTACCATTACCGGACCGTGACCCAGAAGCCCTAATCAACCTCTTCCGGGATAACTTGTAGTGCACAATGCCTAGAGAACTGAACTGGCTGAGAAATCAATACTGTGATTGTTATTGTTAGTGGGGGGGAGGGGTTAGATTCTGTTTGCCTTCCTTTCTCAACTTACCATTAGCTCCAACCTTTCCGTACAAAAAAAGGGAGAACCTCCTCTTATAGGAAAAGTGAAAGCAGCCCATTACTACTCTAGCCGTACACTGTGTGTCGTTCTTCTGTTCTGCCTCTGTCTCTAATTGTGTGTCTTTACTAGTACCTCCGACCGAGACTCCCAGTTAATAGCATGCCCACCAGAGGATCATGGTCGCTCAGCATCAGCCACCCTTGACGGTGCTTACTCACACACCTGTTTGCCCTTCGGTGTTTGTTTTGTTTTGTTTTGTTTTCCTCTTCAGGTCTGTCAGTCGTGGTTCTAGAACCCCGTTGAAACATGTCTTGCACTACAGACTGCCTCAGTCACTGGGAGGTTCTGGAGACTTGGCTAAGTGTTGCAACCGACAGCCTCCTACCTAAGGCCGCTGAGACAATGCAACACCAGACGCAGGACCAGCTTGACGACAACTTAACGAGCCTTATGAAACAAGATCCAAGTCAGAGCTACAGTCCCAAGGAACTAGCCAAGATCACAGACTCCTTAAGCCACCCACAAGCTGAGCAACAGGCATGCCGCCTATCTCCAGCAGGAGCTGACACGTGCACAATGACGCATTAAGCAGCTGGAGACTCAGAAGCAACAGGAAGTAGTGTGATGAGGTAGAGCAAGGCGCCAAAGTGAAAATCACCAGGCTGCAAGAAGCCCTGGCAGCTACTATGCGGGAAAGGGAACAAGGCAACTAAGCTGATCACTCTGACAGGCTGCAGCATGCAGAACAGCTACTGGGAAAGGCCAAGGCTGACTCCAGGGATAAAAATAGCAGAATTAAATCCCTTGAAACTCACCTGGACTGAAGGAATGAGATCAGCCGCCTCATGCGACAGCTGGACCATATTAAGGAAGAGTCCGACAGCATCAAAGAGGAACTCAAGCCCATCTATAAATGGTGCCATGATCTGTCAAGGAAACGATGTGTACCCATCTCACCCCTGCCGAGCAAAGAACCCTACCACACAGCAAAGCAAAGGGAACCTGCTTCCTCCAGCTACAGAGGATCGCACGGCTTGGACCTCAAAGACCTTGTCAAGCTCACCAGGAACATTGGCAAATTCGTGCCACATGTGCCTGGTAGCCAAGATGTCCAGACTTACCTGCAGGATATTGAATTCCATCTGGAAATGAGACATCACTGACCAGGATAGCTCTGAAGTGCAGCTTCCTAGACCGGCAGCCTGCTCACACCAAAACTAACTACCATTTGCTCCAAGAGGCTCTCCGTAAAGAATTCGCTGAGCCCAAGTCAGAACAAAGATTAGTGGCTGCTCTTGAAATGAGACAAGGTTGTCACGAACCCCCGCAAGCTTAAGTAGCATAGTTTCATGTATCGTAGAGCAGATAAATTCTTGTTTCTTTATAAAGAACAGTTGTCTTGGTCATGTTTTTAAAGGCTAAACATTTGCCCAGATCTTACATTACCTTGCTCATAATTGTTAAAAAGCAGATTTTGTATTTTCATCATTGGGACAAGATAAGCAGAATTGGTAAGATACAATGAATCGTGCTAAACGCTGGACAGATAGTGTATGCTATTAAATTTAAATCAGTTTAATAAAATCAACCCAAATCCTTAAAGATTCGATTCACCTCTGTCAAAGTGCTGAAACGCTACACTTGTAAACCCCAGCATGTCTAAGTAAAAATCCAGAGCTTTGTACTGATTGCTGGAGATGGAAAATTGTTCCATATTCAAAATCACACACAGCTCACCCCAACCTGAACAGTGACTGCTTGAGCTTGGTAAATTTGTCAGACTGCATGGTAACACCAGCAGACCAGGATGCCACTCTCCCATGACACACGGCATCGATGTGTGCAATTTGTAATGCTTCTGATCATTCAACATTGGGTCATTGCAGATGGGATAACAGATGTCTGATGTGTTTATCTCCTGGTAACTGGAAGAAGGACTGTCCCCAAAAGACATTCTCCACGTAATGGCAGAGCATCAGTCCAATCCTGAAATTGATCAATTCTTTTCAGTGTTCACCAATGTACAATGTTGGAGAGGAGATAAGATTCCTAAAAAGGTAGTGATAATAAAACCTACCAAGCAATCATCCTATTGCTTAAGACATGAACTCTGGTTTTGGAGCTTGACTTCAAAAGTGAAGTCGAGAGATATATTTTAGTGGGACACCTTATAATTCCACTTTGGAGTGAAAGAGTGCCTATGACTATGGTGAACCTTTCAAATGCCATTATGTTAAGCAAGTTGGCTGATTTGTCTGTGTGGCAGGGTAGTTAGATCCTCCCTGTATTGATATCAGAATATTGTTATGCCTATCAGTGGGCATAAGTGGGTTTATAAAGGGCTGATTTATCAGTTGCATGTGTCACTCTCACCAGTTCATTGGTGTCAACTTGCTTTTACAGTATACTGTTCAGCGCTTACCCCAGCCTGGTTAACGTAACGTGGCTAATTGCTGCACTCTAAAAATTATTTTGTGGCTTTGTAAATTTCACAATAATAAAAGGTTATGTTTTGTACATGATTGTTTTGAGTTGGACAAATTGAAATAAATGCCTAAAAAAAACAACTGTTAACTTTGTTCTAAATTCACACTATAATTTAAGCTTATTTCACAAATAGAAATTAGCATTTGACTAACTGAATTTTAAATTTTTAACATGCACTTAATATTTTTGATACTTTTCAAAATATTTGCGAATGGAGTAATTATACTGATTAGTTTCAAAAACTACAATCATCACTACAATCACACATTCCAAACCAATATTCTTTATGTTAAACAACAATAACTTAAGATTGAGTAAATTGCCCCGCGCAAGGAGCTCATGGGAAGTCTGATTCCAAATCAGATACAAGAAGCGAGGACACATTGCTGTAAGAGTAACTAGCTAACCAAGAAGAACCTAGAACTTTTGATCCTTACAAATCCTAGCAGTTAGCACAAGTGAAATAATGACTCTGCCTGCATTCATACACAACTTTATAGGTTGCAAGTTACTTTTCTGAATACTCTCACAGTCATGCGCAATAGCTACCTAGCAATAGGCAAGTTCTGATGTTCATTGTTATTTTGCTTGTTTGTTCCAACAACCAAACCAAAAAAAGAGAGATTTATTCGTTTAACACTGATCAGCATGTGCGTGCATGTTGAAATTTACATTGGGTTTAGATTATAAATAAATATAAAACTAGCATATTCAAATAATTAATGGTCTACCTCATAAACATAACCGTGCATCGGCTTGTTTCACTCGGACACTTTAAGGAGGTAAAGCAGACCAAACCAGCTTTGAACAGCAGAAAGTGATGTATAGTGTCAGTGGTCTAGCAGTGTTTAGGCACAGGTTATGTCGCGGCAGTACAGGATCTGCACAGCCCTACTGTGGCTCAGTCTCGAGACTTAAACACTAAGCACGCAGCAGTAGTTTAAAAAACGTAAATGCATCGGCTGTGTCTCCAGCAGCAGTAACACGGCAAAGAACATGGCTCTGAGTCCAGTACAGCTACATGCATGCTTTACAGGATTGGAGGCAAGAAGTTTAATTAGCGGCATAGGTTTGTTTAAAAAAAATAGGACTTTTTACTCAAGGTAAAGTCCTAAGTACATGATGCTCTAAAATTTATTTTTGTTGAATTTATCTGAGTGTGTGTTTCTGTCCAGTCCCTTTTTGTTGAGGAGACAGATGGCAAGTGGGTAGAAGCTGTTGCACAGTCTGGATGCCTCGCCCGAATGCTTTGGTAACTTTTTCCAGATGGGTGAAGAGTGAGTGTGATGGGTGTGTCTGATCAGCCACAATGCTGGTGGCTTTGCAGATGCAGCGTGTGGTGTAGATGTCTTTGAGGGAAGAGAGACCCCGATCTTCTCTGCTGTCCTCACTATAGGGTCTTGCGGTCCGAGATGGCACAATTCCCAAACCAGACAGTGATGAAGCTGCTCAGGATGCTCTCAATAGTCCCTCTATAGAAGGTGGTAAGGATCAGTGGTGGAAGCTGGGCCTTGCTCAGCCTTTTCAGGAAGAAAAGGGTTTGTTGGGCTTTCTTGTGCAAGGAGCTGATGTTAAGGGACCAGGTGAGGTTCTCCTCCAGGTGGACACCCAGGAATTTGGTGCTGTTAATGATCTCCACAGAGGAACCGTTGTGTTCAGTGGAGAGTGGTCGCTCTGTGTCCTTCTAAAGTCAACAACCATCTCTTTTGTCTTATCAATGCCTATGTGCATGTGTGCTTCTGATAACACCATGCCTACTGAGCCTCAAACTGCAACATTTACAGAGATATTTCATGAGCCATAATGCTTATACGTTTTAACATGTTATATTTTTCCATTACAAGAGCATAACTTGTTTTATGAGTAAAACATACACACTCACTGGCAGCTTCATTGGGTACATCTGTACAGCTGCTGGTTAATGCAAATAACTAATCATTCAATTACATGGCAGCAACTCAATGCATTTAGGCATGTAGAAATTAAACAACTGATAAAGTTCAAACCAAGCATTAGTATGGGGAACAAAGGTTATTTAAGTGGCGTTAAAAGTGACATGGTTGTTGGTGCCAGACATGCTAGTATGAGAAAATGCTGATCTACTGAAATTTTCATGCATGACCATTTGTATGGTGAAAAATAAAAAATATCTAGTAAGCAGTAGTTCTACAGTAAGCTGGAGTGAGCAGTAGTTATCTGGGCAAAAATGCCTAATTGATGCCAGAGGAAAATGGCCAGACTAGTTGTAGCTGATAGAAAGGCAACAGTAACAATGTATCTCATATCTTCATGAATGTTCACCAATAAATATCTGAATTATAACAATAAACATTTCTTTATTAGTACTTTATAGGGAATAGCAGAATTCTTTTTTTATCCATTGTTTTTTTATGTTTTGCCACTGTAACCAACCATTTTATTTTATTTTTTTACCAAACTGCATTTTAACCAAACTGAACAATACATCATCTCATAAATACAAGATTTCAATTAGCTATATCTGGATTGTTGTTGAAAATTCATCACAATAGAATGAACTGAACAAAGAATTCTCGAACAAAGAATGTTCAAGAAATTAGGTAGCAGCTTTTGATGAATATGCTTGTTTCATATCAAATGCTAATGTGGACATGAACTAGACATTTCAGATACCGTGAGAAGCTAAGCTAAGGATAAAGCTTAAACCTCGGTCATAAATACTCTTATGAGCGACGGGTTTGTACGAATCTCCCGGTTTCAAAAAATTCGGGGCAGGGATCATAGTTTTCTACAGCCTCCTGAGGAAGTTGGTACGGCTGCCATTAAATTCTTAAGAACAGTTCTTGAAGTCATTCTCTTAGAAAAAAATGTCATAAGGTGGTCATACGGCACCCATATGTGCAACTTAAGGCACTCTCAAGTAGTTGGTAGGAACGTCTCCTGTCTGTCGGCACATTTTGTCATAGTATATAAAGTGGCAGCTATCCACTCTCTCTGTTGCTAAAAAATTATCAATTTCCGAGATGGCAATAATGACTGCAGTTGCACCTACTGCAGACGCAGTTGCAAGACAAAGAAGAAGAAGATGTAGCAGTTGTAGCTGCTGATTTGGTTCAGGTGCAGCAAGAAGAGCACAAGAGATCACATGATGGTCTATGCAAATAATTCAGATTGATAAAACATAGAACCCTACCTGCAAGACATGCAGAAATATACAAATGTAACAATCCAGAAATGTTGAGGAAATTAGTTGTTATCTCTTGAAAACTCTCAGAAGAAAATGAGGAATTGTACAGCACATATGCAGATACAATGACGTATTGCTGCCTTGTGAACACCTTATTTTTGCCTTAAAGATGCCCTATGAATGCCATACGAGTATTGTTTCATAGGAACGCTATAAGATACTTTACACTATATTATATATACTATTTATACCTATACTGTATAAACAACTTATTGTGTTCTTGCGGCATACTGACAGCCACCGTAGAAATATAGGCTTCTTTAAATGTCTTCTGGATCTAAATGATCCATGAACATCATACAATGCCTGGTAGCATCGTTAGCATTGGGAGGAAAATTGGAGCATGTTAAAAAATTTTGGCTGGCGCTTCACGACAACATTTTTACTTACTGCCTCAATAATGCCTCAGTATTGATTCTTAAGGGCCGTTATCGATTCGTTATTGATTCCTAAGCATGGTCATTATCCGTTTGCCAGCATTTGGCAGCCAAAAACCCTTGTTATAAATGTAGATGGAAGTTATTACAAAATTAACAAAGTAATATTTTAAGACAAATAGTGATAATTAGAAACCAATAAAGAGGTATATTGCCTATTAAAGTTCGTTGCACAATAGAAATGGTTCAATCTAAAATATACTGTATGTGATTTGACTATTTCTGTTATTTTCATATTATATTTCATAATCAATCTGATGACATGTTTACCATATATTTTTTATTTCTAAAATATATGTGGCCATTTCATTTCATTCAATACTTTGGAAAACATGAGTAAAATTAATTTCATACATTTTATTATTATTATTATTAACACATTGTTAATCACAAAAATATATTTACCCCCAAGGATGCCCAAGGAGTTTTCCCCTAGATATTCTGTACAGTAGTTGGTCACAAGATCTTCATCCGTAAGTCTACGTTTACTGTATGGCTTCTCAAGGTTCTCAAGGTGAAAGCGTCATCACCGAGAATAAAATAAGGCATGTGCCAGTCATCATTGCTTTTGGGTTCTGGTGGAGGAAAGTTGATGGTACAATCCTCTATGCACCCCTTTGGCTTACTGTCATTATATAGCTAAGTCTATAGGTCGCGAGAAATCGCAAGACATCATATTATCATGTGTTTAAATATAAACATGTCCAAAAAGAAAAAA
Organism: Clarias laeviceps; assembly: GCA_030014305.1. Classification (NCBI taxonomy): domain Eukaryota; kingdom Metazoa; phylum Chordata; class Actinopteri; order Siluriformes; family Clariidae; genus Clarias; species Clarias laeviceps. The sequence continues at coordinate 14,673,926 of JAQMYJ010000015.1, forward strand.
ATTTAACACCAGCTATTGTTGCTGTGTTGCTACCTATTCCCATACTGGGAAGAAAAGACAGCCCTGAGTTCCTTGTACAAATACATGAGTGATTCATAGGCTACTGTGTTGCTTAACACACACACACACACACACACATATATCCCCATCAAAAATTACAAGTTGCAGATTTTAACATTTGGACCATCTTTTACTTTAATTACGGTTATGGCATCATAAATATTGGTGGCAAAGTTGTGGCATTTTGTCAGAACACAGAGTCACATAAATTTTTCACAGAGTCAGACTGCTGGGTAAAGTCTTCTCCAGTAAATCCAAAAAGATTCTTAATGGATGGTGGCCAATCCATGTGTGCAAATAGTGTCTCGTGGTCCCTGAACCACTCTTTTACAATTTGAGTTCGATGAATCCTGGCATCATCATGTTGGAATTTGCCCATGCCATCAAGGGAGAATAAAATCCATTGATGGAGAAAACTTTTCATCATTCAGCATATTCAGGTAGTCAGCTGACCTAATTTTCAGGCGCATAATGTTGTTGAACCTAGACCAGACCAACTGAAGCAACCCCAGATAAAAGATAACATTGCCGCACAAAGGCTTGTATGGTAGACACTATGCATCACTTCATCCACCTCTCTTCATACCCCTGATCGCTCATCACTCTGAAACGGGATCAATCTGGATTCATCTGACCACATGACTTTTTTTCCAATGCTCCTCAGTCCATTATTTATGCTTCTTTATAGACCTTTTTTCCAATTAAACTTGTGATAGGTGATTTTCTTAATGATGCACAGCTGTTTAGGCCCAATCTCCTTGCATTGTGCATGTGGAAATGCTATTAAAAATTAGCTTGACCATTTTTTTCTTTTTTCAATTTGATTTTATCAAGCATTTCAGTGATATCTCATAATGCTCATTTAAGATGTTTTACAGATGACATTTCTTCCTGGAAGATGATGGTTTGCCACTATCTTTCCAAGTTTTAATAATGTTTTTTTTTATGTTTTTTTCTTTTCTTGATGCAGGAAAATCATTTTGACCACCCTGAAACAGAGTTCACATGACCACAGGATATCTCATCTGATATGGTTGTTTAAAAATTGAGAAGCTACAGTACTTTCTGCCTCACTTAGAGTTCAGTAATGATGTGTGGGAAATGACTGATAAAGCCAACTGAGGCCTACGTTAAATTTGAATTTTATTATTATTATTATTATTATTATTATGTGTGTGTGTCATCCAGCATATGTCACTGGTTTAACAGCTAATTAAATGTTACTACGAAGTTTCAGATCTGACATGTGATGCTACACAAGAATGTGAACACACTCAAGCCACTTGCATTTACTGATACACTTTCTCTCACAAACACATTGTTCTACTAAACATTTAATTCCAGTATTTTCATATTATGTAATTCATGGAACTCTCCATCCAAATACATACCCGGTCACTTAATGTGCACTACATATAAATAAAATAAGCTTTCATTACAAACTTGGGCACGAGACATTTTATTTACATTCATACCATAAAGTGTCATTAGCCTACATGTATTAAACACATGACTTAAAAACCTCACTGCATGAACCTGGCACACACAAATCCTATACTTCTTCATTGTTTAAAATTAGACCAAATGTTCATTATGTGCATGCTGCGTATTTACTGTTCGCAAAAACTATAATAAAACAATTGCTTCTTTGAACTAACACATGCAGTTAAATCTAGGCTAGCAGAACACAATAAGCAATATAAAAAGACACAGCTAGCAAAACATCCGCTGAAGTTTACTACTACAACTAGTCATTTGATGTGGATATCATTTGTACTCCTTTAAGTCCAAATCCCTTTTTTTTACTCTTTTATGTGCTGCTCTGGTTTTGGTATAGGCCTGCTGTCAGATTTTTTTTTTTTTGTGTGTGTTTTTCTATTACTAAAACGTTCAACCTTTAAATCTTGACCATCTATAACTACACTTTCTAATGTTGCTAAAAGTAATAACAAAACAGCATGGCTAATGGTGACTGACAACATGCAATTCCGATTTTAATGGTGAGAAGCGAAAGGGGATCTGGCTTGCAATGGCATAGTTCTGAGAAATCAGACATCGACAATGGTATGATCATAGCCTCATCTGACTGATAGGATTTAAAGAGATGCCGTTTAACTCGCTGTAAAATACTCAGTGAAAATCTGGAGGATGTGGTACTGTAGTTAGCAACAGCTAAAAAGAGTTTATTACTGAAACAAAACTGTTTAATGAATTGTTTTTATTAAAATGACATGAATTGTAGTCTGAAAAGCAGGGGACGCTTGGCTTCTATTGGCCCTGGGAGAAAATGCCACAAGAGAATACCAATATTCATAGAATTAAAAACATAAAACAGTACTGGGTTTTTGTTGAAACAAGGTGGTGTAGCTTGTGAGGTTGTGTTCATCCATGTTCATATGAAGGGCTCATTCCAAAATAATGAAAACAGAATGCTTATTTAAAAAACATACTCTAATATTAAACTGACAGGATGAGTTTTATTACAGAAACATGACCCCCATGTTATAGCAGGCCTATACCCATTAGGTATATTTCTACTAATCTATTTTTGACTAAGGCTCCTTCTCTTTCTAAACTTTTATGCCTTTAGTTTTAACAATACACCAATAGTGTCTCCAATAGTGGAGACTTCATTCATAGTTACTTGTGGATGCAATAGTTTTTCCCTAATGCAACCAGACTGTTGTTAGCAATCAGACTGTTATAAATCACAATGACTAAATGTTACTAAGATTATCTGGTTAAAACTAAGGTTAAGGTTAATTATGAACAGTAATGTAGCACTATATTGTGTCAAGCAAACATGAATAAACTATTATAAAGCACATGGTCCCAATATCACAATTCTAAGACGGAAATCTAAGGCAATAACTAATATGATTTAGTAATCCATTCATGCAGCAACATACAGCGATGACAACCCCAACTGGCTCTGATCCATAGCTGAAATCTGGCCTTGACATGCACAGATTTAGACAGCAAAAGTGCTTACCAATGAGCCATCATGACCCTTGGTGAGTGTTTCAGTTGCCTTATCTGGAGACAGGTGTCAGTTTCAGCGCAACACATACATAAATGCATCAGGTTGTGTTACTGATTATCATATATATACGAATACGATATAAAGGTTAATTCTAATCAACTGCCTCAAACAGTTGCATGTCATAAATATAGCATACAGGGTTTTCCCACCAAGATTGTTTTCAGACCTGTGGCAGGTTTAGTTCAATGGAAGATGAAATAACTAACTAACTAACTAACAGTGATGTTTCGTTTGTATGTAAGCGTGTCATGAGAGAGAGAGAGAGAGAGAGAGGTGCTTACTGCAGATTCGACTAGAGATTCTCAAGAAGAAGCGAAAAAAACATTACCGCACCTCCCATTCCCCTTGGTACTCGTTGCCTATCGCGCAAGACAGGGTGAAAAAAAAACCCCACACCCTGGCTCTCATCCTCGAGCCGTATGCAGCACTCTCGGAATGGCTTTCTGCTAAATTGCTCGTCGGAAAACAAGCTTGCTGAAAATCGCATAAGGTGGAGTGAAGGATATCAGCTATATTCAACCATCGCTTCTTGGAATTCAGATGCCTCTGTATGAACATACGTATTCGTAGTCGTCTTCAGGAGATTCTAGGGATTTAAGAAAAATAAATATTCCTGCTTTACGGTATGTAACGGTCAATTAAAATGTCTTGCAGCAGCGACATTCCGCTGGAAAGCGATCTCAGAAATGATTATTTAGTATGGATTTAGTATGGTGCAGTGTCAACAATCTGTTTCAGGCATTTTGGCTACGGTGTATGTGCATGCTTATGTATCGCAGTGCTGTTTTCTTTGGCTGTTGACGCCTTATTTTAATCGACTACAGCCAAATGCCTAAGCCTGCTGAAGGAGTGATTTTATTCAGCGAAAATCAAACGTTATACACGGTAACGTCTATCTCAGAGCCCCCTTGTTTCACTCTTAACCCACAGGCGTCCCCAAATGGAGAGAAACCAGTCATTCCTCTTTGTGGATCCGAGGAATATTCACCTTAATGACAACGAGTCGTTGTTCCAAAACAACTTCAGTGAGTTCAACGACGCGGATGACCTGTTTCCGCGCAGTGTGAGGATCACCATCGCACTGGTCTATATGATCGTGTGCATGGTGGGACTCGTAGGCAACTGCTTAGTGATGTTTGTCATTATCAGGTAAGCCTGTCCGTGTGTCCACATGGCTAATTAATAATGGTTTGGAATGAAAATAGTTGACAGAAAGCAGGTGTTTACACCATCGCACTTAAGTTTATCGGGAGTACATTTCGTTGTATTTGATGTGTAAGCCACAAATGCTAACCCTGTTGAGGTAAATTAATAAATAAATAAATCCAGTGTTTGAGCAGCTTCCAAAACACAGGCCAAGCTAGTGAAGCTTTTACACCATATTTGGCACCTGGTACGTTCGTTGTCAGATTCCTTATTACTCGACTACTAGTACTACATGACCGAATAAATAAAAATATTCCTGGGGGGGTGAGGTGTGTTTGTGTGTGTGTGTGTGTGTACAGTGTTAATTTAGTAACTCTAATTTTTAGCCAGGCATTGTCTGATTTTTAACGATTGCTCAGTTTATGTTTATAAACAAACTGTCACACCATCCACATACACTGTATATACAGTCATGGCCAAAATTGTTGGCACCCCTGAAATTGTTCCAGAAAATCAAGTATTTCTCACAGCAATGTATTGCATTAACACATATTTTGCTATACACATGTTTATTCTCTTTGTGTGTATTTTAACATGACAAGAAAGGGAGGAAAAAAAGCTAATTTGACATAATGTCACACAAAACTCCAAAAATGGGTTGGACAAAACTATTGGCACCCTTAACTTAATATTTGGTTGCACACCCTTTGGAAAAAATAACTGAAATCAGTCGCTTCCTATAACGATCAATAAGCTTCTTACACCTCTCACTCGGAATTTTGGTCCACTCTTCCTTTGCAAACTGCTCCCACCAACAATTTTAAGATCTGTCCACAGGTTTTCAATGGGATTTAGATCTGGACTCATTGCTGGCCACTTCAGAACTCTCCAGCGCTTTGTTGCCATCTATTTCTGGGTGC
>JAQMYJ010000015.1:14679850-14696026 GCA_030014305.1 Clarias laeviceps
CATCGAGAGAATGCCAAGAGTGTGCAAAGCAGTAATCAGAGCAAAGGGTGGCTATTTTGAAGAAACTAGAATATAAATGTTTTTGAACATGTTTTCAGTTATTTCACCTTTATTTGTTAAGTACATAATTCCACATGTGTTCATTCATAGTTTTGATGCCTTCAGTGAGAATGTACTCATCTACCAATGTAAATGGTCATGAAAATAAAGAAAACACATTGAATGAGTGAAAGTGTGTCCAAACTTTTGGCCTGTACTGTATACAGTAATATATACAGTATATATACACTCTGTATAAACATGGATTAACCTGTACTTACCTTAGTTATGTTTACTCGACCTTTCATGACTCTTTTTTACTTGCTTTCAGTACCCATAAGTAGTACATGCCTACACACCCTGTCACTGCTTATCTGACCATGTTTACTGTTATGTAGTGCAGGAGTAACAATTAGTTGACTCATTTGTGTGGTTTTCAATGAGGTATGAATGATTCAACAGCAAACAACCCAATTTGCCCCACTCCCACCCACTCAACATTTGTATGTTCAGTCAAAATCTGTTAGCTTTGCATCCTGCCTTGAAATTTGTGCTTATAAAGGCATTGGTCATTTTGTATGCATTGTGTAATTTATCTTTAGTGGTTAAAGTCCTACAGTCCTCCCTCAATTATATATACTGCCATAACATTATGACGACAAGCTGAAGATAGAGTAGGTGCCCTGTTTGCCAAAACACCCCTGACTTTTTGAGGCATGTACTCCACTAAACATTTGAAGGTATGCTATTGTATCTGGCACTTGTGAGTAGCAGCTCCTTTATGTCCTGTGAGTTGTGCAGTGGGGGCTCCAAAGAGTGGATTTGTTTTTCAGGCACATTGCATAGATGTTTGATTAACTGAGATCTGGAGAATTTTGAGGCTAAATCAACACCTCAAACTTGTTGTATACCTCAAAATATTAGAATATTTAATTTAAAGTTTGAGTAAATTATTATTTAATAAGTATAACATGTAACTATTGGCCTAGTTCAGTATATCAGGGAGGACTGCTGACTCGACCATTGTCCAGGACACCATCATCAACACCATCCAGAAACCACAAAAGGTCTTCATTGAAAAGGCTGGATGTTTGCAAAGTGCTATTTTAAAGTATATGAAAAATTTACTGTTTGCGAAAAGTGTGATAAATAAAACAGTAAATTAGCAACCCAGATGAACAAAGGTTTAAGAAGATTGTGAAGCAAAGTCAGCTTAAGAACTTGGAAAAGCTTCACAATGAGTGAAGTGAGGCTGGAGTAAGTGCATCAAGAGGTTCCACACACAGACATCTTCAGGAAATGGACTGCAGCTGTTGCAGTGATAGTATCAAGCCACTCCTGAACCAGAGACATCAGAAACATCAGAAGCATCTTACTGGCAAAGGGGGAAAAAAATAGACCACTGCTAAGTGGTCCATAGTCCTCTTTTCAGATTAAATTATATTTTTCATTTAGTTTGGAAATAACTATCCAATGTTAAAAGGAAGTGGAGAGGAACAGAATCTGGTGTGAGTCCACCATGTTTTTTCAAGTTTAAAGTCAATTGGAGATAGAAGCACACTTCATGCTTCCCTTTGCTGACAAGCGTTATTGAGATGCCAATTACTTTTTTCAGCAGGAAAAGTGAATTGGAGAAACAGCATCATGAAGCCCAAGGAACATACCAGGCAGGTCTGGGATAGAGTTGTGGAGAAGTTTAAAGCAGTGGTTACTGTAGGTTATAAAAAACAATATTCCAAGCTTTAAACATTTCATGGAGCACTGTTCAATCTGTCATTCAAAAAATGGAAAGATTTTTGCACAACTTTCCAAGACATGGTCTTCCACCTAAATTGACAGGCCGGGCACAGAGAGAAAGCCAAGAAGCCCATGGTAACTCTGGAGAAGCTGCTGAGATCCACAGGTGAGGTGGGAGTATCTGTCCACAGTCATGCATGAGTGGCTTGAAGAAAGTCATTGTTGAAAGAAAGCCACAAGAAGTCCCATTTGCAGTTTGCACCAAGCCATGATGGGGCCCAACAAACATGTGGAAGAAGGTGCTCTGGTTAGATAAAAAAAATCTTTTTTGGCCTAAATGCAGAAAAAAAATAATGGTCGGAACCATCCACACTGTGAAACATGGTATTGGCAGCATCATGTTGTGGAAATGCTTTTTCTTATACAGGGACAGGGAAGCTGGTCAGAGTTGATGGGAGGGTGGATAGAGACAAATACAGGATGCTAGAGTCTGCAAAGCACTTGAGACGAAGAAGAATGGGCAAAAATTTTACTCTCTAGATGTACAAAGCTGGTAAAGACATACCCCAAAAGACTTGCAGCTGTAACTGCAGCGAAACCTGGTTCTACAAAGTATTGCCTCACGGGGGCTGAATACAAATGCACACCACACTTTTCAGATATTTCTTTGTAAAAGAAATTATGTACCACTTTGTATTGGTCTATCAAATAAAATCCCAATAAAATACATTTCTGTTTTTGGTTGTAATGTGACAAAATGTGAAAAAGCTCAAGAAATATGAATACTTTTGCATGGCATTAAATACACAAAGGGTCTGTCCAGAAAAAGCCCAGCCAGTGTTAACCCTCCTGCTACCTTCGAATTTACTAACATATTTTATCCTTGGGGTCAATTTGACCCCAGCGATTTCAACCTCCAGAAAATTATCATAATAAAAATGATTACCCAAGTTTATATGAATATGAAGCAAAAAAAATATGTCAATCATTTATTTTGAGACTTTAAACACTGAATGGGGTGTCAAAATGACCCCCAAAGATAATAGGAGGGTTAATATAACGAGAATGATGCATGTCATCGATGTCCAGGCAGCCTGGAGTGGGCATGTGTGGAAAATAATGACTTTACTGTACTAGTCAGTGTGTGCAAAACACCACTAAATGAGAATGTATACTGTGGACATTGCATTTAAAATCACTGAGTGAGTAGAGCAATGAATCTGCATCAAATTTTGTGTTAGGCAAAATGATTTGGAATGATTCAGAAGTCTTTCAGGGATGAGGCAGTGACTGCAGCAAAAAATAAAAGTATGGCACAAGAGCTTCAAAGCTGGCCGAGAAAAGTTGAATGATCAACCTTCTGGAAGGTCAGCAACAAGCAGCTACAAGCAGAACACCTGAGAAAGTTGAATGTTTAAGGTCTTCAGTCAACAAAGATTTTCGTCTGACAGTGCAAGAACCAGAAGCATAATTAGTAGTTTGTTACATACTGTATAATCCTGGATACTTTCTGGTGTATATACGCTATCAGAGGAGTTCCCAGAGGTGCTGAGTAATTGTCGTGTTGGAAAACGACATGACATGCCCTGCAAAATGCTGTGTTAGCCAAGCTGGTAAAGTGTGCCCTCAATTTTGAGTTCAGAAATCTCAAAAATGGACTCATCAGGCCAAAGAACAGTTTTCACCTGATCTAACGTTTGTTCCTTGTGTTTCTTGGCCCAAGGAAGTCTATTTTGCTTGTTGTTCCTCTGAAGTAATGGTTTCTTTGCCGTAATTCGACCATGAAGGCCTGACTAATGCAGTCTCCTCTGAACAGTGAATGTAGAAATATGTTCATGGCTCCAATAAGCATGTATGTGGGCTCAAATGTGAGATTATGTAAATCGTCAGTTTCATATCTGTAAATGGGGGAGTATGATGTGACAATGTACATACTGTAATAAGAAGAAAGAAAAACCTCAAAATTCGGTGAACAAGTTTTAGTTTTTATATATTTTGTTGCTTTTTCCTGAAAAAGACCACGAGAAACTGGTCATGTTTTCTTATCTTATTTGAAATCGAAGATGATCATCATAAGAAATCATTTTTGAGAGACGTAGATGATTAAAGCATATGATCCAAGGTAAATTATTTGTGTGTAGAATGTACAGTGACATTCTAGACTTTGGATAATATACTTTTTAAAATATTTTTTTTATCATCAGCAGTGACTTTTACTATAAACAATTGCAGCATGAGTTATTTGTGATAGCCTGAATAGTAGGCTATCCATTCATTTACTCATTCATTCATTCTCAGCAATATTGGACATTGTTGGGATAAACAATGGTTTATGAAGGATTTTTAATTAACCTATTTGGTTTGATAGTTTCCAGAGTTCATGATTAGATTTTAACTAGTGCATTTATTACTGTCATTTAGATGATACTAATTAGACACATATTACTTAATTGTGTAACATAATTATGTCATGTTGTCAGATCTGTGTTTAAGGTAGGAACAATAGAGTTTATATATCATGTAGTGTGAATTAAAAACTTTAAACAAAAAAAAACAACATCAATTAAAAACCCTTTTGTTTCACAGCAGCTTGCAGTAGATGCTAAGACCAGCCCCTTGTTTTATGTGCTACACCAAGTTGATATGTGTAATTACTCGTTTAAAAATGTGCATCGTCAATATTCATTAATAAAATGCATATGATATAGTAAAAGGAAATGAATCTTGTATCCACACTGGGTTGCAGTATGTTAAATTCCCTTCAAATTAGATGACTTTAATTTTTGTAGAATCATACACAGTAGCTCAGGTCATGCACTTTTAAGACTCTCACTAGCCGATTCTATTAATATTATGTGCCAGTGATTAGCGTTTCTGAGATATTGATTTGGTGGATTTTAAAAATATGTTCAGTTGTACTTTTTTCCACTCAAGAATAAGACAATACACATTCTGTCCTTTGTGCGCTTATTTCCTAAGGAATAAAAGAGATACAGTAATCTTTAATGTGCAGTGAATATCTCAATATCAAACCAAGTTTACTTCACTGTGTTTAGGTGCTCATCTTTTATGGCCACTTTATAGCCAAATATCTCAAAATTTAACTTTGGGCCACCTTTTTACTTGGCCATCTTTTCAAGTCTACTGCCTGAATAAAACAAAAACATATTCCAGAGTCTCCACTCTTGCTTGCGTTGCTATGGTTATTTTTCAATGCTTCCCACAAACTCTGTCTTTTTTCACCGCTATGACACACACACTTGTCACTGCTGTCAGCACTGCGCTTAAACAAACAGAATCCTATTACTCAGATAAAATCCATACACATAGTAAAAGTATTGATTATTTTAAAACGCTGATATGGTATTGTTTTCAATATACCAACACTACTCTGTCCACCCCTCCTTCTCCCTGCATCATTTCATTCTGTTATTCTCCACCCAGATCATCAGGAACACATACACAGACGATGTAATGTTGCTTCTTTCAGCACTATCTGGAAGTAGTGGACTTGTTTGATCGGTTTTACAGCTAATAACTGCATATTGCATTTTGAAAAAAAAACTTGAGGCAATAAAAAGTGTAGCAAACTTGCAGCAATGCGGTAGAACACAGACACAGGGAGGCGGAAAAAACTTTTAAAATGTTTATATTTGCTCAGAAGGAAAAGGGTAAATGTGAGAAGGTGAATCAGGTGCAAGCTTTGTTCTCCATGGGTTGCACAGTGTTTTAGCTGATCACATGTCAACAGGTCTGCCAGTCGGCAATGGCTGATGCTTCCAGGTCATGGTGCAGAGTGTCTTCGGTTAAATTTGTACACAGAAGGCAAGCATTTAGTGTACCGATTTCAGAGCCGATTTCAGTGTACTTCAGACAGCAGCTCCCTCAGTACATACCTCTAGGGTAGACCATCGGCATTTCTCCTGATCTGTGCTTGACCAGAATCAGAATTATTGGAGAGAGAAACCAGCATGTTTTTAGGGGGTAAAGACTTGTATAACTAACTATCTGTTGTAAAGTCACATGATCAATAAAGTAATATGGCAGTCTGCCACATAATATCTGAGGTTCTCTTATCAGTCTACTGCAGCATACCTTTTTACTGAAGTGAAGAGTTTTTAATCATATAGAGAACCAGGGGCTCCTCCATGTTGAAATCTTTTGAGACAACATCAGCCAGATTAATTTCTGATACATCTGTATGCAGGATGAAGGGCTTGCTGATGTTGGAATTGTATGTCAGGCAGCTAGTGAGGTGTCTTGAGGGCCTGGAACACCTCCCTGCCCATTTTACCTTGTGTGGGTGTCACTTATTCATCAGGTCTGCAAGTAGGGAACGTTGGGTATAAATAAAACGTAATATCTGGCCAGCCCCAGAAAGGCCCATACACTACCTGTGTCCTAGTGCCGGGGTGGAGGTATCCATGGCTGGTTGTTTTTCTTCTCCTGCCTTTAATCTAAATGGCTGTGGGCAAATTGAGGCCAAAGGGGGAAACCCCTCACTGCCAGTGGCTCGAGAGGTACTGAAAGCTATTTCATTAATGTAGCAGGGTGGTACTGAACCCCCAGTAAGCATTGGTCAGCATGCGTGTGGAAATAAATCTAGCTCTCCGCAGGTGCTCATCCAGGGTCACAATTCAGACACAGACATCTGGTTGAGTCTTCTGAAGTCAGTACATAACCCTGATTGTGTCATCGGTCTTGTGGACTAGACCAGGGCCTATGGTCCCATGTTGCAGAATTTATTTTCTTGCCCTTTATTTTCATGTACACTGGCTCATGTAATATTGGAATCAGAAGCTTGCTAGGAAATATCTCTGCACTCCTGCCAAGCTAGATAATGAGTCTGTCTCATAAACCTTTGGCAGCACTTCTCCATGATAAAATAATGCCCCAACATAATAATAAAAAAAAAATAATAATAATCATAATAATAATAATAATTATTATTATTATAATAAAAATAAATGTTATTTGTATAGTACATTTGTATAGCAACATTTATCTTTACAGAAGTGTAAGTGTATTTACAGTATAACATTTTTTAAATCATGGATTTATCAATTTTCCCTTAATAATATAGCTGAAGTGAAAGGTGGCAAGGAAAAACTTTGAAAGGAACACATTATTATTGAGGGGCACCAGATAAAATGATTATAAATTGAACTCACTGAGCATTAACATTAGTTGATGCCAAGTGCAAATGCCCTAACTACCTCTAGGCGTTTTATCTGCTTACTTGTAAGTAAAATAACACGGATCATCACACACACCTTGTCATGGAACAACTGAGCAGCAAATTGTGTTTTGGTCCCTTAAAAAAAGAGGAAAACATATACAAATTGTTGCAATTCCTACACGATATACTGTTGAACATAAATGAAATTAAAGTTAGTACTTTTGGTTCATAATTATTACTTAATTTCAATTCTAACATTATGTGGTAGTAGGCTATCATTCTAAGTTCAGGCCTTTTTGATTGAACATGGTGACGCGGTTTGTTTTTGTGTTTGTGACTACTGAAAGAGCAAAATATATCATTTTTGTTGTAACATGAGTGATGGGAGCACTTGCTTATTGCGCCCTAGCTTTGATCACACTCTTGCCTCCTGCATAGATGATTATCTGTTCTGCTCATCCGGTGATTCCTCTGTTATCAGACCGCCTGCTGCCAATTAAATGGCAGGCAGGGGTAGGGGTGGGCTGGCGTCTGTAAGATGACTGTGGGCAGACTTGGTGTCAGTAGTTACATAAGATTATTGATGGAGTATCATGCATAAGCAATAAAGACTGTCTTTACAATAGGAACAGTTATGTTTCTATTGCATTAACAAGCTTTAATATGTACATTTATCTGCTGGTTTTACAAGGTTCTTTGCATAAAACTAGAGGGTGAGCCAGAGATTGTAAAGCCTGTTCTGTCAAACCCATTAAAATCAGTGGAAAGTTATTATATGTCTTTGTTACAAATAATACTGTTTCACTGTGCTCTAATGTATATGTATAATAAAGGCTTTATAAAGGCTTATTCTTTAATTTATTTAAGTAGTTTCCTTAACAAAGGCCTTAAATTCAGTTTCATAAATAATGTGATATTAATCCTATGGTGTATTTAATTAAAAAAAAATGTGAATCTAAATCAGAATATTTTTTGATTCACACAGATTTTTATTGGGTTATTTGTTTTTAACATTTGTTTTGAGCCTCAAAATATTTTAACTTAACTTATGGGCCAACTTGAGTCTTTCTGTTAGTGGTGTTCATGCTTTAAGGTCATAATGAATGTAATTAGCTACATTTCTTTTGGAAGGATGTCTGGAATTGATATGACTGGACAAAGCAGAGAACTGTGTCTGTATTTCAATATATTTCTAAGCCAGATGGCTGTTCTTGCACTACAAAGAAAGTAGAATAAGTGAAAACAAAACATAAGCTGGAGATGAAAAATGGTAGTGGTGACAGCACCAGAAACATTAAATATGCCTAATTACTTACTGTAGTTCATGTTACATAGTGTATTTTTTTTTAATTGACAGCTTCATGAAATAACTAATTGGACTGAGCCAGGTTTGTTTATGTTATTATACTTGAAATGAAGTTTGTGGATTTATGAAGCTTTCTGCCAGAGATCACAATGGTGCATCTGTTGCATCTATAAATGGCTGCTCTGCAAGAGCTCACAATGCTGCTGCTTTTACCAGGATATTACAACCATTTGCACTAATAAACTCTCAGATGGAATCTTATGGGATTACAAGTTTATATTGGCAAGGATCATTTCCACATGTTCAGTTGTTGCTCTTAGATGTGTGTGTGTGTGTGTGTGTGTGTGTGTGTGTGTGTGTGTGTGTGTGTGTGTGTTCATTCAAGCAATGCATTTAGTGTTCACAACTGTTTACGTGCAGAAATCTGTATGAATAAAAAGAAAGGTTTTGTCTCTATATTGGTCAGAGCTCTCAATGATATCTTTATGTTTCATACATTGGAGGACCTAAAACCAGTCAGAAAAAAATCCTGTCTATCTGTCTGTGTGTCTGTAAGTCTGTCCAACTGTTTTCATCATAGCATCACACTAAACTGGCTAGACAGAATTTAATGAAACTTAACCTTTGGTATTTGCCTGAAGTTAAATCTGCGCCATAAATGAAATCATAATGTTGAAAGGCCATAATGAGCAGTTTTATGCCAGTTACATTTATGATACGTTGCATCGTCTGGTGCTTTTTTGGACAAATATAGCGCTTTTTTACCTTAAGGGAGTGGGCGTGGCTCTACGCGTCACTCAACAAAGCCAATCAATGAGATAGTTTACCGTACTGTAAATACACAGAAACTACTGTAATGCATCTACAAAGCTCCCAAATACGTATGAAACACCAGCAAATGTGTGCCACAGCATGGGGTTACTCAAAAAAAAGGCAAGTACAGTAGAGTATGAACACTGAACCTTAAAAGATAGATCAATGTATGTTAATTCTTGCTGCAGCAAATATGAGTTTGTCTCATATGTTCTGAAACCGTGGTGCAAATAAAAAGCAGTCATGCCACCATGAGATAAAACACAAGTCATTAGAGAAAAAATATCCGCAGCAGTCTAAGGTAAGGCCATGTAAAATACCGAACTGAGAGCACATTGTTGTGCGCTAAAATCAAATACAAATCAGCTTTTGAGTAAAAGTGATGTTATGAACAGTTTTGTGACAGATTTAATAATCTACTTAAAACAGGGAGTGTATTTGGCTGACAACGAAAGACGCACAACTTAGCGAAACAAGGCAGAAGATACTCAACCTTACAAAATTTAATTTCTTTGTATTAATAAGTTAGGCAGAGAGTTCTGCCATACAGAAAGATAGGCCAGACATGTATGTGGACTTCAACCTGAAATAATAATATCATTGACTACTATTAAAGCTGATCAGCTTAATTTAGCTTTAACCTTTTAACTAACTCTTTATCCATTAACTACGAGTACTAAAGCTATTAATAAGAAAGGCCTCTGTAAGCACATGAAATGTGTATGTACATAACAACACAATCAGAAAAATACTGAATAAGTATGTTTTTATGAAGTGTGACTAGGAAAAAGCCACTTTTCTACAAAAAGAGAACAGAGCACGACCTTGCGCTCTAAGTGAATAATAATAATAAAAAAAAGAAAAAGAAAAAAGACTAGATATTGAAATCTGTTGTGCTTTTGTTCTTGACACCTAAGGTAATAAGAGATTGATAAGAACTGCACAATTGTCATTTATGCACATACCTGTATAAATGAAAACATAGAACTAAAATAAGAAATAAAAGATATTGTGGACTTTTTCCCATAACTGTATTTTGTCTATGTATTTTATTATGTCAAACATCATTAAACATTTGAACAATTAACATAAAACTATAGAAAATGAGTTTTTGTCCTATGTTTAATACTTGTGTTTCATCTGTAAGTACGCTGTACTCAGTTTCTACTAAACTGATTTGATCAGAATTCCTTTTAACATAGGTCTAATATTATATATTCTTGCTCTTTACTGTCCTCACTCAAGCAATTTCTACACTAGCTCCTTATGCTTATTACTACTTGCATTGCACATGTCATTATGGGGATTTATATTATCTTTCAGTTTCTTACAGAACTTTGGTCTTGTTTATATTCATTTGAGCTTTCCTGGACTTTTTATGCTGTACAGTGAGCCAAAAGCACTGTAATCTCTGAAGGCGATTTGTCAGGGCTTCACTGCAGCTGCCTTCAATTTGTGGGTCTGTCTGCCTTTAGTCTTGTCTTTAGTATGTGAAAATGCATGCTCTATAAGGTTGAGATCAGGTGACCGACTTGGCCAGTGAAGACCACACGTTTCACATTTCTTTGCCTTGAGAAACTCTAGGGTAGCTCTCGTTGTATGTTTTGGGTCATTATGCATCTGCAATATGAAGTGGCATCCAAACAATTTTGCAGCATTTGGCTAAGTATGAGCAGAGGGTATAGCCCTATATACTTCAGACATCATCCTGCTACTTTTATCAGCAGTCAGGTCATCAGTAAACATCAGCGACCCGGTTCCCTTGCCGTACACGCCATGACACAACACTCCCAACCATGTCTGACAAATGATATGGTATGAGCTGTTCTTTTACTTCTTCATAACTTTTTTTTTTCCCACCATTATGGTACATGTTAATCTTAGTTTCATCAGTCCAAAGAACCTTTCTCCAGAACGAGCCAGGCTTTTTATGTGTTTTCTGGTGTTTTATGTTTAACCTGGCCTTTTTGTTTTTGAGAATTACCAGTGATTTTGACCTTAGCCACAGGCCACATCTTCAGTGTTTCATTTCAGGTACATGGGTGGTGTACAGATGCCAAATGCAGAAAAACTGCACTATTCCAGGATTTATGAATCAGACCCACCATATCACCAAAAACACCTCATGCCAGCTGTCAAACATGATGATGAATGGTTGATAGTTTGGGCTTGTTTTACAGCCAAATGACTTGGGAACCTCAGGCAGTCACTTCTTTTTTTGTTTTGTAGAAATATTTATAACTTACATACCAGGAATGAAAAGGTGTTATAATGTATAAACATGCAGACACAGACAAGCATACTTATTACATACATATTATTGTTATTGTTGTTGTTGTTTGTTGTATTTATTTTTATTAGTGACAGTTAGGGAAGTTTCCTGGTTTTCTGAACAGCTGTGGTGGGGTTGTGGTAAATGTTTTAGCTTGAGCTTTGCTGCTACTATTATTATTGGAATAGAAATGGTTAATTCACAGTGATTTGTTTGGTGGAGATTCCAAATAATATAAGACAAATGATAATTGGATTGAAAAAGCTTACTGTTATATAATAAAGAAAAATGTGTAAACAGTAATATGATCATTACAAGTTTGTTACAGATTATGTTAGTGGTTTTTGAGCAAGCTGCATTTTTTCCCCATTGTTGTTTTGCATTTTGTGTTATGTAATTTGTTTTGGTATTAACAAAAAAAAAAGGATACTGAGAGGTCAGACTACATATTTATGCTATGATGCTAATAACTGTGCAAGGGACATCCCACAACAATAACTATTAAAAAAAAATAATAATAAAAGCTGTAATATACAGGTGCATCTCAATAAATTAGAATATCATCAAAAAGATTATTTATTTCAGTAATTTAATTTAAAATAATTATATACATATATTATATAAATCCTTTACACACATACTGATATATTTCAAGTGGTCATTTCTTTTAATTTTGATGATTATGGCTTACAGCTAATGAAAACCCAAAATTTCCGTATCTTAGACAATATTGTGAAAAAGTTAAATATTGGAGACTCATTATGTCGCACTTTAATCAGCTTATTAACTCAAAACACCTGCAAAGGTTTCCTGAGCCTTTAAATGGTCTCCCAGGCTAGTTCAAAAAGCTGGCTGTTCACAGATTACTCTATCCAAGAAAATTAACGGAATGTTGAAGGAAGAGAAAAATGTGGTAGAAAAAAGTGCACAAGCAAAAAGGAATATCCGCAGCCTTGAGAGATTTTTAAAACAAAGCCCATTCAAGATTTTGGGGGAGACTCACAAGGAGTGGACTGCAGCTGGAGTCAGTTCTTCAAGAGCCACCACACACAGACGTATACAGAACATGGGCTACAACTATCGCATACATTGTGTCAAGCCACTCTTGTCCCAGAGACAATGTCAGAGGCGTCGTACCTGAGCTAAGGACAAAAAAGACTGGACTGTTTCTCATCGGGCCAAAGTCCTCTTTTTAGCTGAAAGTAAATTTTGCATTTTATTTGGAAATCAAATTCCCAGAGTATAGAGGAAGAGAGGAAAGGCCGAAGTTGCTTGAGGTTCAGTGAAAAATTTGCACCGTCAGTAGTGGTTTGGGGAGCCATGTCATCTGCTGGTGTTGGTCCACTGTGTTTTATCAGGGTCAACACAGACATCTACCAGAAAGTTTTAGAGCACTTCATGCGTCCATCTGCTGACCAGATTTATGGAGATGCTGATTTCATTTTCCAGCAGGGCACCTGCCCACACTACCAAAAGTACTAATACTGTACCTGGTTTAAGGACCATGGTATTCCTGTGCTTGATTGCCCAGCAACTTAACAACGTAAATCCATAGAAAAAAAATCTATGGGGTATTGGGACCAGGAAGATGCGAGACACCAGACCCAACAACACAGAAAAGCTGAAGGCCACTATCAGAGCAACCTGGGCTTTCATAACACCCTAGCAGTGCCACAGACTGATCGCCTCCATACCTTGCCACATTGCTGTAGTAATTCATGCAAAGGGAGCATACCTTTCAATAGTCCAACATTTCTGTGTTAAAAATCACACCAGTAAATATATTGGTCTTAAGTAATATTCAAATTTTCTGAGATACTGAATTTTGTTTTCATTAGCTATAATCATCAAAATTAAAATAAATAAACACTTGAAATATAACAGTCTGTGTGTAATGAATCGATATAATGTAGATGTTTCACTTGTTGAACTGAAATAAATATTTTTTTTAATTATATTTTAATTTATTGAGATGCACAATTCAGGTTGACAAAATTAATTTATTCATCCATCTTCTACACTGCTTATCCTGTACAGAGTTGCAGGGGACCTGGAGCCTATCCCAGTGTACAAGGCGGGGTGCCAATTCATCACAGGGCACACAAACACGTGACACCCACTACAGGCAATTTAAGAATGCCATTTAATTGTGGGGAGGGGAGTCTCCATGGCAAGGGGGCATTTTAGTGCATAATGTTTATTCTTTTGCTTAAGTGCCAATCGAACAATTAGATACAAGTGATGACGTCTTATCAGCAAGTACTTTCCTGTGGAAGCAGAAAAACAACATCATTTTTTAAAGCAGTGGTCTCCAACCTTTATTGCACCGTAGACCAGTATTATTTATTACAATTTTCCTTGGACCGGTTTATCGCATGTTCGTAACAAATCAAAACATATTAAATACAACCTTAACAGGATGCAGAATCGGTGTGAGCCCTAAGCTTGTGTCTATCTAGGAGAGATGGATGACAATCCCAACTAAAGTGGATTTCTTATATTCAGTCTGCTCTGTTACTGTTAATGCAGACAACCCTGTGTCATGAACATAGTTTTTTTGGGAAATGGAAGCAGGATTTTCAATGCTTTTATGATGATCTCAGGATATTCCGCTTTGATTTGAATCCAGAAAGTCAGCAGAATTAAAGTTGTCTCAAACATACTTTTAAGGCCACATGTACAATATAATACAAAGTGCCTTTGGACTTGTGACTTACCTGTTGCAATAAACGCGGTAAACTCAAGGTAGGACTCCTGGAATTTTCTTAAATGCGGCTAGTACTGGTACCAGTTCATACTGCTACTGTGAGAGCAGTGGACTGAGAGGCAGTAAATCTCGCTGATGCCAGATGCTGTAAAAAGAATAAGAAGGGCATACACAAACACCCACATAAACACACACAGTATATATGATCACCCAGAACCCAATCGGGAACCACTGCTTTGACCGAATATACATTGCCAAATGGATCGCAGCAACTGGCAATCCATTTCTCTTTCTGTGCTATTGTACCAGAAATCCTGGATTTTTTAACCTGGATTTTGTCAACCTAAATTTGAAGACTCAAATTTTGTCAACCTGAATTTTTGGCTCTGTTATACGTACTTCCATGACAGTAATAAATAAAAATAACTAATCAATAGCACCGGTGCTTTATTGTAGCCAATTGCGGTATTTCAACATTGCATGCGTTAGTTTAAATCGTCATTAATTTTATCAACATAAGGTAAATGTCACAGAATTTGTTAGGTTGTTTGAAATTAAATACATAGTTTTCAGTATAGAATTTATTGTTATGAAAGTTTTTATTGCTCAATCTTAACATTTAATCTTAACTTTTAGTTATTTCTCTTTACTTCTCTGTAGCATTCAATCTGTATTCAGTGTAACAGCTGGAATAAATGTGTCAGGTTTAATTAACTAATACAGTATATCCCAATTGGAATTGTACCTGCCTGTTTCTGTTCATAGTGTAGTATTAATTGTAGTTTTTATTGTGTGTGCATGTGCATGTGTACAGTATGTGTGCGCGCACTAGTGTGAGATCAGTACCTTATGCTAATAAAAATGATAGCAATATAAACTAAGGCATGTGATGATAATAGCAACAGAAGAAAATGTAATGGATTGACATATTTGCAGACCAGCTTATGATTGGATGGTATTTATTGACTCTGATTGGCTGCCAGTGAGTGAAAACAGTGTTGTGTTAGGTATACAGATATTGAGTGTGTGCAGGACAGAGTGGAAATACAGTTTAAGCAAGCAGAAATACAATTAGGCATGAGAGAGTCTCTTTCGGTGAGGAAGAGATTTTGACTCCCTGAGTAAGAGTGGGAGTGAGTGGAAATAAATTTTGCACACAAAACAAAGACTTTTATGCCTAGGTGCTTTTCACAAAAATAGGGATTAATCCAAAACATATCATTAATAACAGATTATGGTAATTACAACTGAACATGAGTGTGAATGCAATTGGTTAGTTCTCTCTCCGGATGCCCTACTGGTAGTACAATGTGTTTTTTGTACATCTATTCATCTATTCATTCACATTTAACTTAAATAACATTTAATGAATACATTTTTTTTTAAACTTATGAACAAGATGTTTTCTGAGTGGTACAACAGGTACTTTAAATATGTGATCATTCTTAAGTTTGAATGCCAAGAGAAGATCTTGCACTTGACCTGGGATGTATGATATTACAGTATGCTGTGTCTCGTCAGTTAATGAAAAAACTAGCCAGTCATGCTGCACAACTGCATTGTCAGTCTGAAATTGTCAGATTCCTTAAAGCCTTGTTCACACGGTGTCCAGCGTTTTTCGTGCGTTCGTAGCGGCCGGTAAGCGCGGATCAAGCGGCGAGTGTTTTCTACACATAGGAGTGAATGAGAGTGTTCACACGGTCTTTTGTGACGTGCGTTTGTCCGGCTGCGTGTTTATACGGCATTAAAAAAACGTTGCATGCAGCTTTTTCTTGGCGTTCAAATCCCAACAAACGCAAGGAAACCGCTTCTAGTTCGTTTTCTTCGCGTTCACTTTACGCTTCGGAGGACCGGATATATCCCATGATCCTACATGCTATACATAAGGAAATGTCGAAAAGGGCAAAATAAAAAAAATATATTGTTGAAAAACGTACGCGGAAATCTTCGCATTTCTTCATTTAAACCACAAAAAAAACTTCCTTTAATCCGACGTTGTGCAGTCAGGAGTGAACCCAGTAGCGGCGGTCTTTCCTATCCGGTTCCCGACACTGCCTCCACAGGTTAAAACACAAACTACAATTTGGGCTGCAGGCTGACTTTAGACAGAGACAAACGAACGC
>JAQMYJ010000015.1:14752126-14762580 GCA_030014305.1 Clarias laeviceps
TTCCCTGTTGAGTCTGGTTCCTCTCAAGGTTTCTTCCTATTACCATCTCAGGGAGTTTTTCCTTGCCATTGTCGCCTCTGCTCATTTTGATTCATGCACACTCACATTCCATACAGACTTAAATAATTGTGTAAAGCTGCTTTGCGACAATGACAATTGTTAAAAGCGCTATACAAATAAAATCAAATTGAATTGAATTGAATCTTGTGGATTTTTGTAAGGACTGGCAGGTTGATGAGAGCCTATTACTTGAATCAACTGGAACTTGAACTGGAAGAAAAACTTGAACTGGAACAAAACCAGCAAAGTGAAAAACTTGAGAGAAACCAAAGTGAAAAAGAGAACAAACCTTGTCCTGGGTGACACCAGATAATGGGACTATAAATAGAAATTATACAGCTTAAGAACATTAATATCTAACCCTTTAAAAGAATTTTTTGGCCATTGCATATATTTGGGGTATCCAAGTGGAACCATTCACAGCATCACAAATGCAGAAAGCTTCAAGCAGATGTAGAGTATTAAGATAAACCAGGTCAGTTTGGAGGGTGAGAGGAGAACAAATTATTAGACAGTCTCTTATCCTGTAATTGGTAAAAATGGTGTACATCATTATAAAGTGAACAATGGGAACCCATACATCTAGCTATGAAAATATAACTAGGGCAGCCAGAAGGTAACACAGGCACCCTGGGACACAAAGCATCATCCTACTACACCAACAAAACTAAGTGATCACAGGAAAGACCAATAACTCACTCAGGTACTTTGGTGAGACACCTCAAAATAAAGTGTCATTAGTAATCATATAACCATGAATGGATCTGGATGCTTGATTGAAGGTAATTTGATGAAGCGGAAATTGTAGTGGAAATTGTAGTCTGCAACTACAGATTTTGTGGGTGTTTGGAAGGTAATAGCTCTCCATTATTTAACTTGATGTGTTGTTATTATTAGATTTTACAATGCTTTCATGGAACATTTCAAACACTCACTAACAAAACTAGATTTATAAGGCATGTGGTGACACAGTGGCATAGTGGTTAGCACTGTGGCCTCGCACATTTGGTGTCGAGGGTTTGATTCCTGTCTCGGGTCTGTGTGTATGGAGTTTTCATGTTCCTCCCATGCTTGGTGTGTTTCCTCCCACTGCCCAAAGATATGCAGATTAGACTAATTGGCGTTTCCAAATTGACAGCAGTGTTTGAATAAGTGTGTGTGCCTGTGTGTGTGTGAGTGTGTGCATGTGTCCTGCAATGGATTGGCCCCTGTCCAGGGTGTATCCGCCTAGTGTGGAAAGGCACCAGGCCTCTCGAGATCCTGTACAGGATAAACGGTATAGAAAATGAATGAATGAGTCAGTTGTCATCCAGATTAAACATATGAAGAATGCAACATAGTGTGCTTAACCAATAAATATACACATTCTGATAAACTTGAAGCCTCAGTATGGTGAGCCACAAGAGTGCATGATATTCTTATATTCTCTCTTCCAATCCTAGTCTGTATCCCTTGTTGTTTTTATTATCTGCCTTATGGACTATTGAATGTTACATTCTGTATGACATAACTGCCTGATTTTTGGACTGTGGACATTTGGCTTATTAAAAAGATCACACATGATTCCTCACCATGCTCTTGAGTCACCTAGTCAGCTAGTAGTAAGCTTAAATTGGTTTTAAGTCCAGGGGTAGGACCCCTTAACTCTGTGCCCCACTCAGCCTAGCTACACGCAGTGCTTTTCCCAAGCCTCATTAGACAATGGACAGGTTGCAACAGGAAATTCAGCTGGTCAAAAGCCTGTGCTAGATCATGGTACCCGTAGGATAAAAGGGACAAAGACAAGGAAAAAACTGTATATATGAGATCTTAATTATTCTAGCATGAGACACAGCAACTGTCACTGCACAATTCGTGAAAAGGTGAAGCCTAAGGCAGGGAAATATCTTTCACAAATGAAATACCAGCTACATGTACACAGAATATGGCAGCAGGTGTCTATACAGCAGAGATAAAAACTTATAGGGATTAGGCAGACATGCTCTTTTCTTCCCTTGTTACTTGGGCAATCAGTGTGACTGTCACTGGAAAGAAGTTGTTAAAAATGTGCTTTGTGTGTGATGATACTGTCCAGTCCACGGTGTCTGTGGTTGTGTGTTTGTACATGAGCAGAGAGTTAGCTAGGTGGTATGTGGTGTGTTTTTAAACAGTGTTCACTACAGTGTTGTGTGTATAGAGTGTCCACAGAAGAATCCAGATGATACAATGATACAATGATCTCTGCAAAAAAAAAAAAAAAAAAAAAGATTTTTTGGAGAGCCTTCTGTTTTGCCTGGGTGGTGTTTCTGAACCAGACAGTAATGCCACATGTGCCAGTGCACTCTATAAGTCCTTGGTAGGGCTGGATGAGGGGGCAATGGCTCAGTCCAGCCTTCTTTAGCATCCTAATGAAGTACAGTATGGCAGCTACTGGGCCTTTTTCAGTGAAGCAACAGTGTTTTTGGTCCAGCATAGGTTTTCTGTAACATGAAGGCCCAGAAACTGTCAATTCTCTCCAAAGGGTGGGCAGAAGGTGGTTGGGTTTCTTCCAAAAGTCTATGATAAATTCTTTGGTCTAATCTATCCTGAGGATGAATTTGTTTTCTTGTCCATAGGCGTGAATGTTTTTGATGAGGTCCCTGTAATCAGACTTGTCCCCATTCTTGGCAAGGCCCAGAATGGTTGTATCATCTCTGTATTTCATGAAGACACTGTCCTAGGTGCCGACACAGTCATGGGTCTGTTTTAAATTAAGGTGGAAGTTTATTGTTAAGTGAGAATAAAGAAAGACCACAATTATGAAAATAAACAAGAAACAAAATAAAGCATAATTTAATGAATAAAGAGTATGTGATGACAACAGCAAAAGACAGAGAGTGCTGTATATGTGCTAATTAACAGAAATGTAAATCAAGTGCAAGTAGTTTTGTAACAGCCAGTTAAAGTGCAGCAGTTGGTGGGAGAAGAAGTACGGCACCATGTTAGGCATTCTATACATAAATAGATGTTGCCATCACCCGTGTTGAAATAAATTGTAAGGCAGCTATCCACAGTCCTTAGAAAAAATTTCAACTTGTCCCTGAGGCTTGTGCTGCCACATTTCACATATACATCCTACCCACATTTGCTCCAAACCAGTTTGCCTACTGAATAAATAGGTCTACAGAAGATGCCATTGCCACTGCTCTTCACACTGACCCAAATTAACCACCTCTCCTCCACAATTATACTCAGCACCAGCACTGTGTGTTGAGCCCACTTTCTATGCCTTCAACACTCATGCCTGTGCCCCCACTTAACTCACCATTACAATTTCAAGTTGAAGCTGAGGATGCAGCTGTGGTTCGACTCACCTCAGGAGAAGACAAGACAATCATCCCCTAAACTCCTCAAAAAGCAAGGAACTTATCATAGACTTTGAGAAGTATAGCAGCCCCTGATACACTATAAATTAGTACAGACTGCATGGACAGGGTTCATACTTTCAAGTTCCTGGGTATGCACATCATAGATGATCTCTCCCAGACTACAAAAACCACAATATTGTATTACTGCAGCAGACATGAGAGCCCTTCAGAGGGTCATTTCCACCACCCAGAAAGGAAGAGTTAGGCCAGATTTCCACTGGGGAGCTACTGTAATCTCTGATGTAACTTGTTCTGTCATCCTCAGCACAGCTTCATGCCACACTGAAAGCATTTCAGCGGTGGAGAGCCTTGACTTGACAGTTGACATGGTATGAATATTCATGAGTATAGCACTACCTAAACTGACTCAACGCATCTTTTTTAAGATTCCTTTCTCTGAATGGCTGAATATTTGAACCATATCAGAGGGTTTATCCAAATAAGCATTGTACTGTAATGTAAATATGCCCCAGACATTTCGTTTGTTTATTTATTTTATTAGCCATATTAATTTATTAATTTCACTTAATTACTTGGTTTTGATCTGTAATGTGTACTCTTAAGTAAAATAAAATGTTAAAATTCGCTATTTGACCAGTGGGTTGTTGTTTTGAGACACGTCTCAGAAGCAGCTTCCGGCCATTGACTTGAGTGGGAGTGATCATCTCCAGGGACCGCAGCATGGCCAGAGCATGCCGCTTTTCCGCTCTTGATGTAAATAGGGAGTTATTCTGCTCTCACTACCGCAGCAGAGCAATCAATGTACTGAAAGACCTATCCCACCCTGGACACCATCTTTTTGACCTGCTCAAATCTGACATATGCTACAGGTCCATCACATCTTGTACAAGGAGATTTAGCTTCTATCCCAGACCCATATGAAAACTAAACAATACCAAAAATTGGCACTGACTTTAAGGAACCATTTGCACTACATTCACCTACAGTTTACTTTATAGACATACCTGCACTTTAGTACATATTTTTTCCCAACTGCATTGTCGGTATCAACGACCACTGCAATCAAACATATGTGCAATATTTCATATGCAATTAATATCTTATTAATATCTGTACTCTTTTCTCTTTTATTCACTCACTCACACACTCATCATTTATACCACTTTATCTAGTATACCGGGTCACAGCTATCTCAGCTATCTCAGGAGCTATCTCAGGAGTATTAGCGTATGAGGCTGGGTACACCCTGCATAGGGTGCCAGTCCATCTCAGGAACCACACACATACACACACTGACACAGTTAGCCTAATAATCATCTCTTGGGACTGTGGGAGGAAACCAGAGTACCCGTAGGAAACCCACGATGCATGGGGAGAACATGCAAACTCCATGCATATGGACCCAGGCAGGAATCAAACTCGGACCCTGGAGATGCAAGGCGACAGTGCTAAACAGCAAGCCACCATGCCGACACTATTTTATACTTTTTATATTATTGTATTTTGTATGCACCGTTAGGAATGTTATTTAATTCCATTGTATCCTGTGCATTAACAATAAATAATCTATCTGTTCATCTATCTACTGTATCTGTCTATATATCTGTCAGTCTATCTGCCTGTCTATTCATCTGTCTGTCTGTCTAGAAATGCCACTACCGCTAAACTTGCTGAACCTTAAGAGCAGAGCACATAGTAGCAGCTAACAGCCATATTCATGCAGCCTACAGTAAATAGTGAACAGAGACATAACACAGCCAGCTCAAATACAGAAAAACATGTCTGCTATTGAAAAAATTACTGTCCCCCACAAGAAACTGTATGTAGTATTGTTAGGAATATAAATAATCATCTGTGATTAAACCAAGTACTGGCAGGACAAATAATCTTTTAGCAGATTGCTGGGGGCATTAATTAGCTTTCATGTTCAGGCACAAATGGCTTTCTATAAGTCAACCAAATGGAATTTGACAATTATTAGATCTATAGTGCCTATTTAGTTAATAAAATATAATGTATGTAAATATGAGTAATGGGGGAGAAAAATAATATGGGTCTAGTAAAAGATACCTACTTATATTTTTTTTTCACTTGGAAAGACTGTTTTTTAGCTAGTCTCATAGATTGATACCAGTCACACACAAAGCACTAGATGGGCCAGTTTTAAGTAGCATTAACAGCGAGTGGGGGATGAGCTGAAAATAACCTAGCCTAATTAACTGCAAGGAAGAATACATCCTGTGTGACCAAATGATGGATAAATGTAATTATATTTCCTCAGCGGCTGCTAATTGTCAATATACTTGCTACCCAGATGTGGCTTCAGGATAGTGATAGTGTCCATAAAAATAATTTTTAAATATAAGTCACCATGAAGGGAATCAATTATTTGAAATCTAACTTTAATTCATGTTGAAGAATGTATATTAAAAATTATTTAAGATTTAAAACAATATACAGTACACCACCTGGAAAGCAAAGCCTTTTTATAAACATTTAATTCAAGATGAGATGCAAACAAAATCAACACAAATTCACTGGCTTAATGCTGGCTTGCTGAGAGTTTATATGTACAATGAATGACAAGCAGTGAAATATATCAAAATACCAGCCCAGTTTGATACAATAAATAAAGTTGGATAATGGATAATGTCATGACCAGTAAGAACAGTAAAAGAAAGTAAATATAAAAACCTCACTGATGCATTTACTTGAAAACAAAATCCATCTTTTCTTCCATTTTTATACTTCTGAAAAAAGTGGGCAATGACCCAATCATTCAGTTGATCCTTGGCTTTTATAAATCACTCAGAATTTTTCTTCTATTTCAGAAAATGTTGATCTTCAAGGAATTCCACCCACTACAGTTACCAGAGTTTGATAATCCCAAGCTACCACAAAAAGGTCGCACATCAAATACAGCTTGCTAACTACAAAAGCTGCCACATTGTAATTGTAATATTATGATAATGCAGCAGAGACACTAAATACGTCTTTTTGATGCAAAATAAGTGGGACATTTCTAGTGGAAGTATACTCCCAATAATGATACACCAAAATCCGATAGTTATTAAATAAATTATTAATATCATTAAATTGAACAATCTTAATTTGTGGTTTTATTCAGTTACATGGCCTTCTGTACAAGTTCAGCAAGGCCTCTGTAACCACAAAAAAGTATGGCAGGCTAAATTTTACCTTGCTCTTGTGGGTCATAAAACTGACTTTGCATCAGAAAACTTTTGTAGAAATATGAATATTTGTAAATATATTTATTTAGAGAAATATAGTGCCATTATTAAAGCCATTGAAGGCCTTTAACTGCTGATTATTCCTACCGGCACCCTTATTATTTTCTAGTTAAATCTGGAAATAAATTATTCCACTACACTTTAACAGTCTAATAAAATCCTTCTCTTCATGGGTCCCCAGGCTCACTGATCTGTGCAGGGGACTGATCTACTGATGGACTGTAGGACAAATTATATTTCTGCACATGGGGCTGTGTTGCTACAGATCGGTCAGACTGCCCATGGTGACTCCTGTCTACTACAGAAAGCACTTAGATCATGGACCAATGAAAAAGAGGTGGTTTAAATGATGAATATTGTATCTTCTTTTACATCAGGCAGATGACCAGGTGCAAGTGTATCACTGACCTGAGAGAATAAATAGCTCAAGCATGCACTATGGAAGGAAGGCAAGCTAGTGAAGGGTGATGCACTAGATAATGTTCTGCTGGGAAGCATTGGGTCCTGGCATTTATGGATGCTTTGACAAGTACACCCCTTCGGGTAAATTCTGCTGATAATTGTTCCATCAATATCTCTATTCCAGAAATTATTTCAATACACTTGAACATTCTAATAAAATCCTGCTCTTAGGCAGATATGCAGGGAAAATTCTTAGAAGAATTCCTAATTGATAAAGGGTTCTATGTAGACGTTGCTGCGCGAGTCCGTGCTGCCATGACAACGCCAGTATACAAGCAGTGTTCTGAGAGCGCGCCTTCGCTTTTGGAAAGAGACGTTTAACGGTGGAACAAATTGCTTTGGTAAGCTCATAATCGTGATGTAGTAATAGTTATGACACTGATTCTATTACGTGTGATAATAATAATAATAATAATAATAATAAACTAATTGATTCTAGTAAATTTCCACGAAGCTCCTGCGTCATGTTTTCTAGTGTATTACGGTGATATTCGCATTTTACTGTTTTTACCACGTTCTTGTTATCCCCCACCAATTAAAGAAAATAATCTAACCAGTTTATTGGTCCGTTTTAAGCCTTTAACTTTATCCACCGCTGTATTCTATTGAAACAAAAAGAAAAAGCTTGTATCGGGAAACTTTTTGTCAAACCTACATTATTTTGTCAAACCTACATTAATTTATACTTTCATAGCGATGTATTATTTGTTTATGCAATTAAGTTTTTAATTTTTATTTTACGGTTTTTTTTTTTTGGAATTAATAAACAGCCCGAAACATGATACATTTCTGAAATCCTCAAGGTATTGTCTGAGTCATTCTACAGCTATCTGTTTTCACTATTCAGTTTATCAACTATGTTACCGACAAACCAGATCACACATCACACTAGATCTTAACAGTGATTTGATTAATTCATGAAATCTAAACAAAAATAAAAATTTACACACGCACGCACACACGCACGCATACATATGAAAGCAATTATTATTATTACCACCTACTTGTTATAAATGGTGGTTAATCACAGAGCCGACTCTGATCCTACAAAATACCTGACTTTGTGCAAGTTTAAGAACTGATGCTGAATTGAAGCCAAAGGGTAGTCACCCAAATATTAATTAAACTACCAGTCAAAGGTTTGGACACACCTTCTAGTTCTATTGTCTTCCCTATTGTTGAGAATTTCATGTGACATTCAGAGTACTGAAATTCAAAGATGTTACTTTTGAAAGCCAAATATTTCAGTTGAATAAATTCAGTAGTATTTAAATTTCAAAATTAAGAATTCAACAGGGATTACATTTCAAAATGTGTTTTTCAAAAGCTGATATAATTCAAATAATTATGATGCTAATTTGCTTCCATATATTTACTAATAGCCAATAACCAAGCAGTTTTTATAACAACAGGTTCATGTAAAGCAAATACATATTTAACCATTTATTGCATTTTAAATTATGTCAGTTATAATTATATTCATTTTCACTGAAAGTGAAAATGCAATGTCACATCAACCACACATATGAAGTTACAGTACAATTTGTAAAGAAAAGCACAAAGTGTGAGAAAATGGATCCTGTATTTATACCAAATTATCTGATCGTTTTGATCATATACATTTTCTAACATTTCATACACACTTCCATAATTTTCTTTTGATTCTGTAAAGCTGCTTTGTGACAGTGACCATTGTTAAAAGCACTATACAAATAAAATTGAATTGAATTGAATTGAATTGCTTTGAAAGTGCAAAGCAGGTTATCCCACACTGATAACCTGCTGCCTGCGATAAATGTCATGAGAGGAATATATAGTAATATGAACTTATATGGTCATAGCACAAGCCTGAAGAGGTCTTTGAGAGAACATACAGTAGCAACAACTAAGTGACCATGATTCAGTCAAAATACTATATAATCTTTCCTGTCTGGGGCATTCTCGTAGTTTGTGGTCAGTGCCAACATTAATACGTTCTTATTACGTTTTTCAGGGCATCTTGCTTCTAACATATCCTTACCAGGGTTAAAAAAAATGTTTCTAGTCCAAAAAACCATGGTAGCTTCACATCAAGGGAGATAATATTATTGGTTTCTACTGCATTCCTGCCAAGTTGTACAAGTTCGTACTTTATTGTTGTGTTTGCAACATCCCGGTACATTCAATCCATCTGATACTCCATTTGGATTTCTGAAATTTCATATAATCTTGTTTTATTACTTTATCATATTATATTTTTAAACCAAATAGGTATTACACCATGCCTGCCTGTTCTATGATAGGCACTAACATCATTTACTGAATTGATAACAACCCTGGAGAGACTTCCTGGAGGATCAAACCTCTCAATGAAAGAGGAACAGAACAAAGTCCCCAATATACACCATAGTAACTTTGTTTCACTATGCATTTCTTGGGGCTAACTGCTCCCCTTATATAAGGGATATGTGTTGTATGTGTTATACAGTATGTGATTATCTCTCGCACAGTAAAATCCCCAGTGTTGATTCCACATTTTTAGAGTTTATTTACTGTATGTCCAGCTGACTCATATAAACAGTGCAGTGTGTTAATTTAACACTGGGGAATTCGCTGTATGATATGATTTGTGTTGATTATATTTTCCGTCAATCACTGAACCAAGGTCATATTTTGATCTGTTAGTTTTTTTGTTCCAGCCATAGACTGATGAAAAGCCTGTGGCTCCAGCAAGCCTACCAAAATCATTTCTGTGCATCATCAGTCCTTGCATCCACAATAGAAGCCACATATGGTGGTCCAGATGTGGCTTGCAAGTATAATAATAGTTGGACTGCGTTCATTTTTTTAATGGTGTGACTCTAGCCTCATAACAATGAAACATCTTTTGTACAAATTATTTGTAAAATCTATATCTCTTTAAATATATTGTTCGAATTTTGATAAATAAATCTTTTATTTTTCAACATGAAGCCTATTTAATTTTGTTATCTTTAGACTAGGACATATAATTACTCAGATATTCATATTTCAAATGCTGTTAAAAAATTTTGAGAGACCCTTTACTGTAAGTCAAAGGAATCTGACCAAGCAATTGATATGGAGATCTCTGGTCAGTCAGTGCTCTTTGGGTAATGATATCCAAAACGTATTACCTTAATTTTAAATAGTATTCATAGAAAAATAGGACAAAGATGTATATGTTTGGGCCTCCGAGTGGTGCAGTGGTAAAGTGCTCGCCCTCTCATCCAGAGATCGCTGGTTCGGTTCCCCGGGGCTGCTGTAACCTCTCACAGCCGGAGGTCTAGAGAGAGCTGATTGGCCGAGCTCTCTCAGAGGGGAGGGATGAGAGGTA
>JAQMYJ010000015.1:14769387-14795512 GCA_030014305.1 Clarias laeviceps
TTAATTTGGTTTCTGTTTTTATGTTTTGGTCATCCATGTTTTTCTCTCGTTAATTTGGTTTCTGTTTTTATGTTTCACTCATTACTTTAGTTTCTGGGTACTTTCCATTCTTCCTCTGCCTTGCTTTTTCTATGAGCAGTTTCAGGTATTTTTCAATCTCCTAATACCACTATTCCTTGCTTACTTCTATTTTCCTTTTTGCTTATAATAGTACATTTATTATTCTTGATGTATTTCTGCCTACATTAATATATGTTGATTAAAACATGCTTACACCGGCCAGATATGTTCTGACAGCACGATGGAATCCTACTCAGTTTTATGCAGATGCTTTTAATGTTATAGTTGACTACTGCATAGTCATAGGACTCAATTGGACTCAATTGTGACTGCATGTTATATGCAATGTATTCTCTGCCTATCTGAATCCTTTTAACAGACTCAATGGCAACTGGTGTCTTATTTTAAACACGTTTCCCTTTTATTTCTTGCTTTACAGAGACAGAGAATAGAGGAAATTCTGGAGGATGAAAAGGGCCTAACCATAATCAGAAGATAAGTAGTGGAATAAAGGAAAAAAATAACATAAACATACATTTACATTGTTGCATGGGTAATTTTTTTTTACTGCTGGCACATTGCATAAAAAAATTATACCACTACAACTATTCTTGTGTTCATTGCATTACAACTTTATTGAAAAAATATAGTTATGTACTCAAACGGCATGAAGTATGATATTAAAATAGGAAATTATGTTCTGGGTTTAGGAATGTTGTAATTGTAGTGTAATTTGATGTCCGATTTCCCTTGTGCTTACTAAAAGCATTCGATGCTGTGCAAAAATTTGTAAAAAGGTATGAGACACAAAGATTCAGCATGCACCTCACAGATAGGAAGGTTAAATGACCAGGAAAATAAGGATGAGGTTTTACCCCGATAGGCTGATAATCATGGAAGAGGAAGTTAAACCAATAATTGCCTGTATGGGCTAAATAACCCTACTGTATATGAACCTCAGTATGAAGTACTCAGGATGCCTAAAACATTTATGTAGGTCTGATCCTAATAAAACAGAAAGGAACACGCATGCTGTGAGAGTGTTGTAGAGTGTCGTTTAGAGCTGTAAGTATTAGAGCTGTAAGAAAATGCACTTGTGGGTAGCAGATTGCTGCTGCAAATTATCGATGCTACAGTCAATCACATTAGCATACAAGGCGAAAGCTATCATCAAAGTCTTTTAACTAAAATCAATCCTTAATTAATACAGCCTAGAATCCAGGCACATAATTTATTGTACCTTCTACAAATCAGTATTGCATTGTGCACACTAACAGTGGAGGAGAGACCTTTACTGACACCAAGTGGCAGCTACTTGTGTCCTTCATTTCTTGTTTGCTTTAGAGTATAAATAAGCATTTCTTTAAGTGTGAAATCTAGGGTTTCGATTTGGTAAGCATCTAAAATCTTTTTGCTTAAACCTGCACTTAATGAAATCTGTTTTGTCAGTTGATGATCTCTGATTCCAAACAAGAGTATATCACAATATATACTACCTGGGGAATAATAATAATAATATAATATCATATATTATAATAATCATAATAATAGTAATAATATATTAATAAAAAGAAGAAGAAGACTACATTTTCTACACTGCAACTTGAAGTGCTGAATATATTTCTTCTGTGAAGCTGATGGTTCAGCACTATCCTTTCAGGTTTTATTAATGTGTTCAACAGCTCCAATTTCAGTAATGTTTTCTTTGCTTGGTGTAGGGCAATAATTTGACCTCTTCTGAAATGAAGACATGTGTTTTGTCTAGGCAGTGTGTGCGCCATACTGCTAGTTATTATTACACAAAACATTACATATTAAAAGAACATTAGAGAACATTATGCCTACTATTGCCCTTCCTCTTGTGCCACCTGGGAAGCTCTGGCTCCTCATGGCATGACTCCCAAGACCTCATGAAATATGCGCTGGTGAAAAAGTTTTTATTTCAAGTTTGACCAAATTGCTATTCAAGCCTTATAAATACCGTTTATCCCTCAGTCTACTTACATACACACAATGGGAAACAGTCCTGACTTGACATTTATTCAGAAGACCATGGTCGACACTTGCCATAAGGAGAGAATGCCACAGAAGGTGCTGTACTGAAGCAAATTCATAAAAAGTTTGTTGGGAAAGAAAATGGTGGTAGGAAAAGATGCAAAGCTAACAGGGATGACCGCAGCTTTAAGAAGATTGTCAAAGCTGACAGAACTTCACAAGGGGAAGAGTGAGGCTGGAGACAGTACATCAAAAGCCACAAAACACAGATGTCTTCGGGAAAAGGACTACATCTGTTGCATTTCTAACATCGATCCAGTCATGAGCCATAGACATAATCGGAAGCATCTATCCTGGGCTAAGGAGAAAAAATAACTGTTGCCAGTGATCCAAAATCCCCTTTTCAGAAAAAAGTAGATGTATCATTTTATTTGGAAATAACTAACCATAACCATAACCCAAACTGAATCCAAGTTGCTTGAAGTCCATTGTGAAGTCTCCACAGTCAGTGATGATCTCCAGATGTTGGTCCAATGTGTTTTTAAGGCCAAAGTCAACACAGCCATCTACAAGGAGATTTTGGAGAGCTTCCCATTTCTGTCACAAGGTAGTGTAGTGGTTAGCACTGCGGCCTCGCACCTCCAGATTTGGAGTTTGATTCCCACCTCTGGTTTGTGTGCATGAAGTTTGCTTGTTCTCTCCGTGCTAGGTGGGTTTACTCCGGGTGTTCCAGTTTCCTCCCACAGTCCAAAGACATGCAGAGTAGTTTACTTGCATTTTCAAACCATCCATAGTGTGTGTGTGTGTGTGTGTGTGTGTGTGTGTGCCCTGTGATGGATTGGCACCCTGAGGGTGTACCACACCCTCCTGGGATAAGCTCCAGCCCCCCTTGACCCCCTACAGGGTAAGTGGTATAAGATGAATGAATGAATGTTTCTGTCTACTGACAAGCTTTATGAAGATGCTGATTTCCTTTTCAAGCATGACTTTGCACCTGCTCACTGGATCACTGACCATGATATTAATGTGCTTGACCTGAACACCATGGATAATCTATGGAATATTGTCAATATGAAAATGAGAAACACCTGACAGACCAATACAGAAAGGCTGATATCAAAGCAACCTGGTCTTCAGTAACACTTCAGCAGAGCCACAGGCTGACTGCCTCCATGTCATGCCGCATTGATGTAGTAGTTTGTGTTAAAGGGGCTCTGACCAAGTACTGAGTGCATAAATGAACATATTTTTGAAGAATTTCTGTAATGTTTTTTTTTATTGACCGTATTAAATATCCTAATATTTGAAACTGTATGTTATCATAAGCTGTAAGCATATTTATCAAAATAAAATAAAAAAATACTTGAAAAAGTTCATTTTACATGTAATGAATCTTAAATGTATGAGAGTGTCATGTTTTTAATTAAATTCCAAAAGAAAATTTACCTTTTCACAATATTTCAGTTTTTTTCATAATGTACCCATCATGCACTGTGTCCACTGTGTCCACTGTACAAGCCTCATGAGGCAGTGTTATGAACTGGGGCTGCTTCATTTGGTCAGATCTAGGCTCAGCAAAATTATGTGGCAACAAAATGAAGTCAGCTGATTACCTGAATGTACTGAATGATCTGGCTTTCTCATCACTAGATTTTTCCCCTGATGGCACAGGAATATTCCAGGACTCAAACTGTGAAAGACAGGGTCTGTGAAAATGAGGAACCATTTGCACACCTGAATTGACATCAATTATTGAAAATAATCAAAGCTAAAAGTGGGAAAACTGCATGACTTTTCCAGGCAGTATACATGGATAATATAAATGGGATTATGTTATTGTATTTTTATGAGTTTTTATAAGTGATATATTTATCTTTTATAACAGGCAATGTTTTCGAGTCTTTTATTTATGTCATAATACTGGGATGTTCATTCATTCATTCATTTTCTATACCGCTTATCCTGTGGGGGGGCCTAAAGCCTATCTCTGAAGACTTCGGGCACAATGTAGGATATACCCTAGACAGGGTGCCAGTCCATCACAGGTCACACACGCACACACTCATTCACACTCTCCCAGACTCACACAATGCCTAATTAGCCTAATAATAATTGTATTGTTATATTAGCGTCTTTGGACTGTGGGAGGAAATCAGGGTACCCTAAAGAAAGTCACACACAAGGTGGAAGATTCTCTTGCGCTGTGAGATTGTGGGTAATCGTCTGTCATACTTAGTCTCTGTGTCTGTGTTCGTCATTCGTACAGTCAACATCCGTGTCCCCGTTGACTGTTTACTATAACATTATGACCACGTGTGTGCCATGCCGCGTGTTCAAGTGTAGTCACTGTTCTTTAGTACTGCAACAAGGGCCCCTCGTGAAGAAGTTTAAAAGACTGTAGCAGTGCGGGAGATGATTCTGTTTAATGACAATGCAACATCACAACGAAAGTTGTCCTACACAGTAGCCCCTGCTCCTGCTTTTTCTTTCGTCTAACACCAGTCATGATTCATTTCAAAGGTAAAGTGCAGATAAATTTGGTTTATTTTGACTTTATATTTTGTATTAATTATTTTTATG
Source organism: Clarias laeviceps (assembly GCA_030014305.1). Classification (NCBI taxonomy): domain Eukaryota; kingdom Metazoa; phylum Chordata; class Actinopteri; order Siluriformes; family Clariidae; genus Clarias; species Clarias laeviceps. Next base: position 14,774,023 of record JAQMYJ010000015.1, read on the forward strand.
AAAATATTTTGGGGTGTGGAATGAATCATCAGAGTTTCCATTATTTCTTATGGTGCACTGGGTGTTACAGAAGACTTTAAGCACACTGCAGTGATGAGACTCTTAGCCACAGTAAAAACATTTTAATTGTGCAAACATTTTAAGGAAGGCCATACATCTGTAAATGACGATCCTGGGTGAGATGGCTCAGAGCTCAGACCATTCTACCATAATGGGATCCAGGCACTAGTGAAACATTGAGGTAGCAGGGGATTATATAGCACAGGGTTTTTTTCCCCCCATAGTGTGGCCTGTAAGTGTATTGCAGTTGGGCCACAAGAGGTTCTAAGAATAAAGAATCATTTTCACACAGGAATTGCCCTCCACATTGCCTACTGTCATCAAAGCTAAAGACTTTCAAATGAAATGTTAGTGTGCATGTGTGCATGACCTTTTTTTGCCTATTTATTTCACACACATATACTGTATATACTGTATATTACCTTTTATAACAGACAAGGTATTTCACTTTTCATTCAGGTCGTAATACTGGGTGGTATTTGCGCTTATTATTATTATTATTATTATTATTGGCGTTTGTCGCCTCCTGTTGGTTGACATGTGAAGTTCTCTAACAAGGAATTCACATTTACTAAACCTATGATTTATATCTAATACTCTTACATTAAAAATATATTGTATTTACAATATAAAGTTTTTTTTTTCAGATGATAATTTGATGGCAATATACAAGAAGAAGGCATGTAAAAAGTTATAAAGCAAGTTTGAATTTATCTGTTTGCCAAATTCATGAAAACTCTAACATCATTAACTTGTTAAAGGAAGGACGCTTTTGTTTCTTAGATTCCAACATTGTTTGATAAGAACCGGGGTTCTTCAATAAAGGTTCTATATGAGAGGAGTTACGATGGAAATGACAGTGACCGAGGAAGTCCTTCGTCAATCGGCCGAGCAGAACTGGGTCCGCGCATGCGTCGTTCATCCTTAGCCAGCCTCCGTCAAGGGTGTCGATTCCGAAGCTGGAACACTGGAGGAGGAAAAAAACGATACTGTATTTCACTATACATATAAACAGCAAAAAAAGAAACGGATGTGCTTCAGAAAACGAAACGGCTACCGCCCTCCAGAGCATTTTAATGCCAACATTGTAAGTATGGTCGTGTAGTAGCGTTTTCAAGCGAAACGTTTCAGTTTGCCAGCGGATGGTGGGTTTTCCCGTTTCGAAAAGGTTCGTGATTTCCTCGAGAACGGGGTCGTCCTCAGTTTAATCCTGCTCTCCCTTTTACATATCATGACTAACCTCTTTCGGCTTTTGTTTGCCTGCCCACAAGCGTTTAGGACTTAGTGTGAAATCACCTTTCCTAGAAACAGACGGATGTATGTGATAAGCTATGTAAACTAGTGTGGCTATTTGCAACTGAGGACGCGGCTACTACGGCTTTATTTCCCATGTGTTACTGCTGATTGTGTTGCAGTAAAATCAGATGTATCGGCACAGAGGGAAGCGGTAGTTGACGTTTGTGTTCGGTGTGTGTCTTCTGCTGTTTCGAAACCGGGGCTATGATTTAATTTTCCAAAGTGTTGCATAGGAAGGGCGCTCGTCTTCTGTGTGTATTTGTGTAACACAGAAAGAAAGCGTATAGGAAGGAATGTATCCGATTAGTTTTTGTAAGCCAGTTTTCTTTTTCGAGGAATAAAAAACAGAGAACCAGTGCAGATAGCCGGCGTTATCGGAATACAGCCGTTTTAAAGCAACGTGAGATTGTAAAAGGTATTTTCAGCCTTATAACGATCGCAGAGACTATACGAATGCACAGATTAGCCTACGGTGTTGTGGGAGGGGGTAATTGTCAAGGCAAAATATAGGAAGTGTGGGCGGAAAATAGCTTCTAGTTTTGATTCATTATACTAATGTTTTGTTTTCCTCGGTGATTATATTATATTGTTTATTGTCGTAATTCTTTCCGCTGCGTGCTCTCTTGAGTTCCTCTGTTTCTCACATCTTTAAAAACGTTCTCTGTCCCTTTCTCTCTCGCTTTCCCTGTGGTTCTGGCGTAGTAAAGCGCGTTCCCGCATCACGCGCGACACCTTCGGGTGAATGAATCGGGAGCGCGCGCCGCGTGCTGGTCTAGCAAGGAGTGGGCGGGTCCTGGAGCAAGCATGGCGCGTGGCGGCAAGGAGCTTTCAACGCGTTCGCGTGTGGCTTAGCGCAGAGCGCGCGCTTTGTAGCCCGGCGTGGCTGGGCAAGGAGGGGGGATTACGCGCAGCGCTCGCGCGCTTTTGACGTAATTCAGAGGACTCCCTAGGTTAACAGGAATTTATGTAAAGAGCTAAAGATAAGCATATGTTTTCTTTGTGAACTATGTGTTCACAGTCAGTATACTAATCAAATGGAAATAATACATTAACCTGGTAAATCTAGTTAACTGACATTTGCACAATACAGAATCTGTGTTGCAGTCAGTTTATTGTTATGCTGCTCAGATGACATGCACCAGAAAAAGGGTACTTGGGTGGTAGCCTCAAGCCTCACTTGCACTTGCAGCATGTATCTTCTACACTATAAAAGTGCATATAGTGTACCTTAAAATATTTCTAACTTAATTACTGTGAAGTAATTACAGTCCAGTTATGCATCTTATCTCATGATAAGCATTACACTATATTAATTTTTCGAAGTAAAGGATTACTAAAGGTATAACTAACTTTTGAACGTACCACCCCAATAACAATGAAAGCCCAATTTTATCCCATGTGTAGATAGTAAGAAGAAATATTTTACATTCATTATCACACCGGATAACATTAAGTGTAAATGTGTGTTATTAGACAGATCTTTGTACAAAACTGCATACTCCATTAACACTATTCTGTGTATGACACAATTTTAACTATTTTTAAGTTTTTTATCTATCCTGCCTGTCAGTCATTATTACCTAATCAGTCTCAGCCCAGGTGGTCAAGAAATTGTGCTACTTCAGCGTTTGTAATGATCAAAACACTTCAGGAATTTGACCTTTACCTATATACATCCCTGATATGATTACACATTATCTATATACTGTTAGTGACCACAATATCAAGTTTTCCAAAAGAACTATATAATATATTTATACTATACTATACTATTATATAATATTATTATTATATAATTTCAATTGGAAAACTTGATGTTGTGGTTACTGGCAATATATAGATAATGTGTATGCATGTCAGGGATGTATAATTAAAATATTTAGATCAAAATAAGAAAGCTGATGCATACTCTCCTAGGTGAGAAAAACAGTTAGTTGCAAATAAAATGTTTTTAATGTTATTTACTTCACATTTCTGAGGTCAAGAATTTGTAAGTATGCCTTGAAGAGGCGGTAGTTAATCAACACAGCTAATTATCAAATAATATTCATGCTCCTGACTAGACCCCTTTGTGTGTTTGAGAATTACTATACATGTGGCCATAAGAACCCCTCTAATTATTATGTCTTTTTTTTTAATCAACGTTTTTTGGGGAAAATTTTTTATTTTTCACAGTTAATCTAGCAATAATTTTCTGGTTGGGTGATTAATCTTTTTTTTTTAACTATCCAGTAAATAATAACCTTTAACTTTGATGTTGATTCTTTTAACCTTTTATTCAAGCATTTTATCATAAAATAATTATTTTACAAAATCAAAATTCTCACATAAAAAAAAATATTTTTAATTCATTTCAAAAACAATTTGCACACAGCTCGGGGTCTGCATGTGACACCAAAAAAAAAAAATACACCACATAATAAAATCAGTGACATTTTATAGTATAAATCTATGTATATAATCTAATACCAACCATGCATTTCTTTTAGAAAGGCTCATGCATTTATCACTTATTTTAACATGAAATCTATGTAGTAAGCAGTCATTTCAAATTTTAACTCTGTGTCCCTTAGTTTTAAAAGTCTGTTTGCACATAAACAAACTGTTTACACCTTGCAAGTGTGCTGGAAATTGGTGTTACGAGACTAGCTATTAGCACCTACTCTGGAGAGTCTTCTGTTAAGTTTTTGTCTAAAACGTAGCTGATTTGAGCTGACTCAAACTAAACTCATTCTAATACACCCTTAGGCTGCTGTCTCATCGTTTTGAGGTCAGAAAGAAACGGGGTATTTCCTTTTGAGATACTTGTGCTCTGTATGTGTGTTTGCATGAGTGTGTGTGTAGAGCACCAATTTATTAGGTGTGTTTATTAGGTGTTTTTATTTATTTATTTATTTTTTTAAGAATTACCACATGTTGGCCGATTGGGTTTGGATTTTTCCATGGACACACTCCACCGATGTTTACTGTATGTAATCAACATAACTGATTTCGCAGACACGTTGTTAAAGCCCTACTCATGTTGTTTATTATTTTTGTAAATGTCCATAAATGCTTCTTCACGCCAGTTTTAATTAGCTAGCTTCCTCTTGTTTGTGGTGTTTGCATTTTTCCAGCAGTATTAAGTCTGTGCACTTAGTCAGTTATAGTTTCAGATGAGTAGACGTGACAAAAGCAGTGTTGAGGACATCACACAGAGACATTTCCTGTACAGTTACCTTTTAAACTGTTTCTTGTAGATAGGTTTGTTGTGACTGACTACGATATAATAGTAAGAAAATGTTTCATAGCAAATGCACTTATTTTTTCTGGATATCAGCAGGATTTTTTAATTTGGTCCAAGAGAATTATACAGTTTATTAGCACTCAACATTGCTAGTTAACCTTATTCTCTACAGTTGGCAAACGTTATCTTGTTTTGAGGGTTACTCAACAGACATTCACAAATAAATGCCGTAGTCTTTTAACGTTGATCAGATTTTCACATGCAAAAAAAAAAACCTTGAAGCTACTTTTTAAGAGATCCTTTAGTGAGTGATATTAATACATGAACAGTTTGACAGATTGCAGTTTTGAGTACTTCATTTTCAAATGAAGTAAAAAGTATTTCAAACTAATTGTAAATATTTTGTTGTCTTTCAGTAAAATGTTCAGAAGTGTTCTAAAAAGCAGAAATGGCAAAATAATTTGTCATATGTGGTTGGATTATATAAGATGGAATTTTTGTAAGTTTTTTAAACTATTACTCCGTCTCTCACAGTTGTATCACAATGGATAAATGGACCTGCAGGTTTGTTTGTGTTCATTTAACTTTGCAATTTTTTTATGGAGTTTTAATGAAAAAATATAACAACCTCGTGCTTTGATCGTGATTTTCTAATGTGTCAAACAGGAAGCAGTGCCAGCAAATTAGATCAATTTGTTGAGTTCTGCTGCACACAAACACAGTCTCTTCTTCTACCAGTTTTTGTTTCACTTTATTAGTTGAGGTTTATAACGGTACAGTAATAGTGTACAGAACCAGTCAAAGCGAATTCATCTTCTTTCCATACACAGCGTGTGCGTCTCATGTAAACAAATCGCTTTACCACAGTGCTTACATTACATTATCACAGTTTTTTTTTTTTTTTTTTTTAAGTAGGCAATATACCACAGTAGTGTTCGGACAACATCCATGTCATATAATGTCCTATTTCACAGAAAGCATTGCGGATGGTAAACAAGCCATTCCTGTATTTTAGTACCGCTGGAGTGACTGCAAGGGCAGTACCAGAGTGTAAACCTCCTTTTCTTGGCTTAAACATTGTCCAGAAAAACCTTTGAACACATCCGAACCACTCATGGCAGCTGCTGTGTAGCACAGGAAATATCTGTGCTACACTGATAATGAAACAAAATGAAACATTTTGTCATGCACAACCTTGTGTGTCATAAAATATTAATTTGCCAAAATGAGTAAAGTTTATCACATTCTGCGTTTATCACATTCTTCTGTCAAAATGTTCACATATTTTGACCACTTTTATGTATAAATTATATATATTTTTTACAGTAATGAAATACACCATAAAGTTTTTTTTCTCCTGTTTTTCTTGATTTACTTGAATGATTATTCACCCTTCTCAGGCTAATAATAATAATAACAATAATAATAATAATGATTATTATGATGATGATGATGATTATTATCATTATTATTATTATTAATTTTTTTTATTATTATATTGTAGAAGAAGAAGAAGAATATAAGCAATTAAAAATCCTTTAAATTGCTTAATTGCTCTAAGGGTTGGCAAAGTGTCTTTTAATTTTCGACCTGAAATAAAACTCAGATCCTGCATTCTATCATGCACTACTTTCTAAAATGCACCATTTCAGTGGGTGTAGTTTAATATAAACTGCCCTGGAACACCCTGTTGGTGGACGCCCACCTTTTTTTGTTGTTGTCAGGACCACTGTATAGAGGTTACAGAAAATTGAAGAGTAGGATAAAAAAAAAAAGACAAAGATAATGTGGGGGAAAAAAGTAAGATAATGCTATTTTAAAGAAGAAAAAAGAAGGGGATGTGATTTTTTTGCATGTACATACATGAAATTCAATTAAAAAAATTTGTATAATTGGTCCCCTTTAACATTTAACATTAACATTTATTTTACAAGTACAAGTAAAATACAACGGAAATACATATTGCCTACAAACTGCAGAGTAGTTATTCATTCATTTACTTATTTATTTTGTTGTAGGTATTAATGTAGTTAAAACTTTAATTTAGTAATAACATGCTCACAAAGATTATGCCTATGCTAGCATACTAGCATATGCTCGTATATTGTTAATTTGGTTGAGCATAAACCGATTTTTTTGCATGCTTTTTTAGTTGTGGCCTGAAATTGAAGCTGCTCTCATGTGGGTGTAGTGACAAATTAAGTGTGACTCTCAACAAGTGGCAACTAACTTGTAAATGTTTCCCATTTATACCACATTCATTCCATCATTTGTAACCTTTTATCCCCAGGGTGGCATGAGGTGGAACACACCACACATACGGTTAAATATGCCATCACAGAGCACCATGTACACACTCAGACACATTCACACCCAGGGACAATTTATTGTAGCCAATTCACCTACATGTTTTAGGGAAGTGACAATGGGAATAAAAACTCAGGGCCCCAAATGCTTATCACTTTTAACTGAAACTTAAGCATTATTGAATCCTTTATTGGGAGTGCTGCTGTCTTGCTTATCAGTGTGTGATACAAGGATCAAAATATCCTTTAAATTCATGCCCCTGGTGTATCTTCATTTCTGATAAATATCTAGGATCACTGAATGGCAACAGCAGTTACCCATTAATGCTTAAACATTATTTACAAATAAACGAATTGGAGTGGTCGTTTGCATTATTTCAAAGCTTCATTGTAGATCCTTACATAACTTTAATATTCTGCTTTGATCTACTTAATAAAATGTTGTCAGTTCATGAATCAGACTAGACAGTGTAAATAAAATTAAACATCTCTCTAAAAAACATATCTTAAACTTATATTAATTAATATCGCTTATTTTTTATAAAAATATATTTTATATTAAATAAATATATATGCCTTGTAGGTAATCTCTGGTCTGACTAGCTGCCTTCATCTAAATAATTAGATAAGGATCTGCTCCAGATGTCAAGGTGGATCATGTTTACAAAACTATAGTGAAATAAACTGTTTAAAAAAACTCTACCGAAATACTTCGCAATTTAATGATGCAGTGATAAATTAATAATTTATTTTTTCTCTTTCACCTCTATTTTTTAAGGGTGACTACAATGCATTATGTTTATAAGATACAATTCCACCTAATTGGTTGGACACAAACCATTAATGCAATTAATTAGTACCCATGGGCAGGGTTACGTTTAGTCTTCACCAAACATGTTGCTTCGCTGAATCAAAGGCCTTGTTTTGAGAGCAACTTTAAACTAACTTTTAGCTTTTTGACATATTTTACTATTTTCCGCGAGTATTTCTATTTATTTATTTGTTTATTGGTTAAGCATCTGTCATTGGCATTTGCTTTAATTAAGTGAGCACAGAAATATTATCATCCAGACTGTTAAGCCAAGGTTAACACTGATGTAAGGAGTTTTATGAATTAAGCCAACTTTTAAGCATAGTCTACACAAAGTCTTAAGAGCGACTTTATTCACACTTTCTGTTTGTCATATTATATGAATGCAAACAAGGCCCTAGACTGACAAACATTTCTTTTGTAGCTAAACAGGATATTCCAGTTCAGTATGCATTTCATTGTGAGCTACTCTCTTTTTAATCAAGGACTGAGGGTAGTAAGGCCTAACCTCAGGGCAGCAGGTTTTAATTTAGTTTTACTAAGGTTTGATCCGAATGCCTGAGAGTAACAGATGGTGCTATGACTATATGCTGTGTAATAATGTGCCTGAAAATCGTGATAGATTGTTGACTTTTTAAGCAATGGCAGTTATCTTGAACACACGTCAGAAAGGTGTATATTAGATATTAATGCTTACAAATGATGCAGACAGCTAGCCGTAAAATTAAAAAGCAGCTTAATATTTGATTTGTTAAGGAGCAGTGACTGTTTATGAGTAGTTATTCCATAGCAAATAATTATTAATTTATTTTCTCTGTTTTTAGTGCTGACTGTAATGCCTATTCGTATTCAAATTTATTTGTGAAGTGTCTTAAGTAAAATGCCAAACCTACTGCCAGTGACCAGAAAAATAAAGTGTAAGATAATTAACTTAAATCCACACTAAAATAAAACTTCTACACATTAAAAGTTTACAAATAGAAAAATAAGAATAAACTGTACTGAAAATAGGAATAGGAATAACATATTCAAATACAAATAAGAATAAAAGGAATAAACTATACAAAAAGTCAATCAAATAAATATGTGCAAGCAAAAAAAAAAATAGAAATATGTTCAGATGTATAGTAATGTAATATTATAATGAACAATATAAATGGCATAAGTATGGGTGGCTGTAGCAATTATGATTATCGGACATAAAGTGCAGAGTAGTCCACAATTGTCCATGACTGTTTGTGTGCAAAAATAGATGTCGTAGAGAGCAGTGCAAATTAACAGCTGAGGTAGTTTTGTTGAAATGGGGTTAACTTGTAATATGTAAATATGAGATTAGAGGGGTTATTCATGTGCTGCAGTTTGAGTGGGTATTTCAGTTTATTTTGCAAATATTAATCTTTTAAAGCTTGTTACTCAGTGGTTACTGTCAGGTGTCAAGAAATTTATGTAGTTACTATTGCAAGAAATGTGCATTCACAATGTCGTGGTGCAAAAATTTTTCGTCTCACTTCTCTTTCATTTTCCATGGAGACATGCAAATATCCTGCACGCAAAACAAGTGAAAGAACGCATTAAGCAGTTTACAACTTTATGCAAGTGAAAGTTAAATGTTCTTGGGCGCAAATGGGAACGCTTCTTGTGGCCTATTCATGGTCACAGTCAAGCTATAGCGACGCCAGTGCAGGCTAAAATAGAAGAGACGGACAGCAGTGCAGAAATACTGTAAATAAAACCTGATTACAGGCACATTATGATTGAAAGTCACTTTTTAAAGCCTAACTCAAGTAGGCCTTCCAAAACAAGTAGGAACAACTGAGAATTTTTGGTTTAAAGGAATTTATTTAATATTTGAAAAATGCATATTGAGTGGATGAGTTAATATTTTTTAAACCTAAATACAGTGGATGATGTGTATAATTGTGATTTAATTATGTTTAAGAAACTATATGTCTGAAGGTTTTAGTATGTTTGTACGAACCTCTTTTTTTTTTTACTGGGGCACAGATCTAGCTCACAATTACACATTAGAGATGATGGGGTTTTACTGATATAACAACACAATTGTAGTGCTAGGTTTTTTGAGTGATTAATTAATTCTGTAACTAAAATGCCTAAAAAGAGAGAGCAATCTTTAATTACTTTGTTATACCTCAAATCTTGATGTCCATATCTGCAATTTGTTTCTGTAGAAATTCTTATTTTCCCTCCTTAATATACACAAGCCGACATCTTGAAATTATTAGTAACAGGTTCTTAGGATTAATAAAGTTTCCTATGGATAGATTGGAAAGAGAAAAGAGAATCAGTTATTAAAGCACTATAATTGTTATTGTCCTCTTGTATCGTGTTATAGATTCTTTGATCAAAGAGTTGAATTAATCTGAGTAAACATTGCTGTCTTTCAGTGTTATGTACTGTATTACATCAATAGAAACCATTGGAGCACCCTCTGTTAGAGAACACTTTTAGCACATATTAATAAACAGTAACAGTATGTATATGCGGCAGGGGTGAGTGTTTGATTCCTACAGTACCTCAGGTCTGTTTGCACAGAGTTCGTATTTTCCCATACTAGATGGGTTTCCACCGGGTACTCTGGTTTCCTTTCACAGTCCAAAGACATGCAGAAAAGGTTAGTATTCCCAAAGTGTCCGTAGTGTGAGTGTGTGTGTGTGTGTGTGCATGTGCACCCTGTCCATGGTATACCCTGCCTCATGCCCTAAGTCTCCTGGGATAGGCTCCATGCCCCTGAAACCCTATATAGCGGTATAGAAGATGAATGAATGAAAATATAGTCTGTCTTTCATGTTTTGGTCTGAAGGAGGCAGTTGAAGTGCAAGTCATCAAGGGATTAGCCTTGCTTCACCATACAAAAGACAGGCTTTAAAAAGGAAGTCATGAGTCATGGATGTCATTCTGTGGTCATCCTTTGTTTGCTCCATCTTTTTGTGCCATGTTCTGTGGCCATCTTGGAATGCCCAGTGTTTTTCACACCTAGTTTTTTTCATTACTGCTTGACCCCATGCCTGACATAAAGCTGGTTGTGTCATAAGACCGTTTCTGATACTGATGCTTTGATACTGACTGCTTCTTTAATCTTTACTACTACTACTACTTTTTTTTTTTCTACATATTTTTTAACATTTGCTTTCTTTGTGTGTTCTCTACAGTACAGCTTCAACAACTTCCCTTTCTGTCCTCTCTTTTTCTTCTCTCGTCTGTTGCTCGTTTCCCCTTTTTTGAGCTAAGTTCATCTTCCTCCCCTCTTCTTCAACTTGCTAAAGGAGAAGTAAAGTAGGAGATGCTGGCTATGCCACACACACTTGTGCGTGTAGATATGAATATAATCAGAGACAACCCTGGCAAACGAACAGATTATTAGTATTTTCACTTAGACCTGGGGCAATGTAAGTATAATTCACTCATTAATACTGGGGAAGTGACTACTTTAGCTGAGTTGTGAAATCAAAATGTTTTTTAAAGTGGAGATCTGTGTGAATTCAAGGTTTAGTTGATTGATTGTAGTGTTGCACTGTAATACAGTAGCTAGAGTTATACGGACAGTTATTTTTTTATTTTCAAATATTTTAGCTGGTTTGGGAATTAAGTGGGTTTATTACATTTTATCTTTGATAGACCATTAATGTCTACTGTAATTTTTAAGTTATTAGTCTATTAGTTATTAGTTATTTTAACTATAAATGTGCTCTAATCTTTAAGAGAAGACTGCGCTGTAGTCACATACAGTACAGACAAACAAAACATGAATGAGGAGTGTGTGTGGTTTAATACATGAATGAGTCAATGGAAAAAAAGATGTAATGTAAACCATTTAGGTAATATTACAGACAGTTAAAGATTATTAATTAAGAATCCACGAAATAATATCACGAAAATATAACTAATTGTTCAACACTATGTAATGGGCATTTTTGTCAACGTGTTAACGGATTTATGTATAAATAAGAAAAGTTTTATTTAACAAAGCATGCTTTCTCATTTCTTTGTAAAGTCCCATTAAAAGATCCTGATGTTGACATAGAGATATGGGATCTGTGAAGCCACATGTCAGTAACGTTTTAGAAAAAAAGTTTACAGTGGTGTAAATTAAATCCTGTCATTATCAAAGTTATATGTGTTCTTACAGTTCTTGGACTATTTGACCGGTCACGTGAATAGAATGGGTCTAATCCAAACATTAATGAATTCAAAAAATTTATAATGTCTTGTAAATAATGTTTAATGGGAACTGATGAGTTCTGTTGGTTGAAAATGTAGGAACAGCAGATCTAGTAAATAACTTGAATGTTAATGTATACCCTTAGTACAGATCCTCACATGCATGCATCTTGACCTTGGATTTAAAAAAAAAAAAAGAAATTGCTGCTGAGGGTGTCAGTGTAATTTGTTTTATAGTTAAAGGGATCGATGGCTGGAAATAGTTTAAGTACCCTTGTTTTAAAAAGTTTCACTCTCTCTGTTTTTCTTATTCTCTCTGTTTTTCGCTCTCTCTCTCTCTCTCTCTCTCTCTCTCTCTCTCTCTCATTCGTCTCCATTGCAGATATTAAATATTAAAGGATTATAGTATAGTAACCAGAGGTCTACATGGATACATTTTCCCATTTAAAACCCAAGCAAATAAAAATAAAACACTATTAGAGTAGGAAGCTCATGGCAAGCTTTGAACTAAAATCCATTTTGTTTTTGCAACACCAAAGGTTACTTCCTGTGTAATAATGGGCCATGTTGTTCCAAATCACCCTGCAGTTAGTATATAGACAGGAATCCTTAAGCAATATATGATATTTAAAAATGTTATCTTCTAATGGTAGGGATAAATGCTTCTGTTGTCCAACGATAGTCCAAAAATATGCTTTAAAGGTGTACTGCACTTATTTCCCTTCAACACGTTCACATTTATAAACAGTTATCTCCTGTTAATTTGTCATATGCGCTGTTTGATACGGGACTCTATTGTATTTTGATGGATCTCTTAAAAAAAAACATACAGTACTGTGTATGTTACAGGTATGAAGAGTAATAAAACATTTAACTTGTTCAAGCCTACACTCCCTCTTCTGAAAAAGTAACTTCCTCTTATCTCAAATCAGGAGAGGCTACTACGTTTTAAAAATAGCATGCCTCTCCTAAGCATGCTAGCTGGCACTAATAACACACACCCACCACACACACACACACACACATTCTTTCTCTATCTCTCCTTCTCTCACTCGGCTTCTCTCTATCGCGCTCTCTTTCTCTCACCTCTCTCTTTTCCCAGCTGTTCATATGCGAAAATGGAGGAATCAGAAACACAGTTATATATAGCTACATAGAGCTGAATGATTTTCACACCACAGCTAGGTAACAGTTAAATGCAAAATAAAATAAACAGAGTCATGCTTTAGACACAACTTTTTGAGTCAGTGTACACTACTGTTTTATACAATATCATGAAATTTGAACTTTGTGTATGGTTACAAGTCTACTGGAATGGTCACAACAGTTAATTGTTCGTGTATGTTAATGTGGTCATGAGACAGCGTGTCATATGTGTGCAGGATGTTTTAATTTACTCTTTAGGGTTTTTTTTTATTAAGAAAGTAATGGCAAATATTTTACTAGTTCAACCGGAGCAATATTTCGATTGTAAACTCTATGTTGTGTGTGTATCGCCCTCGTAAATGTCTGAGCAGTGCATAGTTATATAGTTATGACTCAAGTGTGAATACTGAATAGGGTGTGCAATTTCAGAATACAGTAAGTCCTTACGTTGAATATTGCCAAAGTGTCTTTGAACTAAATTTGTGGGAAACCCTTTAATCAGGTATTAAAACTATTAAATGTGGTTTATTGATCCCCATTATCCGATTTAATGGCATCACAATTTTAGCATTAAAATAATTAGTATGTCTGTCACATAAGATGCATTGAGAGTGTACTGTACTGTCATCCACTAAAATATGATATTTTAAGAACTGTTTGAGGTTTGGAATATTTTTATTGTGTGTGGTGTCAGTTGTGTCCTGATTCTAGTTCTAATTACTTTCTTTCTAAAGTTTTCTAAAGTTTAAAATTCCTTTATCTGACTATACGTCCTGTATAAAACATCTGTATTGTAATTATAGACTTGATTGCATTTTTTTTGTTCCACACAAATGTCCTGAATAATGCATAAGTGCTCAACCTCAATGCATTTGAAATAAGCACTGTCCTTTTCTTTCTCTTTTTTTCTTCCTCAATGTGTGCGCGTGTGTTTGTTTTTGTACATCCTTTTGCATTTCCATGGTATCTGTATGTGTGTGTGCGTGTGTGTTTGTGAAGGAAAGGTCTGCAGCCTGCGGGGGGATGACATGCATGTGTCCAGGCTTTTAACAACGTTGAGGATTGTAAGACTTGTTGGTTGCCATCCGCCAAGCCATGATGGACATTCTGGTAACTCGCCGCTCTCACTTGTCTGCTGCTGTTGCTTGGGGTTGCGTGAGGTCTCGTCTTCAGTGGCTGTTTCCTCTTTTTGTTCAGTGGTGGTAGTTTTTGGGAATGTCGTTATGAATTGTCAGTATTGGTGTGCGTTATGCTGATGATGCACATGCATGCATGCACGACGTCTACTACTATGCTGTTAAATCAGTTTTTGAAAGGCTACTTGTCAGATTTCATTGTATGCAGTGTTTTTATTTTGATGTATACAGCATGCTGTTATGATGTATACAAAATGATGATATTCTAATAAGTGCTTTTCAAGCTAATAGTACAATATTAATGGATGTTCAAGTCATAATAGACACCATGTGGCCAAAAGTTTGTGGACACCTCATCATCACACCCATGTGTGATTTAAAAAAAAGAATCATTGTGCTCCAGATTTAGTCCCCCTTTGTTGTTATAACCACTACATTTTTCAACCATGGCTGTAGGGTTTCACCCACAAGATCATTAGTGAGGTCAGATGTTGATGTTGATTGAGAAGGCCTGGGGTGCATTCAGCATTCCATATCATCCCAAACTTTCTTTGTGCGCACGGTGCAATGCCGTGCTGAAACCGGTTTAGCCTAAACCACTTATTTCCAGTGTTTCCCATCAATGAATCACTACAGCGTACAAAGACATCCTGTACAATTTTGTGCTTCCACCTTTATGTCATCACTTTGGTGAAAACTGACATACGGGTGTGATGGACAACCGTTCACATACTTTTAGCCCTGTAGGCCTCATTGCATGCACCCTGCTTATTTCACAACAACTTTTGTGTACCTGCATATTAACCAATATTAGAGACACTTAGTCTTTAGTCTTTGCAGAAGAGATTCCTGCAACTGGAATTCAAATGTATGTTGTTCTGCAGAAACAGACCTGAGTGAGGAAGAGGAGTGTAAGACTGTAGGGAGTGTGGGAAGACTCTGAGTAAAGTTACATGATTTATGTCCAGTCAGGGATGGCATCTGGATAAAGTTAGTGTAAAGCAAGATTCAGATCTAAAAACAGAAAACTAGGCAGACATTCCTTCTGTGCATGTGTAGAACTACGCACAGAAGTGTCCGTGTGTAGAACTAAGTGAGGCCAGCATACATCTCTTAAAACACTCTGCCCAGGCAGAGCATGAAGCATTTATCTTGCGTATCTCTATAGGCTGTCATATATAGTTTTGTCCAAGTTTCTTGGTTAGTCACTACAAAATGTGAGAGCACGTTCAATATTTCTCAATGGTTCTCTTGGTCTGTACCAGAGGGATGAACATAATTTGTAACAAAGTTATAACAAAGATGTTGTTTTGATGATTGCTCTTTGTTGAGATCTGCTGACTATGCAGACAGAGCATATGATTTACATGATGTTTATCCTTATGAAACCGTTCTTGTTCCCTGTGCATGAGGAAGAAGGTTGTCCTGGGTAACCACTTCGATCAGGGTAGAAATATAGTGTCGAAAACATCATCAGCTTAGCTGTAGTATCTCCTTGTACGGATACGTAAGTGCTATGTCTTTTATGCCTCCACCACTGAGTGAAGCCATTTGCTTCCGGTATGATCACATCTGCTTTGTGTCGACATTATCTGGGTGAACTTTGACTTTTGAATTCACAAACTTTAGTCTTTTCAACCAGTTGAAATTTTGTTTATTGTGAAAAAAAAAAACGGAGATGGTGATGATTATTAAGTAGCATTCACTCCAGACATTTGCCCTGCTGTTTTCTAACTGTTGCGTGGAGCACATGTGCAGAGGAAAAAGGCACAACTCAACTCATATGCCGTTACACACTACGGTCTTTATAGTAAAGTTTTTTTTTTTTTTTTTGCCTGCTAGGATTTTGTCGTTAGCATCACTCCACCTCTGGAAATGTTTCCTTATGGGATAAAAGGGATCAGTTAGAATGACTTTTTGATTGATTTGTGTCTCATGCATTCCTTTCTGTTGCCAAGACAGGCTTTGGATCCACCACGTACATGATCAGGTTACTATAGATGAATGAATAAATGAGTCTTCCCACTGAGGGTACATGTGGGAGAATGACATGTTAGACAGTGCTTTCTACCACATGTAACACATTGTGTACTTCTGTAGTCTTCAGGAATAGTCCTCAAGGCTGAAAGACTTTTTGGCTCTCATTTTTAGTCCAGTCCTTGTACCTGATCAGTTTCTGAGGAATGCGTTTAGTTTATTAAGCCACAAAGTAGCCTATGAATCATTCAAGCATTAAAAAAAAAACATCTAACTTAAGACATGAACCAGTGAGAGACTGGTGCAGATGATGACAGATGATCAATCCAGTGATTAGTTTACTGGTGATGCTGAATGCTGAGTTGTTGGAACAGACGAGAGAGGGGAAATGAGGCTGCTGCTGAAGTTGTTACATAAGCAAACCATTTTTAAATTGTATCTTTAGGCACTTTGCAGACTGTCGCAGTAAAAATAAAATTCCAATTTCTTTTATTTAATTTACATCATTTAATGTGAAGAAATGAAGGGTTGAATCAAGACTGCATAGTACAGTATGTATACCAATGTTTTATAGCATTCTCTCTTTCTTGGTTTCGCTCATTCTCTCTCTCACCCTTTTCCATGTGACTAGTGTCTATTCCAATATGACTAGTCATAGTTTCTTATAAATAAGCCCAGGTTATAGAAATCAGTCTGGTTACTATGATGGTATCCAGTGCTGCTTTTTTAGTTTGTTTGTCCCTCTTGAAGGACTGGCTGAGTTTAATTTATAAAAAAAAAAAAAATAGTGTGTCTTAATACCAAAATAATTTTTATTTTCTAATGAATTCCTGCTCTGTTGCTGATAGTAAGACGCAATCTTGTGCTGTTTATATACACACATTTGAAAGAGGGAATTTTTTTAACGCCCTTTCAACTTATTGAAAATTGCTGTATATTAATTCCTGGTTTTTGTTCCTAAATATAAAAAGATATTCTTGAAATCTGTCTCTCAGGCCACACGTCATGAAGTAGGATGTGGTTATGTGAGCAATAGATAAGTTCCAGTGTTGTTTAAGTTCTTTTTTCCCTGTATGTATGGAGAAAAAGAAATGACTCCTTAAGGTCTGCTGAGGGCCAGTCTGAAGTTTTTGTTAGGCATTTCCAAACTTTATAGTGTGTTGCATTTTATTGTGAAGTCTACATTGCATCATTTGGTTATCCTCTTTCTTTCACACTCTCAGAAATTCCAGATTGCTTTAGAACATTTTTTGACATGAACAAAATCAAGTTTCGAAAATGTGAGTTTGAAAGCACATTTGTTGCATGCATGTTAAAAGCCTCAAAGCTTAACAACACATTGGTTTCTAGTAGAGTTTTTCAGCAAGATGTCAGGCTTTACAAAAATCATTTCATATGTTGGCTACTGAGGTTAAGATTAGGGTTAGGTTTAGATTTAAGCCTACCATAATGGTTAACTTCAAGGTCCTTTCAGGGATTATGAGGCAAATTATGAGGTGTGTGTATGTGTTATGAGGATTTGAATTTATTTGATGATACTATAACTGTACTGTTGTTTTTGTTGTATCTTTATTACACTCTTTTATATTTTTATTGCACTCTTCATTTCCATCAGCTTCAGTTTGGCTTCATTGAAAAGGATATGTAAGGTACAGGCTATGGACAAATCATAAATTCATTACCTAGAACGGCAGGCCAGTAAATGTGTTTTGGGCAAAAACACTAAAAATAGCTAATGTTTAATGATGTACAGTGCACTGATACATTATATTAATGAAGCCTTATCTTTTATCCCCTTCAAAACACGTTTCTATTGCTGCACATAATATTTTCACTCTAAAGAACAAGTCGTTGGTCAATATTTTGGTTATGAGCTGGCGTTTGTTGTCCTCATATCAAGTGTAAAAAGGTATTTGAGTCTGGCAATTTATTTAACCATGAGGTGACTGCATGTAGACAGTTATATGATGTCTTTGCAAGGTGCAAATCTTTCTATATACTTGTGTATCCCTGATTCAGAGAAGATTGTCTGTTAATTAGTACATATATTAAAATTCGTTCTGCTTTCGACCATATCGTGCAAGGCTTGTATACAGTATCTGCAGCTTGAAGCCAAAAAGCAGGACACCTCCAAGCGGGTTGGGGGTAGGATGTTAACATGTGATTGCACATCTCAGGAGAGGATGATTCTACCTTGTGTAACCCTAAAACTAACCTGTGCTATACAGTAAGTAGCCCATTTGGAGCTGGTTCTAGGCTGCAGAGATGCAAACTTGGATTGAGGTGGGTCTCATAACTGTAAATTGATTAATACATTACATTAGTGCTGTCAATTGATAAAAAAAATTTTTATCTAGTTGATTACAGTCATGTAACAGATGTTAAATTAAAACCTCTCGAATGGTAAACTTCTCGCAGCAGCAATTATATTCTGCTCCTGTAGTGGTGACTATATCCATTATTGCCTTTTCAACTCCAACGCAGTTGGCTAGTACATGCTTCACCAAAATGTCTTTCTTGTGTTTTTAACATTGAGTACGTTCGCTATTTGTCATTGATTAGTCGTAATGTTATGCCGAGGTAGTTAAGGTTATTACTGATGTCCACTGGTCTTCAGTAAGTGCAGTAAAAGTAGCTTCTGCCAACTGCCTCACTTTCATAGCCTTTTCAGTGTCTTTCATTTAATATATTCTTGTAAAAGTAGTTCCCTTCAAGGTAGCTTGAGCACATGACTTTGGTTTTGTCCAAACTCCCTTCTATAAGCTTTTTTCAATGAAACTTGCTGTTCAGCACACCTGGTGATTTTTCCTCAGTCATCCTATTATCCGCTTTATCACACACAGCTGGATAACCACAGTGCGATTATTGCAGCCCAAAAAAAATAGTAACGTGTTAAAATTTCTAAGTTGATCACATACGCTAATGTGCTAATATTCACAGTAATAAATTATATATGTAATATATTTATTTTTTAATAAACCATGTTTGTATGTAGTGTAGGCTTTGTGTAATGTCATAATATTAGCACGTCATTATCAGTTATATACCGGTAATCTGGTGACGGTATCATACGCACCCATGCAGCTCACCCATGCCAGCAGGGACCAAATGCCAGTCTGTCTAGTCCAATTCTACAGAAAAAATCACAGAGAAAAGTCAATGACCAGAACAGTTAGTACAGCTCAGCCTGCCGCACTGACGGCCCAGCAGACGAAGAGCCCAAGGCCACCGACCCAACCTCCAAATTCCAAAAATCACAGTCCAATCGAGCACCCATGGCATGCACCGGACAAACCAATCCGATCCACAGAGGCCTCACTCCACCACCCACAGCACCGAAAGGATCTGCCTTCCTGGTGCAAGATACCACAACACACCGCCAGAGGTCTTTGGTGGGCGGGGTCATGCCACAAGGGACAGTAGCACAAGGAAAACATACACAATGTTGTGCATAATGTCTTATATTTTAATGTTATGGCTGGTCACTGTATGTTTTGAAGATAAAGGCTTTATGCGTAACCTGTAATATGATTTTATAGTGTAGTTTTAATTCCTTTTCTAAGGACATCACAGTGGCTTATTTTAAATCTTCAGATAATAATCAGATAAAAGCTCTTCTGTGTTGGTTTGGATGTGGTGCTGTTCCGATAGTTTGTGGTGTAGCTCTGTGTGTTAGGATACAGATATACTGTAACTAATCCAGGAGGAAGGATGTGGAAAGACCAGTCATGATACAGCTGATGATGACAAGAATAATATGTAGATAGCTGTGGGATGCTATGCCATATTCTTTTTGAGGGCCAGGAAATTTTTCAGATATGCCATAATTAAATAACTTCACACACTCATGTGGCAGCTCGCTGTCTCACACTCTGATGTGAATAATGGCTGAGAGTCTAGGAGAGGAGGGAAAAAAAATTTAGACAAGAAGTAAGTTGAGAACAAGTTAAAGCTATCATGTCAAAAGAGCAGCAGAGTTCACCACTGAGGACCTCATGTGGAGCAAATTTAATAAAACTGAATTAGTATATTTGTTTACCCTGCAGACATTCATATCCATATAAGGTGAAGTGGCAATGTTTGCTGAAAAAAAATTGCATAACACTTATTTCACATTACATCCTAGAACTTTTTCTACCAGTTTTCACTGGTGTTCTCATGCCCGCACGGTCTTGGACCTTTTACCCCTACGATCTCCGACTTTTGGCTTGTGCTGTAAGAAAAGAGAGTCTAGGGTTGGGTAAGACAGGAAGTCAGCACATCACATTGGCATGATGCATTAAAGGACTCTACACTTCCCCCTTTCAGTTCAGCTCCATTACTGGATTCACTGCAAACAACAAAAATAGAGAGCGTCATCATAATTATTTATGCACCGAAAACCTTAAAATGTAATAAAGGGGTAAAAACTGAAATGGTGATACCTTAACCGGTTAACATTTTTAGATGCAAACTTGTGAACATAATTCGGTTTCCTAGCCTTTCTTAATTTTGTACAAAGCTTATACCAAATCCAAAGGCTTTTTAACTCATTTGAAAGATTTATTACAAAAATGCTTTGAGGATGTGTCTTCATAAGGCCTGTGTGCTTATCGTTTGCTCCGGTCTTCAGAACAGCAGAAAGAGGAAGAGACAATGCTGACTCACTAGGTTTCACACACGCCCTTGTGTTACTTACAACATCGGGCCAGTTACAACACTTCCCTTCTCTGCCTGTTTCTTGCTTGCTCTGCTGGGGACGGTACAGAGGCCAAAATCTCTGTAACTCAAGATTTAACCTTGTCCGTAGAACACAGATTTTGATTAACACGAATTCTTTAGGCTTTATTATATCATGTGAGGTTCTATCCCAAATTTCGTTGTAAGCAACTGTTTATATTGGGATTTACTTACATGCGTGTCAGAACTTTAGACCTAAATTATCTAATTAATAATTCTGGAATAATGCATCCTGTTAAAACTGTTACAAACTTTAAAAAGCTACATAATTGCATTGTGGTTTTAACAAAGCACTCATATGCTGTCCTCAGAGAAACAAACCTCACTGTTATCAATATTTATGGTGCTATGCATCAACCACCTGACTAGTTTGTGGATATGTGTGTGTGTGTGTGTGTGTGTTTGTGTGTGTGTGTATGTGTATGTGTGTGTGTGTGTGTGTGTGTTTGGTTGTGTACCAAGAAACGTGATAAATGTGATAAATATAAATACTGTAAACGTCTTTACAGTGTAATGTAGTGGAAAAGAAGAAGAAAGAAAAAAAAATATATATGTAAATATACACTACCGTTCAAAAGTTTTAGAACACTTTCTAACTCCATGATCGTTCCTGATTTTTATTTCTTTCTACATT
>JAQMYJ010000015.1:14800394-14811271 GCA_030014305.1 Clarias laeviceps
ACACACAAACTACAATTTGGGCTGCAGGCTGGCGTTAGACAGAGACAAATGAACGCCAGTGTAGAAGTCAATCGAGCGCCGCTACAAAACGCAACATAAACGTCTGGGACGTTCAGAGAGCGTTTGTTTATCCAAAAATTTAACGCCCGTGTGAACAAGTCCTTAAAGGTCTAAATTCACCTAAGTCAAAAAGCTGAGGTTAAATCACATAGAGGTAACCTACAATTCTTACTTTTTTATTGTAGGAGGAGGGGAGAGGGGTTTTTTGGTAGTGAGAGCCTCTAATTGAAAAAAAAACCGGGGCCAAGTGTGTACTTAGGGAGGCTGTCGAAATTAATCATGAAGTAGCATTTTTAAACCATGAATGATGCAATTTATTCAGTCAAAGAACATTTGCAGTAGTAGTCATAGCACACAGAAACAAAACTGATAATAATAATATTTATTCATATAACTACAAACTCTTAGTTTGCATCAAATGAGAAGTCAGGAGATCACAAACACAAAAACAATGAATTCTGAGTTACTTGATGGTAAGTTCAGGAAGTAATTTAGGATGCACCAAATTGTCATCACTTTTTAAACACTGAGTGCGACCCTGTTGGACTGGTGATATCCTTAATAACCGATGTGTGTGATAACTATCACATGGTACATCACTGAACATCTTTGCCTAATTGTAACCCTTTTGTCAGTCCCGTAGTAATGTAGTGCTTTTCTGTTTGGTACTCGACAGGATAAATGTCTACTTTATTCCACCCTCACACACACACTTCCCCTTGCTGTTTCAGCTCACGGGTGTGCAGCCTTGCAAAGGATAATTATAGTGTGTTTATTGTCCTCTGCTACAAAGGGTTGTTGTTACAATTTAAGGCTTGTTGGTTCGACCATAGTCTCCATTATGAGATCCTTTTTACTGTAACAAGGCTGTGTGTGTGTTTGGGTCTGTAGAGATACTCCATTCATCTAAATATGCTTCTATATTGTCATCAGGTTATTAAGCAACAAAGCGCTTTTGTTTCAACACTCCGTAGTTCCCTTTTGCTAGCTTACTTGCACACATACATGCATAAATGCAGCATGTGCTCTGTGTGTAGCTCTGGCTGTCATGCTACTCTGATGGTATTAGTTATGGTTAGTGGACAGAGGCATAGGGCCCTTCTATTTGGGCACTTCTGTGGGCCTCATCCAGGCTGAGTGTCAGCCGTCTGTGTTATTGATGCAATTTCTACAGGAGAGATGGCTTACGTATTTCAAGAAGGATGACTCCAATCCTGGTCTTTCTAAGAGACTTCATCTGGAGGTAAACAGCCCTTCTCCTCATGCCTTTGGGCCTGTACGGCCAGAGTCTGGCACTCTAACTCCTTCTGTTCTAAGGCCTGTTTGTCATGTAAGTGTTGCCACTCAGACCGATTTTAAAGTGTTCATTAGTACACAAACTAACGAGAGTGCAACTGTTTGTACCCAAACGGATTTTCCTCTAGCACATGCACCAATTCTGAACCGCGGCATTTCTGCTTTTGTCCCCCTTACTGATCTTCCTGTGGGTGTTGTTCTGGCTCAGAGAAGGTTGATGCTTGATATGTGATTTCTTATGAATATTATTTTGCTACTGATGCTTACCCAGGCCCCCTATGTTTTTTTGTACTTTTATGTTGGGGCTTATACTTTGTATTTTTATATAGAATTTTTCATGTATCTCCTTGTTTATCATTATGTAGATGCACATGCTATTTTGTGTTGTGTCTACTTCTTATTAAACTCAGTATTCTTAAAACTGATCGTGTGTCTTTTGGTTATTTGTCTATATTCTTACTTAGACATGTGTGTGCGACTACAGGTGCACGTGTAGCATGTGTATCCAACGCATGTTTGACTCCTTCATTAAGTGTGCTCGTGTCTCTGCGAAGACATGCAGAGAACCATGAGAACCAATTGCTGCAGAAAAGTCAGTGCATGAAACATGAATCGGTGGTATTGGGCAGGGGTAGTGCAATGGTAAATGCTTTAGATTATGACTCAAAAGATCACAGTTCAAACCCAAGCACTACAAAGCTACTGTTGTTGGGCCCTTGAGCAAGGGCTTAACCTTTAACTGCTCAGATGTATAATGAGATAAATGCAGGTCGAATTGTATAAGGGCATTTGCCAAATGCCATAAATGCATTGTAGTTGGTCAAAAAGAAGTTTTTCAAAGAGAGGATTTATGTGTCTGATACACGCAGCAAATTTTGATTCATCCTGTGGCTGCATGACTGTGTGCATCTTATTATATGACCTCTGTGAATGTTTGTGGATATATTTTGTTTGTATGTTTGTAAGTTTAAAATATGACCTAAAAGTCTGAGTTCACCCCAAGAACAGTTTTTATGTCCTATTTTTATTAGGTCAATATTGGACATCAAACATGAAAACAACGAAAAAATACCGTATGCCATGACAACAGACAGGATATTCATCTCTATTTTAATCTCAAATATCTCAGTGATTCTTGGAAGTGAACAATTTTTATTTTTATTTTTTTGCTGTCTGCGTATGCTGTCCAGATGTCTTATTGTGTGTGTCTCAGTACACAGGCCCTGTCCCAGCAGAGCGCGAGTCTCCGATGGCACGGAGCGAGATGTCCCCAAGCCGGGCACAGCACTCGCCCCTCACACAGAGACCAAACGCATGCTGCTTCTGCTGGTGCTGCTGCTGTAGCTGTTCTTGGTATGACACCCGCACCCCTCTCATTCTCTCTCAAACACAAAGAGAACTCCATTCAACTGTTTATAAAAAAACCTGAGCAGAAGTCACCTAAAAACGATAAATTCAATTGGGAGAAGTTAATAGGCTGTTAATAACTAATGGACACATTATATAGAATGTATTAAAGTCACTATGATGGTCTCTAGTGATTCACATGCCAAACTGAATCCAGCTACAAAAACAATATTTTTGCTTCGAACATTTCTGCTGCATGATTGTGGGTGCTTTGTCAGTAGGCATGTGCTGTTGATCAGCTGTACGTATGTTGTATTCTGATAATCAGCCTTGGATAGGAGGTTTTAACAGCTAGATTGTAAAGCTAGATTTACACAACAGTTGGATGAAAGCATACCTCATTTATCATCTCATAACTGCGTCTGTTAAATATCATTGATTTCCTTGTTGAGATTTGTTTAATATTTAGTTTGATTTAATTTCCTTGATTTGTTTTACCTTCTTTTTCCGTCACATGGAGAACTCTTATCTTCATCATAGTCTTTTTGTAATATTACATGTTTTTGTAGATGTGTGTGTATGTGTTTGTACGTGTGTGTGTTAGCACTGTGTACTGGGAACCTAAAGAACAACAGTGATTAAAAATGCTCTCATTCTAACTTGAGCTCTGTGGGATCTGGCTGCATATTCAAACACATCTCTCTCTCTGTCTCTCTCTCTTTTATGCACACGCACACACAAATTGTAAGATACTTGAGAATACTTTTACTGCCTAATAACAGAGCTGCTCCAGATCTATTTCTGACAGGCTCTTCATAATCGATTGCATAAAGCTGCAACTAGAAAATCTAGCACTGTTAGGTGTAAGCCATGGCCCACAGTGCAGTGTTAGCAGCACATGGCCACATGCTGAAACAAACCCTGAGGTTTTGCGGTCAGCCTGACTAGCTCAGAGCCGCTCTATCAGCAGCCTACGTGGTCACCAACAGAAAAAGTCAGTTAAGGAAACAGATTTGAAGACCGCAATTACCATATAGCACTCAGCCCTGACTATTCAATATAGAAACGAATGAAATTAGATCTTGAATCAAAACTTAAATTCTAATCTTGAAAGCCTGTTTTGGAATATGATGATTAAATATGGGCTTGTATTTGCATGCAGTTTCACTTGATAGGAAAGAAAACAAACCCTTTGGGCAGAATTTAGTCACTGCAGCTATCATGTAGCCATTGGGGTGGAAAAAAGTTTTCAGTATATATTTTTCCGTTCTCATATTAAATTATTCGATTATAAGTCGATTAATAGCTTAATAGCTGCTACCTGAGCAGTTGATGTGAAATAAGAATCCCAGGTCTTTTCCATGACCCAAGATTGCAACGCTACACATGCTTTAACATCTCTGCGTGATAAATAGCATGTGTATGTGTACAATAATAAGAGTGAGCTGGAGAGTGTATGTGTTAGGAATGTTTGTCCCTTCATGTCACATGTATCTGTGCGTGTGTGTGCGCATGTGCGTGTGTGTGTCTGTGTGTCTGTGCGTGTGTATGGCCAGGCCAAGATGGTTCGGGCACAACTGTTATTTCTCAATGCCGTTTTACCACCCTCCAGTCTCACTATTAGGAGAGAAGATGAGAGTCGCAGGAGATTGAAAGCCCAGGAGACTAAGCTGGAGACCATACCAAACTGTGAAGCTTGGTGAGGGCATATACACGCACGCACACACACATTCTCAGTTACTCTTTGTGTGGGCATATTCAGACATTATAATAAATGCGCACAACCAGTTTTCAGATTTTGTTAAAATACAAATGCTTCATCTTCATTAGAAATTGCTATAAATGACATTTGCTTAGGATTACTGATTAGAAGAGTTTAAATCCCAGCACTTCCAGGCACTAATGATAGACACATCAACAGGACCCTTATGTCTTTTTACTCCAAGGATGTGTTTTAGGTGTGACAGTTATTTCTTATTTTCAACATGGTTATCTTTTTCAA
The DNA here is from genome assembly GCA_030014305.1 of Clarias laeviceps. Taxonomy (NCBI): domain Eukaryota; kingdom Metazoa; phylum Chordata; class Actinopteri; order Siluriformes; family Clariidae; genus Clarias; species Clarias laeviceps. The sequence continues at coordinate 14,805,100 of JAQMYJ010000015.1, forward strand.
AATATTATCTGGTGTTTCTGTTTTATAATAATTAATAACATATTTATTGCAAATACATGCAATTTATTGCAGTTTGGATACAAGAATTAATGCAGTTTGGAGACTGCTTCTTTTATCATATCACAGACCGAAGAGCTCAAGCTAGAACCAATGTCATAACGTGTAAACCTATTAACTACCTGTCGATTTCCTATGTTGATTATTGTTTCTTTTCAGAGGAATCAGTCTCCATCTTCTAATACTCTATTACTCTTAACTCCTAAAAATATATAGTAACCTAATTTCCTTTCAAAAACAAAAAAGAGATTATTTAGAAATGCAAACACAGCATTTTAGTTTCTGTAACACATTTTAAAAGCTTCCTGATAGGTTTACTGATCTACCTGATCCTAATTTGGTTGTGCAGTTCAAATGGGATAAACCATGCATAGATACATAATTGTTAGATTTTAAGTCATGAGGGAAGTTCTATGAGCACTGGACTATTGAGCAGATTGCAAGCAGCATCTCCTAAATGATTTTATCATTAGTATTATAGACTTTATTTTTATCACTAGTATTGTAGACTACCACTGCATGCCCATGCTTCTAAGACAGGAATGAAGAAGAATTTTTGGCAAACCGGTAATAGTAAGAAATCTCAAATGGTGTCTGCTCTGTAGACTTGTGCTGTGCATGTTAAAAAAAAAACCACCTAAGAATACACAAATTTTGTCCAAATTAATAATTATTCATTATAAAAATAATTAATAATAATTATTATTAATTAATTAATAATTAGTATAAATTTGTGATAAATTAACAAGTAAAAATTTTTTTTTTGGACCAAACCAACGGTCCAAAAAAAAACCCCACCTAAGAACACACAAATTTTGCCCAAATTAATAATTATTATTAATTAAAAAAATTATTATTTTTTTTTTCCACAGCACCAAACCAACGGTGGAGGAGATAAAACAGTGGGCTCAGTCCTTCGATAAGCTGATGAAGAACCCAGCTGGCCGGAACGTGTTTCGGGAGTTTCTGCGCACAGAGTACAGCGAGGAGAACATGCTCTTTTGGCTGGCTGTCGAGGATCTGAAGAATGAGATCAGCAAGAATATGATAGAGGAGAAGGCACGAATGATCTACGAAGACTACATCTCTATTCTTTCACCTAAAGAGGTAATAATAATAATAATAATAAGGTGGTATGGTGGTTGGCACTGTGGCCTGACACCTCCTGGGTAAAGGGGTTAATTTAGCATGTTCCCCCCATGCGTGGTGCGTTTCCTCTGTGTACTCCGGTTTACTCCCACTGCCCAAAGACATGCAGATTAGGCTTATTAGTGTTCCCAAATTGCTTGTTTTGTGAGTGTGTGTGTATGTGTGTATCTGTGTGTGCTCTGTGATGGATTGGCACCCTGTCCAGGGTGTATCCCGCCTCGTGTCCTAAGTCTCCTGGGAAAGGCTCCAGGCCCCTCGCCCCGCCGTATACAGGATAAGCGGTATAGAAGATGAATGGAATTCATGAAAATAAAATTCCCTGTAATATGTGAGTGAGTTTGTTAGTGTGTTCTAGTGATAGGAAGTTTTCATTACGAATCATTTTCGTGACTCTGTTCTTTGAATCTCGTTCATCAAAATGAACTAATCTTTTTTGAGTCATTTAGTTAATTTTGTTCTTTTGATCAGAAATAAAATAAAATGTTATATTTTCAATAAACAGACACCCAATACATCTACATACACACATTTTGGCTATAGTTCCATTAATGAAAATATTACAGTGGAGCTAAGGACATATTATGATAAACAGAATGAGCAGCTCACCTCTCCTAGTCCAAGTCGTTCGTTTTTTTTTTTATCTATTGCACTGCATAGCGTTTATGATTCATAGGTTTATGATTTACAAATTACAAATTACACCAAATGAATTTGATTATAAAATAATACATTTTTATATTGTTTATTTCATAATTAAATTCATTTTGTGTCATTTTTTATCATAAACAATATTTATTTAGTGTAAAGATTTTTTTATTGCATGACTAACTCCCCAAGTATAGGTACAGGTGCCATATTGGCACCGGATTTCAGTATCCAACCCTACAGATATCATCATCACTCGTGGGATGCCTCTCGTTCAATGAGATTGCTCAGTCGGAATTAACTGTTGTATAATATGCAATACAGTGAGTGGTGCGGTGCAGAAACTAAGGCACCTTTCTATAGCCCTGCAATGGGACGGAAAATGTGCTCTCTGTCTGCTGAATGTTGGACAGCACCACATCAGGAATAATGACAAGATAGAACATTCTATGAGGTTGTTGTGTTCTGATTTAAAATAATATCCTGTGTCCGGGGACTTTCTCTGGAAAACCAGCTTGTATTATTCTTATTATTACTATAATAATAATAATAATAATAATAATAATAATAATGATGATGATGATAATAATAATAATGATATAGTAGAATAATAATATAAAAGATAAAATAATAATAATAGTAATAATAACAATATTAATCTATATGATAAAAAAAAATAATAATAATAATAATAATATAGATCTTATAATATTCTTTTGCAATACTGTATCTTGATTTAGTCACGCTACTAACGTTACTGGAGAAACCTGTAGTTGGTTGGTGCGGATGTGCAGCAGTTATCACCAGAAACATGGCCGTAGCTGAATGTTTGTGTGCAGGGAATTTTTGCCGTGTACTGCCATGCCATTCTGAACTCCGGATTCACCGCGATCCTAACCAGGAACAAGTGCCGACTGAAGATGAATAGATGGATGTTTGTAGGGACAATCACATCCTAAAGATTTTCCAGCAGGTCCACCTCATTAATCTAAGAATGGTGTTTGTTGTAGTATGATATGTTTTTAAGGAGCCCTAATGTCCTGCATGCTGTTTTTGTGCATTTGTGGGTTTTTTTTTTAGCAGGGAACAAAAATCTGTAGTTTGAACCTAAACAGTAAGAAATAGTTGTCGTTTACTGTGTGTGAATATTTAGGGGAAAAGCTTAATTTGTCTTCCCCTTACAGAAATGAAACCAGGTTGTGTTTAGCATTAGCATTAATAACAAATGCACACCCACTTAAACACACTTCATAATGAGAGGAACATGGCGCTCTTTCAGATGTTACCTAACCCTCTTCTGCCATCTGTCCGTCTAACAGCTCAGTCTATCTATAGCTCAGCATGCTTATCTCTCTGCAGTCTTTAATTAACTTTCTGCTCTCTCTCTCTCTCTCTCTCTTTCTATATCATTTTCTTTTTTTGAGAGCAGGAAATAAAGATATGTTTAAATAATAAAAGTGTATTGTAAGTACTGAGAGCTGCTTTGGGTCAGCTGTAGTGGAGTGGCTCAGCAGGAGTGTGTGGTGTGTCCACTCCTTTTCCAGGGCTTCTCAAAGTCCGGACTCCGCCCATATCTCAAATTAGCAATACAATAATACAAAAAAAAATGTTTCCTACTGTGAAATAACTCTTAGTTTTGTGGTCTATTTAGAGATTGTTATGTTTCCTTGTTGTTAGTTTAACATAATAGTTTCCCCGTATTCATGGCAAAGTTAAGGGAAAAGCAAGACTACTGCGTCCTCTGTCAGTATATATCATGTCCCCTGTGCGATGTTTAATTTTTATTTAAAGGTTAGTGTCTCCGTCTAATGACCACACTTTTTTGTGCCAAGGTTTAGGCAGCTGACTGAATGCAGACTGTGCCATTTCATAAACTAGGCTGCTTTGTATTTTGACTGTCTATTCACGTTTCACATCTTCTGCATGCTCAGTTTTGTTATTTTAAATGAAGAAGCACGCTCAAAATAGAGACGCCGTCACCATGCTTATGCGTTTTACTTCTGCGTCCACATCATAGAAAGTTGAAAAATCCATACGTTTCAGAATGCCGGAGAATGTTGAAAGTTGGAGCTGTTTAGGTTCACAATCAACAATTTGCAGGCAAACAGTGCCATTACTTTTTCATTAACGTGGAATTTTGTATCTTGAATATTTGTTGCTTTGAAGGTATTTTTGTTGTATTAAAGGTATTTTGTCTCAGACTGTCTTAACATGAATGTACGTTGCCTGTAAGTTATAAGCAAGTTTAATAAAAGTCATTTGCTCATCGCCAGGTTTTCTGGACCTTCGATCTTGAATAGAGATCAGATCTGCACCTTTGAATATTAAGTTTTGGAAACCCCTTTTGTTCTATGCTGTCCATACCACCTCTTCTCTTCTCGGAGAATTTTAAACAGCAATGATTTGACTAAGAAACTTTGGCTTTAAAGATAAGATAATTATTATAAGCTTCTCAGAGGCTTCATTTGGTAAATAAAACGTAGTGTGTGTGTGTACTGTATGTGTGTGTCTTTGTGTGTATGTGTGTGTATGTGTAGGTATGTGTGAGTATGTGCGCATGTAGATACAGGTCCAGATGTACCTTGCCGGAACAGGTTTTGTTTTTATTTCCCATTCCCAGGAAACCCTGTTTGAAATCAAGGCTATGACCCTAAACTCTTAGCAAAAACATGTTGACTAATGTAAATGTATATTAACCTGAACACCTTTTTTTTCACAAAGTGTTTGGACGCCCAGGCAATCTGATTCAGGAAACACATGTTAAACATATGTCAAATATCTTAAAGTCACACAGACTTTATTTTTTATACCAGTGTGAAAGCTGACTCACTGATTTTTTATTTATTTTTTAGTTTTAGTTTTGCACGCAGCCACTTTTTTGTTTGTTACTGAAATCTGATACAGATCTGATATTTGACCTCAGTGTGGAAATACAGATCAGAATTAATTTTCTATGATTCTTATGGTGAAATTCTCTCTCTCTCTGAACATGGCAGCAGTGGTCCTGTTTCTTTTCCTGCTAGTGAACTGAACATTTTCCTTATGCCATTTCTCTTTACCTCACACACACACGCACACACTGAGTGCAGGCAGTATATGCACACACAAGTACATACACAAACACGCAAAGTGAACACTCTTATATTTTCGGTGGGGAGAAGAATATCAGGCTCTTTCATGTTATGGGGATATTTAGCCCCCACCAGAATATAAAAACAAGGCAACATGTCGACACAAGTGTAGGCATAGCATTGACTAGCTGGATTAATTATGGAGCTGGATAAATCATGTCAAGGGTTGGTACACATAAGGATTATAAAATAAACACACACATACACAGACGCACACACTCACACACACTTAGTGTTTTTGTAATGGTTCAATGTCTAGAAACATTGTATTTGTCTGTGCGCTATGAACATTATTAAGACTGTTTGATAATAACAAAACTGGTGACATACAGTAAAAATCTCAGAAATTGTAATGACAGCAAGGGATAAAGTAACTTATCACAAAGGTATAGACTTTTTATGTTTCTATTATCACACTTTCACTCATTCTCACTCCCTTTGGAAACACCAATCAGCCTTGACTTTGCATGTCTTTGCACTGTGAGAGGAAACCCTGGAGGAAACCCACCAAGCACAGGGAGAACATGCAAACAAAAATGCACATAGACACGAGGCGGGAATCAAATCCAGAACCAGAGGTGCAAAGCGACAGTGCTAACCACTAAGCTACCGTGCCGCCCATTGTCACACTCATTGGATAATTAGGGAATACCTCTGCCATATGTAGGTGATATCTAGGTGATACATGTTAAAATAACATCATGTCAGGCATGACATGGCATGTCAGGGCTCTAGGTTTCCCAGCAAAACATTGCCCAGAGCATTACACTGCCTCTGGGGACCTCTTTCCATAGTACATGTCAAGATGAACTAACTTGCATCTGGATGGAGAAGGATGGGTGCGGTGGTGAATCGGTGACAAAGTTTGTGGAAAGCGGTGATGGCGTCCAGGTTAAGAGTGAAGTGAGACGAAGGTCGGGTCAGGGCGTTTAAAGGTGCTGCAACCGTACTGTAGTCCCGGATAAAGCGACGATAGAAGTTCGCAAACCCGAGAAATCATTGAAGCTGCTTGAGGGTCTTGGATAGGGGCCAAAGACGCACAGCTTCAAGTTTCAGCGGGTCCATGGCCATACCCTGGGACGAGATGACAAAACCCAGGAACGTGGTGGAGCACTCGTGAAAAGCGCATTTCTCCAACTTACAATACAGCTGATGGGCGAGCAATCTCTTGAGGACCGCCCTGACATGTT
>JAQMYJ010000015.1:14820797-14839627 GCA_030014305.1 Clarias laeviceps
CCTTTTTATACTTCCGGGTTCGCGACCGCATTACTTCCGGGTCCTAGTGCCGGCCGCGGACCGAGTGTGCATGACACCGTCATTGTCAACAAAGGATATATAACAAAGTATTGAGATGAAATTTTGTTATTGATCAAATACTTATTGTCCACCATAATTTGCAAATAAATTCTTTAAAAATCCTACAAGATTTTATGGATTTTTTTTTTCTTATTTTGTCTCTTATAGAAAATGTTTTTTTGAAATTATTGAACTGTATATTTAATATTTTGACATTTTGAATAAAAAACTGTAAGTACTGTATTGTAATCATTATAAACATCTCCACATCTTCTTCTGTCTCCCTAGCCTGTACCTGGGGGGCCACGACGGTATACGGCTTTGAGGGTCAGGAAGTCACTCTCCCATGCAACTATGACTCAAAATATCATGGGATATGCCATGTCTGCTGGATGAGAGGAAGCATCCCGAACCAGGGATGTGGCATGCAAGTCGTCTATGCAAATGAAAAACAAGTAGTGATGCGAGGTGATGCGAGATATCAGCTCAGAGGAGCACTGCAAAATGGAGATGCCTCTCTGACTATCCTCAATGCAAAAAAAAGCGACTCGGGGAAATACGGCTGCCGAGTCCATGTGCCCGGGTGGTTCAATGATAAGAAATTCGAAATGTACTTAGCAATTATGGAGGGTAATTACTCATTAAACATACAGAGAAATTAAACATTCTTTTATGACAGTTACTTTTGTTTAATTGTAACCTTTTGTCGTTAGCAACACAGCAGCCCACCACCACCCCGCGATATGTAACTACTACAGCACACGTTACATACAGTAAGATACAATACATTTTATTAAAAAAATAATAATAATAACTACATCTAATCAACAAAAATGCTAATACGTATTAAATCAACTACAATATGCAGTTTATTATTTTTTAAAAACAGAACAATTGGTACATAGATCCAATTGTATCCAAGGTTGATGCATTTAGAGCTTAATGGTCTTGTAGTGTCTCTTTGACAATTCTATATTTTAAACTTTTGATCAGTTGGAAAGTCTCCCAGTGCGCATCTCTTTATTACTCTTAGCAGCAGAAACAGTACTTAACTCGGACAACTTAACACATTAAAATTCTTCATGCTACTTTGTTATCCCCTGTTTCAACAGTGCAACATAAGACAGTGACTGTCCCACAGCCTGTAACCACTGAGCGTCCAGGTAGGAAAAAACAAAATGAGGTCTAAATTTTTTTTCCCCTATGCTTCTGTAATGGTGAAATAATTCAAACCAAATCAAAAGATACAATATTCTATGTCCACTACCGCTCAAAAGTTTGGGATCACTTTCTAACTCCATGGTTGTTCCTAATTTTTATTTCTTTCTACACTGTAAAACAATTCTGAAGGTGTCCAAAATATGCAATAATCTCCTTTGAATAGTTAATGTTGAGATGTATCTGCTACTCATGACCTGTAAATCCTTCATAATGGCTCTAATCTGAGGTGCTGGTTGGTGATTTTTGAGGCTGGTAACTCTAAATGATCTTCTCCTCTGAGGCAGAGGAAGGTTTTGGTCTTGCTTTAGTGGGAAGGTCTTCATTAGAGCCAGTTTCATTATGGTGCTTGATGGGTTTTGCAAATACACTTGACAATACTGTTCTTGCAAGAACTATTCCACAAAGGCTGACCTCCGTGTCTTAAATAACAACTGACTGTTGTCGTTGTTGTTGTTGTTGTTGTTACATAATTACCAAATTCCATGTGTTATTTCATAGTTTAGAAATTCCCAGTGTTATTGTAGAATGTAAAAAATAAATCACTAAACAAAAACCGAGAAATTTGGAAGTGATCCCAAATTTTTGAGCAGTAGTGTATATTAGTAGAGCTGTCACTGGAATGTTTTGTTTTTCTACTTAATATTTACTACGTGACCAGAAACCAAACAGAATTGAACATTACCTCGTATCAGCATAAACGCTGTATTATTTATATTTTTCCAGGCACAACGAGTACCAGACATAGACATGTAACTACTACAGCACTTGTATCTACAAAGGGTAAGACAGAATATATTTTATATTAGATTAAAACAAACCAACAACAGACAAAAAATTTGTGGACACCTGACTACCACACTAAAACAGTGGTCTATGTTGATTTTTTATTTTTTTTGTTGTTCTTTTTGTGAATCTTGAATGACAGAATAATCCAATAAAATCCAAAACTACAGTATGTTACTATGCCATGTTTATGTATTAGAATTGTCACTATTCTTAAATAACTACTTTTTCTACTAAACAATTAGAGAAGATAAAATATATATATATATATATATATATATATTCTTTTATATATTTGCTTCATTGTATTTTGTTCCCTAGAAACAGAACAGACCACTAAGACTCCAGAAAAAGGAACTACTGCAATACACACTGTTACAGAAGGTGAGAGAAAATACACTTTATAATAGATTACACACTAGCAGTGCAGAATCCTCAGGAAAAAAAAGTTAACTACATGCCACTGTTTTAGAACAACTGACCTCATCACTACTTATAATTCATTCATCAATCACAAAAATCTGAATTTTTTCTTTTTTTCTACTAAACCATTAGAAAGGATAAATAGTCACTACACACCCATGAAAGTCTAGTAATCAGAATTCCTTTATATCAGCACAAGCACTACTTTGCTTTACTGTATTTTGTCCCCCAGAAACAGAACAGATCACTGAGACACTGGAAAATGGAACTACTACAATACCGACTGTTACACACGGTGAGAGAAAATACACTTTATAATAGATTACATACCTCTAGTGCAGAATTCTCAGGAGAAAAAAAAGGATAACTACATGGCGCTCTTTTAAAACAACTGACCTCATCACTACTTATAAGCATTTCATCAGTCTCAAATATTTAAATAGCTCTTTTTTTCTCTACTAAACAGTTAGAGAAGATAAATAGTCACTACACACCCATGAAAGTATAGCATTCAGAATTCCTTTATATCAGCACAAGCACTACTTTGCTTCATTGTATTTTGTCCCCCAGAAACAGAAGAGACCACTGGGACTCTGGAAAATGGAAATACTGCAATACACACTGTAACACATGGTGAGAGAAAATACACTTTATAATAGATTACACACCTGCAGTGTGCATAAATCTCAGGAATATAAAAAAATTACATGGTAGTTTTATGGTAGCTACTGTACATCATCACTGCATATAAGCACTTCATCAATCACTAATATTTAAAGTGGATTAACATTATTTAGTGGATGCTTTTATTACAAGCAGCATATAAGTGAACTGAGCAGTTTATAATGATCAGTGGTCATTTTATTTCTTTAGGACCGGTTTTAACAGGGCAAGATGAGAAACTCACCACCACAGAGCATGAAGGTAGGAAAAAAAACCTGGATAAATCTGTAATGACTGAAGTTCTAATGAACTCCATTCAAATTGATTAACGTATTGTTAAAGGCAACTATTAGGATAGTTATCATATAAAGATATATTTTTTCACATTTGCCTGTAGCAATATGTTAATCAATATGTGTTACTCTTAATTAACTCTTTAGAAAACAATTGTTAATGAATTTTGCTTATTTTGCTTTTTGTTAATGAATTTTGCTAATATTCTTGGCATGAAGAAAAAATAAGACAGGGAATATGATCAGATTAGAAATGATGTCAGATTGTCTTTTTAGGATGTCTTTTTTAAACTGAAAATTTACCCTGGACAAACATAAGAAAAATGCATAGTATTTAATGAAATATTTACAGTAATCATGTTTAACTTTAGTTACGACAGAAAATTACCCAGACTCTTCTTCTCCAATAGACAAGCTTGTAAGTACACATGATATAAACTGAGACTCTATTATGGTTCGATTAGTGTTGGTCTCCAATGGTTAATTCCGTTTAATTAAGGTGGATGAAGACAGAGAGGCACTTCTGGCAATCTTGGTGCCGGTTATATTGATTTCGCTGATCCTGGGGATCATTGCTGTTTATCTATTATGTGAGTGCATCAACTCCTCCATTTCATATCTTACTGTTACAATACCCACCCCTTTTTTTACAATCATCCATAATTCATTCATTTATGTTTTTTCTATTTAGGCAAGCGTAAAATAAAGTTCAGGACATGTGCAGAAATGTAAGTATATGTTCTTGGATGAGTGATTCCAGTCGCAAGACATTTTCTATAATGACTTATAAGCATTTATACTTTGACTGATCAACTTCTTGGCCATTGGTTTCACTAGATGAGATTTAGGGATAATAATTTTTTTTCCATTTAGAAAAATAATCTCATTATAAATAATGTACTTTCTTTTTTCCGTGGTTGACAGAAAGTAATTCCTTCTTCTTCTTTTTGTACTTGCTGTCCTTGAATTGACTTGGCCTTAACCCCCCTTAACACTCAGTCATGACACAAACTTAGTCCAGGACTTGTCTTGGATGTGACAGTGATGGGTCCTTTATGACACATAATAATATGCAGAACATTGACAGACACTTTTATTAATTAAGCCAAAAATAATGAGGCAGTACATAGAACTATTTTTCAAATGTGACTATAATTCTCCTCCACCAGAACCAAGACCCAATCTGTTTCTGTCGGCTACAGCAACTTGGACAGCTGCGTAACCTTGCCGAAGACTAACTCATCTGGTGATTAGACACTGAGAATGAATATGAACAGAGTACATGATAATGGATGCCATTTACATACAAAACACTCCACATAAATGTACTTTGCTATAAAACACTGTGAGCATTAATTATCTTTTTACTACTTTGTACTTTGTTTAATTATTCATTATTTTTGAAAACTGTGAAAAATACAAATAACTAGCCATTACAAGAGAAGCTACATGCAGTATGATCTAAAATACAAAATGTTTTTCAATTTATTCGTCTGTTGTTCGTGAATGAATTAAGCTGCTGAATATTTTGTATTTGGATAACTATAACTGTAACTGTGACTATGATATGAATGTGATGCTTCCAGAATATGGAATATAAGAATTTAACGACCAACTATATATGATTAAAGTGGACTAATGCCATTTAAAAAGATTTTACAAAAATTTCTGCAAAAGGTCACATGCCTTAGGTGAAATAAAATTATTTTTTGTAACTGCATGCATGAATATGTTGTTGAATGGATTAAATAAGTCAAAAAGTCAGATCCTATTTATTTTCCCATATTAACTGAACCATAAAAGACGATATTATTGGATATGGTAGATGGTAGATATTAAAAATGTCCGTTTACATACAGTAGAAACCGATTACCCATAAAATTAACACGCCAAAACATTAGCACATTAACATTAATCACCAACTATACACCAGTAAACTGGTGACAGTATCATGGGCAATCAAGGCACATCAAGGCCAGCAGGGACCAAAAGTCAGTCCATCTGGTCCGATCCCACAAAAAAAGCCAGTGCAGCACAAATTGACATTGATGGTGATTTATTTATTTATTTTTCACTCCTGGCTTCACATGACACAGGAATATAAACCTCAAATTTAGGTCAGCAGGTGATCACGACACCTAAAATAAAAACAAAAAGCTTTCAGATGGTTTTCAAATGAACCGAACAGACTGGCTGGTCTCAAGTGGGCATGTAACCTTACAGGCTGATAATCACAGCATCTGTCTCCATTCTGTGCCTCATTTCATTGTGATAAATGTTCTCTGTATACTTTTAGAGACTCTTATTTCCCATCTCACCATCGATCTTTTCACTGAGAGATATTGCGCATGAGTTCTTTGTTAGTACTGGCACATTACAATTTGAATACAAATTGTATTATTATTATTATTATTATTATTATTATTCAGCATTCCAGATCAGGTCAAACTTATCTAAACTGTGCTTACAAGAATATACTGTACATTTAATACACACACACATTGTGCTCCGAGTAAAATGCCATTTTCTCATTGTGATATTTATCAAATGAGCTGCATCTCAATGTGACTGTATTTGGTGTTTGCTGTGTCTTCTGTGTGTTCACGGTGTGCTTTGTCCTGGTTGGTACACAGTACTTCACGGATGCAGTACTCGGTCTCCAGGCTCATATTAGTGAGGCGAATATCACACTCCAGCAGGCTACTGTTATGCAACATCCCTTGTTCCAGGACCTTCCCTCCATCCTAAATGTCACAAAGAAAAGGACACAGCACTTTAATTTGCCTGCTAGTACTATAATCATGAGATGCATACTAGTTTAACATACATAGCATTGGGGATCTATGACTGTGTCAGAACAAAAAAAAATCTGAGAGCAATAGTCAAAAGGCTTTTATGGTCTTCATTGACAACAGCTTGAGTAAAGAGTAAAATCTTTGTATGAAATATTTTCATGAATGTTTGAGGTTCTTGCTTTAATGAAAGTCACGACTCAAGCTGGCATGAACTCCACAAGTTTCTGCCAAACCCAGAGGTCTATTTTAGATTCAATCCTTTGTAGTGTTGTCCGGTAAGAGATCAGGTAAATCTGACATTTAATACAAAAGTTACTAATATGATGCATATCACATAATTCATAACATTTATATGAGGACAAAGAAACATTAAATTATTCAATATTCAAGATACTGAACATTTACTTTTCTTGTTTTATATATATATATATATATATATATATATATATATATACCTGTATATATATATATATATATATATATATATATAAAATGTATTTATGGCATACAATTTAGTAATTTAGTATTGTTCATATTTTCCAATAAGATGTGACCAGTCTAAGGTGTGTCTGAGAAGTGCGTGTGTGTCAAATAGTGACCGTGTAAGGTTCAGGGAACCTGTATAAGACAGTTCAGAGAGTTTAAGGTAATAGTTGTTCATAATTTTTTTTTTTTGTTATCCTAGATTTATACACAGACGTTTAAAGACATATCAGCCCTTCTGTACCTACTTCACACACTAGATAACACATCACACAACAGGCCAAATGGACTTATTTTCCACAGCTAGTGTTCAAAAAGAGAGAAGGACTCTTGAGACGTATACTTACTTATGTTTACATACATTTCTCTAGGTGCCAAATTAGCCTAGCCTTCTTACAGTCTCAAACTGAACAGGTGGGACTGCAGAAGAACTGTGTGTTATGATACTCTTATAATACTCCTCTGCATAAAGTATGTATGTGTAGTGCTTTTTTTTCTTCCTTTTTCCCCCCCAAAAAGGTGTCCCTTCTTTTTCTGTACTACTTTGTCGTGTAAGAATGCTATGTGTTATTTCAGAGTTTTGACTCCTCGTGGCCCAGCCTCTGTCACACACATGTTGATTAATTTCCTCACTCATATTTTCGTTGCTTTCTCCTGCCATCCACAGCAATGTGCCATGAGGCATAGACACATTTTCCACAGTCATGGACTTTTATTATGGACAATTATTTATTGACATTAGCATTATATTTTATATAAGTATGCATATGGACCAAAACATTTTGGTTTCAAAAATCAGAAATGACTTTTACATCCCCCACTGCTAAGGCCATGTCATCAGTTTTTCGAAGATGACTTCATACAGAAACCATCCTCATTCATTCCTTGACTTTGAAATGGGTTGCATTTTTTAAAAACATTTTTGTTTTCCCTCTTTTTTTTTTAAAGAAGATATGATTGTAATGATGATGATGATAATAAAGATGTTTGTGTTATTATTTAGCTGTGACTTTATGAAAAGAAAAAAAAACTAGTGTGACTCAGATTTACAGTGGAAATAATTGTTGGTGGTTAAATCCTAGGTTGGAATTATAAGATTTTTCAAAATAACACCATAATGCCCTGAAATAATGAGTTTCTATCTCAAAATAATGATTATAGCATGTCAATAGCTTCCCAATTTGCAGTTCAGGGCTTCTGCTGAAATGAGCTAATATTGCTCCTAATGTTTTGATATCACCTATCTTTGATTTCAACTGCTTTTACACATCACATCATTAAGGTTCATTGATTTCAGGTTCATAACCCTAAGCTGCAGGACCGACAGTGCTGTGTTGAGGAGCGTACAACTCTTCTTCGGTGTACAGCCCCAAGTGCCATGCATTTTTAGGAAGGTTCAGAATGAGAAAACAGTACTAACCTTTCACACCAAAATACATGAAAATAAATAAAACCAATATAAATCATGTCGGATCTTTTAGCATTTTATGTGATAGAACCACCAACAAAATTCAACTGAAAACCAAGTAGAAAAAAATCAATGAACACGGTAAGGGAAAAATATTCATAACATGTTTTTGCATAAGTGCGTGTACACCCTTTTATAACAGGGCTTGTGACTGGGCTCAGAATAAATCACATTCAAACTCTTGTTCAAAAGTAACTCAAAAGTCATCAAAGTGATCCGTTTAACCCCAAATAAAAATCCACTGTTTCTATTGAATTTTCTAAAAAATTTTCTTGAGTTTTAGCTGACTCTTTAAAAGTATTGATCAAGAGAGGGGTACAATTTCATTTATATATCAGACAAGAACAGAGCACTAGAGTGAAATTACCAAGGACAGAATCTCCCTGAAATCTCCCTCCTACTGTAAGTTTTCCCACACCACCCCACTTCTCAGCTCCCTGCACTGGCTTCCTGTAGCTGCCCACACCCAGTTCAAAAGATGCTTGCCTACAAAGCTAAAAGTGGCTCAACTGATCCCACCATCTCTCAGAGATCGAGGAAGACATGCATGTAGACTGTTTTCTAGGCAGTGGAATGAACTTTCTCTGGAATTCCTACAACCGAGTCACTGGCACTCTTTAAGGGACTACTAAAGATTTATCTGTTTTTTAGTTGTTGTTTTTTTAAGTGTAAGTATATATTTAATGATGGAAAGTTCAAAACATTTACATAAGTCACATAAGATTGTCCACCAAATGACTAAATGTAGCATGTAGTGTTCACTTCCTGCATGTGACAGCTATCCAATCCACAAAAGAACATTTGGAGCAGAATCCTAAAATATACTTCATGTTGGCATTTATTTTTACATTACAGCATTTGGCAGACACCCTTATTCAGAGCAACTTACAGTTTTGTCTCGTTACACATCTGAGCAGTCAAAGAACATGTCAAAGGACACCATGCCCACGATAAAGCATATGGTGGTAGCTTAATGCTATGGGCCGCTTTGCTTTAGCTGGGATGGACTTTCTTTTGAAAATAAATAATAAAATGTGAAAGAATCAGAATATACAGTATACTGTATTGCCAAAAGTATTCGCTCGTCTGCCTTCACATGCATATGAATTTGAGAAACATTCAATTCTTAATCCATAGGGTTTAATATGAGATAACAGCTTCAACTCTTCTTTGAAGGCATTACACAGGGTTTAGGAGTGTGTTAATGGGAATTTTCGACCATTCTTCCAGAAGCGCATTTGTGAGGTCAGACACTGATGTTGGAAGAGAAGGACTGGCATTTATCCCAAAGGTGTTCTATCGGGACCTAGCTTTGTGCACTGGTGCGCCGTCGTGTTGGAAAAGGAATGGCCCTCCCCAAACTGTTCCCACAAAGTTAGGACCAGGAAATTGTCCAAAAAAACAACTCCATATGAGTTCCAACATGACTGCGCACCAGTGCACAAAGCAAGGTCCATGAAGACATGGATGAACGAGTTTGGTGTGAAAGAACTTGACTGGCCTGACCTCAACCTGATAGAAAACCTTCGGGATGAATTTGATATATATAGTAATATATAACCAATAATAAAGCAGATGTGGCCAAATTTTAAATACAGATCAGAATCTGTTGAACTTATTACCTTTAGCTGAACTTGAAAATGGCATAACTTGATTTTCCCTCTTTTGCTTGATGAGTTGTGTGGTGTGTTGAGCCAAGCCTTTAACAGATGATTCCTTCTTGTGTTAAAGCATTTTTTTTTAAATGGCATGTCCTTATATGTGAAGTTGGAAAAACCTTCCTACACTTTTTGTTGTGAACAAAAATGTATGAAGCCACATTCCTACTCAAAGTAATTACTGTTTAATGTATTTAAAAAAAATAAAAATAAAAAACTTTAATCACATAGCACCCAGGTGGCATAGTGGCACAGTGTGTGGTGTTCCTGCCTAGCAGCTCAAGTTACAGTTTCCTCCCACTTCTCAAAAACATATAGGTGTTGGCATGGGCTATTAGAAATAAATAATAGGTGTGTGTGTGTGTGTGTTTGTGTGTATGGTAGGATTTGTTCCCACCAGTGTTCCCAGGATAAACTTGAGACCAATCACCATGTAACCCACAGTATTACCTTCATTACAGAGTATGAACAAGTAGATAACTAAATATACCATATAGTGTATTTACTTTTTACAATACCTATATTAATCTAGCCAGGAATAGAGAACTACAGTATGTTACTTACTGTACAGTGTATGCATATTAATTTTGTTTTACAAAATAGCGATCAAAAGTGGTGCATTTTTCATGTTGGTATGGATTGGAATCTACTGAGGCTATTAATAAATTAATTATAGCACTCTTTATTTTAGTTTATAAAATACACTCACATACATTTATTTATTCAGCTTCAGTAAGTAGTCTGGATCTTATCCCATGAATATTGATTACAAAGTGGAAATCCCATTTCTTGAAATTCTAGTCCTTCCCAACAGACTTTGTGCGCATACATGCACACAAATTCACATCTAAAGTCAATTTGTAGTCAGCAATCAATGTTCTTGGGAGGCGGGAGAACCATGAAGACATCCACATAAAGTATATCTGTGACACGGAACATTGGATGAAATGAAAAAAAGAATCCAAACTGCAGGAAAAATCAGCAGAAAAAAAAGGAAACAATCAGAAAGTATTTGAAGCTGTGTTGTGTCTGTCTAATCTAAACAAGGCAGTGTGATGATATGAGGAATGCACTAAGGGTGTGTTCACATTCGTAGTTGTGATACAGTACATTAGTCCTGGTTCGCTTAGCGTTCACTAGCAGGCATGCCAATAAGGTCACGAACTGATTTTAGATTTAATAATGTTAAATTTGTGACTCGATCAACTTCCAAAACAATGCCGAGAGAATTTTTGTATATATGGGATTGTCTTTAACAAATACTGGACTTGTCAATGTGCTTGTCAAACAAAATATTAATAATGCATTTTATCTCCTCATTGACCCATGTTTGCCCTCTGTTTGCTTATTTATTTATGAGACATCTTACCAGTTTTTGGTTCCTTTACTCATCTTTGGTTTGTGATGTGTTCACCTTTCAATTGAACCACACTACAGTTCCCACCTTTTTAAGGGGTCTTGTTTCGTTTGCTTGGAATGGAGTGAGGTTTGGATGGCAGCGTTCACACGTGATCAACCACACCAGAATTTGCTTCATTTCGAACCGTGTTAATATTTGTATAACTATTACGCAGAGTTTCAGAAAGAATATGATAACTGATGATGAATTGCTTTGGATGCAGCACTAAAGGCAAGTAAAGGAGTGATCAAGTTCTAAAAGAATAGTTCTCATTAAGAAAGAAAGATTTCAACTGTTGAACTGATATTATTTTAATTAACAGTGACTGGTAGATGCAGTAATGAAGGAATGTGTAAAAAATAAGTTAATGTCTTATTAATTTAACTTTTTTGTATCTGTATTTTGTCTTAAGGGCATTGCATTACCAAATTCCCAGATTAGCAGATGCATAATGATGGATAAACACAGGTTTCATAGAAAGCATTTAAAATAATAATAATAATAATAATAAATAAATACTTTTCCTGCAGACAGCCCTCGGTTTAATCACCTAATCGCAATTTCATCCCTTGATTTCTTTTCCTGTATGAGCAACTACTATATATGGTACCATGAGGAACACCACTAATCCACTTACATCCAACAAGCTTAAGCAAGATTTGTTTTTGGTTGAGGTAATTAAGCAATGTTATTACAGACTGGTTTGAATTACCACTGGGATAGTGCCAGTTCCTGCATGTTGCTCCTTGAGAAAGCTCATCCGTCCATGAAGATTAGCACGAGGTGAGAAATGTGGAGCATTCATGTGCTTTACAGTATGTGACTGCTCGACACTAGGACAAGAAGGCGGCTGGGTCAGATCTACAGTACACCCCGTTTTTCGGTACAACTAGCGTGAATCAAATTTTAAAAATGTAGCGCGTCATACAGTTTAAATTAGGTCTGGAATTTATGATATCTAATGACGTTAAAAGCTAAACACAGAACCAACCTTTTTTTTCATTTGTTTTATTGGAATAGGGCTAAAAATTATATATATATATATTTTTTTTTTTTTTTTTTTTTTTTTTAAATTAAATCTGAAATTATGGATTAAATGTAACACGGATCAGAAGTCCATCTTGAATGTGTGCATGAACACTGGAAAGGGGAGGAAGGAAAAACAAAACCTACAGTAGATTTAGTGTCAATGTCTTGGATGGAAAGTTTCAGGGCTATTCTGGGAAATCATAAAAAGGACATTAGCTGTCAGAGTTTATTTAATTTGCTGTGTGTGAACTTTAGTGCACATGCATTGAGGACCCTCATCAGTTACACAACAAAAGTGAAAGATGATCAGCAACTTGGGGACGTGACCTACTGTACTCACTACCCTCTAGTGGAAACACTGAAAACACAAGGACAAACACATACTTGATTTGTAAAGGCGACACTTTCTGTACTGGACATTTAACTGCATTTCAATCCAAGTTTGTTTGGAGCACGTTTATTAAAAGACAGTCACAAAGCAGCTTGAGAGAAATCTGAATGCATGTCCTGTATGGACGGCACCATTTGCTTACGGGACACTGTAGTTATGTCAGGTTCATTGAGTTCTTGCCTGCTTACTGAAGTCTGTAATATGTTAATGGTTAAATTGCTTAGCTATTATTCAATCCCGTACAAACACCTGATACTCATGCACAACTAATCCCACAAAATCTCTGGACATGTTTTTCCAAATTTATTAAGACCAACTGGTCTACAAGTTTATCATACATGTCAAATATTATCAATCAGATCCACTTTTCACACATTATTCAGCTGCAAAAGAAACCAAAAGTTCCACTTTATCTGGAGGGTCTCCTATAGATGATGTACAGACTAAATCATTATTACCATTTCTCCAGGTGACCAAATGCACTTCAAGCTACTGTATACTTGGAACTTTTCATTCATTCATTAAATGATCACTGGAAATTCAAGAAGCATCTACAAACGACTATCCAAATAAAGTGTAAAATAATGTTACCGAATGCATAATCCATGTATGCATATCTACAACACACTTTCACAAATCTTACTGATGTGCAAAAGAATTTGTACAAATCTTTAAGCATGACAATCTTAGAGAGTGCTTCATCAGGATGGGGTGGGGTGGGGTGGGGGGGTCAAAAGCAGTATCAAATGAGCTAATGCTGACTTACAAAGTCCAGTTAACTCAAGTGCTTAAAGGTAATGAACATACTCCCAGTACAAAAGATGCTATAAAATAAAAATTTACATCAAATGCCTTTTTTTCTTGCATATACAGCAATATGCATACAGAATATATTACAAAGCTATGAAATGAGTATAAAAATGACATTTCTTTTGAAAAAAAAAAAAAAGTAACAAAATGTACCTTATAACAAATGTTAATCTGTCACTTGATTAAATGAAGAATCTTGACGCTTCTTAACAAAACTAAATTGAGAAAAAGAACAGAGATCAGTTATTCATATATGACATATTTAGATCTCTAACCAAATATTCATTTTTGTCTCCATTAACCATTTTTGTCACTAGAACTCTATAAAGTGTATAATATAAACTATTTAACTGGAAGCATGCTTACAGTAGGTTTAATTACACTGAGCAAACAGTGCCTCCATGTGGCCTTAACAAAAATGATTATACATATTTTATTCTTATGATTTCTTTTAAATATATAAAATCCAAATATTTTAATTGCAGTGCATATATGTCTTATCTTGTGTGTTCAGACTTTCTCTTACCTTCCACCGATTGCCACATTGGTTGCACATCACAAATGTGGTCATGGGTTCATCAGCACTGCGAGTCTGAACCTGTGTAAAGGGAGAATGTGTGTTGACAAAGAAGAGCTCAGTCCCATTGGTCCCACTAAGCTTGTGCACGGATGTACACGCAGGAACACACTGCTCCATTAGTGTCAGGGATCTCACTGCCATCACTGCGTCAAGAGACTGGGGGCTTGTGCAGGCCTGCCCAGGGCAGTGTGTGTGTGTGTGTGTGTGCGCGAGAACGTTCATGTCAATGTGTGTAGTTCTCAAACAATATACTTAGACTCTGCTGACAGCACTGCACATTGACAAGTGTTTGTTTAAAGTTAAGTAAATTGGCTTTTTACAACGAGCAACCTTAGAAACAGGACAGTTTTGTGACTTTGTCTTCTTTGTTGTTCCTGTAACAGATCAGTGCAATAAAAGCTGGCACACTACATATTTATGTCACGGTATATTACCGATTGAAAAATGGCAAAAACTCAAAGAAAACAAGCACCATGTCATGTAATTATTGCATCCTACATTATATAACAGTTCAAATTTAGGCCGTGATAAAACAGCAAGGTCAAATCTCATGTTATGCCTTAAATCAAATTTTTATACTGAGGACACATGATAGTTTTGTTTGATCAGTGGAACATAAAGATTTTACTGTAGGTTACAAATGATTACAAACAAAATGATCATCATGTTTTATAATATATAAGTAGAAGCTTACATAGAAGATTTAGTATTTTAGATATTATATTAACATACAGTATGTCACTCTCACTTTCTGATTTCACAGACGGTAAGTTTCTCACCTGCCATACGTAAGACCCAGGCTCTACTCCAACTAGTGTTCAATTCGTCAATGAAAAATGTTCTCCGACGACCTTTTTCCCCTAAACCCCTAAAGACGAGATGATGGCGAGACGTCACGGATATCAATGAGCAGCGACAGTGACGAAATCAGCATGCGATATTGTTGACGAAAAAAGACGAGACTAAAATGTGGTTTAAAAAAGATTGTTAAAAATAAAAAAAAGAAAACATCTGTCTTTATTTTCGTCAACATTTAATTCTTGTCACAATCCGCTGCGATACAGTGTTCATTCATTCTGGCACGAGCAGCCGTGTTTCCCGGGTCACGTCGCGCGACGTATCAGGAGTAGTTTGAAGGAGTACAAGCTCGGTGATCTTTAACTCTTAAACAGTGTGGGCATGTTATTGGACATGCATCAATTGTTGTGATGGTTAAAAATAAAGATAATTAGCTGCAAACATCAGATGAAGAGACATTTTTTTATTTTGTCTAGACTAGATTGAGTGTAGCATTAATTAATAATAATCTTATTGCTATAATGGTACATTTTCATTGACTAAAACCACATTAAAATGCCCAGACACTTAGTTGACTAAAATTTGACTAAACAAAAATAGGATAAGATTGACTAAATATGATAAAAACTAACAGGGACATTTATCCCGGGACTAAGACGAAGACTAAAATTTAAAATAGCTGACAAAATTAACACTGATTCCAACCCTATGTCCAAAAACCCAAACCGGGATATAACGGGATGGTTGCATCAGGAAGGGCCTCTGGTGTAAAACCTGGTTGCCAAGTTATGTGTGGATCTGATGGTCCACTGTGTCGACCCCCTTTATGGGAGCAGCTGAAATACTAACATATGTAATAGTTACTTTCCTTTTATTTACACTGTCAAAGTTTGTGGACACCTGACGGTCACACCCGTATACGGTTCTTCCCAAAACTGTGCCACAAAGTCGTCTAGAATGTCTTAGATTAACATTTGCCTTCATGAACCCAAGAGACTCGAACATGTTCCAGCATGACAGTTCCACAAAGTGACAAAGCCAGGTGCCTGGAGGCATGTTTACACAGGGGAGGTGTGGAACAACTCAAATGTCCTGCACGGAGACTGTAATGTCCCCAACACAACACCAGCGCCTGAACTCATTAATACTTTTGTGGCTGGAAAGTGCAAATCCACACAACTACAGTATACTCCAAAATCTATCGGAAAGCCTTCTTAGAAGTGTGAAGCCTGTTATAACAGCACTAGGTGCACTAGTGAGGCACGAGGTCTGGGACGGGATGATTTGATGCTAGCAGGTGATGCTCATATAAAATCAAACAGCTGACTGAAATGCACTTTTTTTTTTTTTTTTTTTTACCCCTTTCATGGTGTATTCATGTTCATACAGGAGCTCAGTCATTTTTGCATGACTGCAAATGGATATTATTTAATTCATTAATTATTTAATTTAATATCCTCAAAACAGGAAGAAACGGATCACGGCGTGCACGGAGGCGTGGCTCTTTACCTGCGTATAGGTGCAGCTCTTGCTCTTGCACTTTCCACAGACAAACATATCAGTCTCAGTGCCTCCTACTTTAGAGAGCTGGTGCTCCCGGATAGACTCTTTAGTTAGTGCCTTCCTTATCTCTTTCAGCTCAGCACTTGCCATTTCCTGCAAAAAAACACAAACAAAAATTTTTTGGGAAAGAAACTGCAAGATTTTATTTATTTATTCTTTTTTTTTTGCACGGACACATCCTTGTACAATAAGGTTAAGCACGGGTAAGAATATGCTTTTAAGACTTGGTTGTGATGGGTCATACAGTTGCAGACTAAAGTGCACCTCTGCAGTCATGCTGGCGATGCGTTCACAGCTGATGTTTCCACACAGTACGTTGCGACGCAGGTCTGGGTTCTTCTGGTCTTTCAGGTTGGAGATGCGGCTCCTCAACCGAGACTTATACTTCACGTCGGTGGATTTGAACTCTTTGTAGATGAGTAAAAAGTCAGTTAAGAAAGCACGGAGTGTAAGAGACGTTAACCTATGAACGGATAAAGCCTTTTCTTATCTTTAAAGCATTATTTCAAAGCTCAAGGAATCCTACAGCCTCAAGCAATTCTACCCACTTCAGCTTAGCGCTGAGAAACAAAACAGATCCAACATTAAGCTTCTGAAAAACAGAAGGATATAATCTTCGATCTCTGCTGCCAAAGCTTCACAGTCTGCTCCAATTGTTTTGTAGTCATCTGTGAAAAGAGGGAATAAGGCTGCTTTTACACTTGGTTCCTTCACAAATGAAAAAATTGACCAAGAGTGATAAGGCAGCGTTAGATAAAATAAAAATAAGATCGGGCAAACTTGGAACCATCGGAAACAAAACAAAGTGAGACTCCCTCATAAGGGCGTTTTCACATCTCGGGCGCTGTACAGATTACTCAGAAACAGATCGAATCAGATGTGAAAGACAATCGTACCTGTGCGTAGAAGTCAATCACTGTTTAGATGCGATCAGCCATTGCTTATAAAGTACCCAAGAGCTTGCTCTCGACTTTTTTTTTTTCCTTTTCTCAAAAGAACATTATTAGGCTATTTTCTTGTTCTCTTCTTCTCGTGTTTGATTGACAGCTCCCAAACCAAGTAGGTGCATAGTGCCCCCTGCTGTATCGGAGAGTGTAAATTTGCAAGTGTCTTCTAAACGTTTCAATTTAATTCATTTAGAATTTGTCTATTAACAGGGTGTCTCTAACCTGTACTCGGGTATTGTACACATTTAAGTCTGTTTTTTCTAACAAACTTGATGGTGTTCGCGCTAATAAGTAGGCCCACACTAAACTGAGGTACGTGTTCAGCTACAACATGTGTTAGCAAATTTTGTTTGCTGAACTACAATCATTGTGAAACTGATCATTTGCATCTTGGCTTAGTTTTACACTACAGAAGAACTTTCACTGGAAATGGGGGGTGAGGTGTTCTATCTGAAACAGCAATGGAAAAATAAAATCATGACCACGAGTATGCAGGTGCACATCAAAAATGTTGTTTTTGTCTGCACCCGAGTGTGATTCCTGTGTTTTCTGCACCAAAGAGGAAACCACAATAGGATTTGATTTGAGTGGGCTGCATACTGTACATGAAGGCACCCAAAGACAAGAGGAAATAGATAAGGTTAGAGGTACCACATGTCCAGGACTGAGAAAAAAAATAATCCTCCTCTAGGAGTGAAAGCATTGATTTAACAAAGACTGTAAAAATAAAGTGAAATGGTAGTTAGTTATTAAATGAATACATTGATACACTGATCAGGCATAAAATTATGACCTGCCTGATATTGAGTATTGCAGATCGGTGCATGTATGCATTTAATTATTATTTTTATGGCTGATTAATGTACATACATACACAAGCAATTTCCCTCTGGGATTAATAAAGTTCTTTAAATCTGAATACACACATAGATAATTACTGACTGTGTGGTACAGTGGACATTTGCCTTACCGTCTGTCTGCAGAGCCGACACGAGCAGCTCTCTGCATTTATTGCGTACACTGTCAGTGGTAACTGGGGGAGGGGGAAATGAGGTCATCTTAGGGGTCGTAGGGGTCGTGGGGGTGCTGGGAGCTTTTGACGTCTCAGTTTTTTTACTGAAAAAGCAATCAAAACAAAAAAAAAAAAACTCATTCACACATACTGTACGAAAATATGGCATCCACCAGGCAAATGAACAAAAGTATCAGTATAAATGAAACATTACACAAAGTGATTTAAATTTTCCACTCAAACTATGCGAGAGATTATGACAAGTTTCATTATGATAAAAAAAAATTGTGTTTTTCATAACCAAAAAGATTCAACTTGTTGTCCGGCATAGGCCTTTTGGCAACCAAGTTGACATTCACCGATCCCAGTGGCCAATGTTTTGGCGCTTTTCCACTGCGTGGTACGACTCGGCTCGGCACGGCTCGTTACGGCACCGCACGGCTCAGTTCGACTC
>JAQMYJ010000015.1:14850017-14869650 GCA_030014305.1 Clarias laeviceps
AATAATGATGGCTGTTCTGTACAGTGACTCAATGAACAGATGAGGGCGCTGTTGTTGCATTAATAACTAGTTGGTCATTCTGTTGATGACGATGTTTTAAGAGATATTTTTAAGGACTTTCTACTTAAACTCATGGCTATGGACCTAAGGTGCTGTGGATGAACCTGTAATGGGGAACAGTCTTATATTAGCAACAATCTTTCTCATTTTCCCCTTTGTAATGCTAATAAAACTCCAAATTGCTTCATCTGTTTCAACAGTAAATGTTTTATCCTGGGGAGGGTAGCGGTGTGAATGCACTTTATGTGTGAATGCACTCTAAATGCAATTTATGAACTTCATCATAAAAATATAGCATGCACACATTCACTTATTCACTTATGCATTTTAGTGTAGCCAGTCCTTATTTGGGGAGGTGGGAGGAAACCATAGAACCCAGAAGAAACTCCCATTGTAAAAGGGAAAGCTGGAGACATTAAAATTATGAGGAATCACACTAGCCACTGTAATGTCAATTCAAACTATTTCATTATTTGTTCTCATTTGGTTTCAGCGTGATCAAACTTTGGTAACAAGAATCATTTAGTTGCTCAGTATAATTTTGATATTGTTTGTTGTTGAATATTGTGCTGTACAATCAGTAAATAAGTCCTATTGCCATCAACAACATTGATGGGTTGCAATAAAATGTTGAATCATGTTGTTTAAGTAAAAAATAAGTCACACTTGAAATGCCAAAATCTCTGGATCGCACTGAATCCTCGTACCACAGTGCCATTATATGCCATGCAAATTGTGACATTGTGCAGTCATGATGCCTAATGTGTTTGGTGGCGACAACATAGTATGCTGCACAATTTAGGAAACCCCACCTCATCTGTGTGTGTGTGTGTGTGTGTGTGTGTGCACGTGTGGAAGGGGAAAGTCCAACACAATTGTGGTTAGGAAACGCACACTTTAATGCTTCTGTAAGGTCAGCACTGATTACAACCAGGCCATGATAAATCCACAAACCCACTTTACAGGTCTACATGGATCTGCTTGATCTTTCAGACAATGCCTTTACAGGCAACGTCAACAATCCAATTCTGTTTTTAGGCTTAATATTCCGTGCTCAGGATTACTGACATGTTTTAGTGAATGGAGATGGGTGCAATTGCAGGTAAAAGGCATGTATAATGAGTTAAATTAAGACAGTGAATTATTCATTATAAATTACTTTCTTTACAAATTTCCTTCTTTAACTGGTTAGCCTTAAGGATTTTCAAAATAAAACTAGTTCACAAAATAAATTAAATGCTCACCATATCAAATAAAATAAAGTTTTTATTATATAAAATAATAAAAACTTAAATTGAAAATTCATTTTCATTCAATGACTGAATGAGTTTTTGAGAGAGTAATGTATCCTCATGTCATAAGACTCCTTCCATAAAATTTAAGAGGTTGGCCAAAGTTATACATTATTTTGTTTTCTCTAAAGATAATGAAAAAGTGAAGTCTTGAATTTAATTGGTTGTACTTTGAGGTCACAATCATGTTGGACTTAAACAGTGGTTGCGAAATGTAAGCTGAAAATTCTAAGTTTTTCGCAGATGATTTTCACAGCACTGTGTGTGTGTGTCTGTGTGTGTGTGTGTGTGTGTGTGTGTACAGTATATATACACACAAGGTGGTATAAAAAAATTTGGGACTAGTTTTGTAACATGCCAACAGATGGCAGCACAGGGTGCAGTCACAGGGAGCACCGACCTTCATAAGTCAGTGTGCCAAAAGACATCATCCTGTGTACATCAGAAGTGTGCAACTGGTGCCATTCTGACCACGTCTGCTATTTAATCATGAACAGCAAGTTAGAACAAAGAGCGAATGTTTATTTCTTTGTGGGAAAAAATTTAGCAAATCTTGGCTGGGCAGGTTTACGGCGATGCTGCAGTGAGTCGTTTAAGGTGTTTTTAGTGGCACGCGAACCCGACGAGAGATCAGGAAGACCTTCAACAAGCTCAAACTCCAAAAATATCAAAACCATTCAACTTGTGCATGATGATGTGTGTCTGAGAACAATCCACAACATTTCTGCCATTGTCAGTGTGTCATACAAAACAGTCCAGGCAATCCTCACGTGTGGTTTGATCATGAACCGTGTTGCTGCCAAGTTCGTCCCCAGGAGCAGACCAAGGAGCAGAAGGAACATCTCGTCGAAGTCTGCCAAGAACTCCGTCAGCATGCCGTGGATGACCTGTCCTTCATGTCGAGGATTGTTACCAGTGATGGAACTTGGGTGTGTGGGTACAACCTAGAGAAGAAGCAACAGTCTTCACAGTGGAAGAGCCCATCATCTCCAAGACCATCACGCACACCACCTCCATGCAGCTCAACCAGTTCGCGGCATCGAGAAATCATCCCCAGGGGCTAGACCATCAATCAATTCAATAGTGTCAATCAATTATAGCGTCAATCAACCAAAAGCGAATTGCACTGCCAGGTTTTAAGGCATCTGAGGGCGGGCGTATGGCGAAAGCGACCGGATCTGTGGCGAATGTCAAAACCTTTGAATACCCCCTCGTATATATAATAAAAAAAATATCTGGTCTCAGTATTGGGCAAATACAACCTCAGAATGAAGCCAAAAAGAAAAAAAAACATGTGGGCAACACTACTGTAAGTCGCCCTAATTCAATATCTTGTAGGTCCACCCTTAGCAGCAATAACCTGCGGATGATCAGTTACAGTAGTATCAGGAAGCAGTAAGGGGTATGTTATCTTTTTTGTTAAATAAATATCGGCATGGAGAAATAAGTTATATGTCTGAGATATATAATTAAACATAAGGAAGTTAGTAGGCTTCAAACTAGAAAATTGGACCTTGAGCCTTGTGGAACTTTGACCATACAAACCATAACAATCAGACCAACAAGACCAGAGCTAGGAGAGGGCTATTTACTCAACTCTAAAAATATATTCTAGTTCGATTTGATTTTGATATTGTCCTCTACATTGTTAGTTATAAATTTGTCTTCCTTAAAATCAATAGTGTTAATAGTTAATTGATAGTTTTTTTTTTTTTGCTTGTTTGTTTTTTTTGCCTGATATAAAAAAAAAGGTCATTGAAAGTGTGCATGTATCTGAGGTGTAATTATAACAAGTTAATGTAGTTATTTTATTAAATAATATCGGATTTCTGTTTTTGGTTGTAGCTTTTTTACTTTAAATAATATTAAGTCAAGTTAATATAATACCAACAAA
Organism: Clarias laeviceps; assembly: GCA_030014305.1. Taxonomy (NCBI): domain Eukaryota; kingdom Metazoa; phylum Chordata; class Actinopteri; order Siluriformes; family Clariidae; genus Clarias; species Clarias laeviceps. The sequence continues at coordinate 14,853,264 of JAQMYJ010000015.1, forward strand.
TAATTTGAAGATGGTTGCAAATAATTAAGGTTTACCTATAGTCAAAATATGATGAATTCTAATAATGTACAGTATAAAGGTTGTCTGCTTTTTTAAATGTTGCATAGTTTATTACTTTGTAGGCTATACATAAAGCCTAATGAATAGACATATTGTCATAGTTATGTACATATTACGTAATTTTATGTAAATCAACCCTACACATTTTATTTATTACATATTAAATTTTGTTGTAAGTAGTCCATATAAACAATCAGTGTGTTTGCGTCTCTCAGCGGGCTTATGGACTTTTCATTTCCTTTCCAGATTTTGAAATGCTTAGCTAATAAAGGTGTGGGCAAAAGAGAAACAACTTTCAGTTCTGGAAGATCTGGATATCTGGAATGTTGTATAAGGGAACATGTTAGAATTTCCCCACTTTCTCAGGCTAATTGAGAAAGCCTGAGAGAAGTAAAAGTTTCTGTGCAACACTGGTGCCTAATAAAACTTATAAGAATTTAAAATAATATCTATGCATTGTACATAATAATCAAAAATTGAAAGTTCCTTATGCAGCATTGGTAATGACCAGTTTCTTAAATGTTGTTGTAAACCAGATCACTGTGTGCAAATCAGAGTCTTTTTAAGTCTCTCATAGAGAGTGCCTGTCATTATACAAATGTTTGGGATTGGGCAAAAGCAACCACAAAAGCTTTATGGAATAGCCTCCATCTGACTCTTTCACAATGAAGGATAGGAGTTGGATGCTTGTCCTAATCTTCCCATATGTGCTGTGCTGTTACAGTAAGTGTACTGGTATGTGTTTATTATGGGGTGATGCAAACTTATCAGAGCCTTGCCAAGTGTGGAACAACCCCGGAGTGATGGGTTAAATACAAAATTCTACAGGGACTAATTAAGAGCTAATTATGTTTAGACTACTGTCTGCATGGAAAAGCGTATGTTTTTCCTCTATATTCCGCTTTTTCCAGCAGAGTTGTTTTTCTCTCCTCCTCCTCATCATCATCATCTAAAATGCAGTCAGTTTTGTAGTGAAATTCAATATGGCTCTCCTGTGTAATATCAGGAACCCTGGAGTATGGTGTGTTTAGTTCAGGAAAATTCTCAGCTCATGAATAGCCCTGTATTCTGCAGAAAATTATAGAAGGTGTGCCTCATTAAACTAAAAGCTGTGCTTAATACAAAAAGCATCATCCAACACTGAAGTTGAAAATCATCCAAGATCTTATTAGAGACAAAGAGACATTATCCTCTTCACTGTCAAGGGTCCTCTCTGTCTGAGAACAGAGTGTGTGTTCTTGATTTCTAACACATGTATCAGAACACATAAAACACTGCCGGAGCCAGAAAGACAGAAACAGTCCCAGGCATCATGTTTATGTCTGGTGGGGAATATTTTAGCCCAGCAGCAATCAGTTTCAAGCGAACATCACTAATGGATATGTTGAGTTTCTTGAAAATGTTCGTGTATGTTGTTCTGAAGTCTATATGGCCGCAGAAAGTGAGGGTACATGCGAAGACTGTGAACTTCAGGAAACAAAAACTGCTTTTCTTTGGATGTGTTAGTATTTTAAAGTGTATCCCAGAAACCCAAGGAAACTAATGGGTTACTAGCAAGCCCTGAATGACCTGTGTGTGACCATATTAGGAGCATGATACACAGTTCTTTGTCTATGCACACATTATCTCATAGCCGGAATTCTGTAACCCTACCTAACCAACTTGAACTGGTAAACCACAAGTCTAAACAAGTGCATGCCTCTCCTCATCATACTGCACCACCGCCCCTCACTAATCACATTAAGTTCAAGAAATTGATGCTTACCTACAAATTTACCATTGTGCATGGAGTCACTCATCGCTGCGCACATCCCATCTATATCATTATGATCTAAAATGAACTGTTACTGCCAGTACAATGACTGCAAGCTAGGCTCTTGCTCCTGATTCAGAGATTCACCATACTGCATACGTATTAATTTTTAACCTACACTGGCTACACGGGTTATAATAAAAAAAAAAAAACTTTTGGTTTTGTCTTTAACACACTTAGGCTACCACCACATCACAAGCTTCGTTGCTCAGAATATTTTATTGTCGTTTTCATTACTGTGATCCATATCCATATCAAAACAGTGTCACAATTTGAGCTGAAGGTTGGCAAACAGCTTTTCAGCTGTACATGATTAGGACAAAAAGGAGGGGGAGAGGAAAGGACAAATGGCTAGGCAGTGCTGCTTTCTGCAGCACAAAACAATGTGTAGGTACAGGAGAGCTGCCAGCATTGGTGAGCCTGTGGTGGAAAGGGATTCACAGTGTATTCCTACTGAAGAGTGTTTCCTTGGCTTTTTTTGTGCATCATTTGTTTTTGGGATGCACTTTTCACTTTTTAATTATTATTTTTTTTATTTTAGCAGCAAACAGATTTGTTTCTTTAAATATCAAGTAAATCACAATTAACCCTCTCCTTCCACTGAATATAGTTGATGCATTTGCTTTCTTTGTCTACAATAGTATTGTTTTGCCGCAGTGCCAACAGTGGATATTGATGACGAGTGATTTAGGAACATGTGCATTGAGAACAAACCACATGAATTCTGATAGGACTGCTGTCATTCATCTTGCATGGTCACATCCTTTATCGGATTTGTGTCCAATCTAGTACATACATACTAAAGTGGTTCGTTCTGATTTTCAATAAAAAGACACACACAGTTCTGATAGAAAATCACATCTGTATCACATTAAGGAAAAAAATTATGTTCTTCAACTAGACCCAGAAAGAAATCAAGACCCAGTATAGGATGTTTTAAGTCGTAGTTTGCTAGGTAACTATGCTTTCCTCACACAGCAAATATCATCAGGTTGTTGGTTATGTGCCACAGAAATATAGACATCGATCAACAGATTCAATTTGTCAACAGTCAGTCATCAAATCTTGCGCAATGTATCACTCATTCTTTATATTGTTTCTAATGTTTAGGATCACTAGAAGCCCTCATCCTTTCCTAGCAAACTCTGTGCAGGGTTCCATTCCAGGCGCCAATTGGAAATTAAACATTTTCCGGGCAAATTGGAAATTAATCAATTAGTCTAATTTGCAGGTCTTTGGACTTTGGAAGGAACCCAGAGTACCTGTTGGAAATTCACCAAGCACAGGGAGAACATGCAAACTCCATGCACACAGACCAGAAGCGGCAATCAAACCCCAACCCTGGGGATGTGATGCCACAGTGCTAACCACTACTCCACTGTGCTGGCGTAATGTAAATATGTTGACCACTGATTATTTTCACTGGTGTAAGAGTGGACAGTGATCAGCTGAGTAAGGAGTTTACTGTTCACTAGATGTTGTCCCAGGTTCAATTCCCACGATCACCAAGTTGTCCCTGTTGGGCCCTTGAGCAAGGCCCTTAACCCTCAACCCTCAACTGCTCAGATGTATTATGAGATAAAAATGCAAGTCGCTCTGGATAAGGGAGTCTGACAGATGCCTAAATGTAAAATGTAAATGTAAGTGTTGTGACTGCAATTTACTTTAGGAGATAAGACTAGAGAGAATGATATGGAGGATGATCAAAAGATCATTTCCACCATAAACCTATAATATTAAATAGATTCTGTAAGGGTGAGAAGGGACATGCATGAAGCAGTGCACCACACATGCATATTGCCCACTATACTGTACAAACCTCTAGAGGCAGTTTTATGATCTGGGGTTGCTTGAGTTGGTCAGATCTACAGTAGGCTCAACGAGGTTATGTGGTAGTGAAATGAGGTCAGCTGATGACCTGAATGTACTGAATGACCAGGTTATCCTGTGAATTAAGTTTCCCCTGATAACTTATTCATATTCAGGACTAAAAATAATCTTATTAAAAGTCATTGGTATGTTCTAGATAATTGTTTATAAAGTGGTTCCACTCTTCCATCAGTAATACTGAAGACCTTGGCCAAAAACTAATGAAACTCTGGATGGAAATAAATGTTGTGACATTGCATAAAATTACTGAAATAATGCCATGGCAAATGTGGGTGGAAATCAATGCTTAAGGCAGTCCAACAAAATCTAAGCGTGTGGATTTTTTTTTTTTCACCTGGCAGTATAAAGATAATTTCCCCTATTTGAAAATATAATAAGTAAAGGATATTTTTATCAAGCACGGAATTACTACTGGATAGGTTAGATACCCTGTCATTCTGTATGCGATTAATAACTTTTATAAAGATGGACATTGTTTTCGTTTATTATTACTATATTGTCCTAATTGAATCAATACATAATTGTTGCTGGATAATGAATGTGTTGGTGTTCTCAGATCAGCTGGAATGGGATTAAAATGCAAATTCTCATTTTTGGAGTTTAAAATGCTTGAACTTGAGGTTGAGATATGTGCAAAAGGGAAACATATTTCTGTGAAGGCAAGATTAAAAAATTAAAATCTGCAGGAATCTATTGTCTGCAGTTATCCTGCTGTTATCTATCTAGTTATCTTCAGCAAGGGTTTTCCCAGGCTACCACCACCACAAAATAGAGAAATACATCTAAAAGCAGACAACAGGTAACAAATAAATTACTATTCAGCTTTAAATATTGTTTGTCTTCATGTTGTAATTACTTTGAGGCTAATTGTATGATTATGGCTTCTTATCAGATATTACTTTGAAATTTAGTGATTTGTGAGATATGAGGCATATTAATAAAGACCTTAGTTTATGCCTGTTTATGTGAATGAAGTATGAATCAGGCAAAAAGAAAAAAAGGCATTGAGCTTAAGACAAATGTCTTAATTCTCTATAATCATGGCATGCCTTTTTTCTCTGATATCTCAGTCTGAGGTGCTGAGATGTTGCCTTTCTTAACAGGAAGTACAGTAATTCAGGCAAACAATGAATGCCGGTAAACACATTATGTATACACACATGCATGCACACAGGCGCCAGAACCCTTGGCACATTAAACTCTGCTGACCCTTCTCACGCACCTCTGTGCATGCCTCAGTAGGCATAAACGTATCCCCAAGTCTGAGACAAAACCATTGTCCCGACAAGTGTCCATCGTTTAAGCAAACATTCATCATTCCTCATTGCAGACCACTCTACCCCCTAATGTCAAAGCTACACCGTTCAGTCCAGGTCTCCATCACCCTCCCTTTCTTGTTCTCAGCACCTTAGAAACCCACAAATGTCCTGTCTGCTCTTTATCCCGAACATACCCCTCTGACTGACTCTACTACAGACCATGGCCTCATGTTTGTGACCCAGTTAACCACCTCAGTACGAGTCTTCATCACTGCTTCATCCTTGCTTGGCTCCTCCCACTGCACATGACCCTGCCCCACAATCATTCTCAACCTTGACCCATGGCTCAGAGGAGTTGAGCGTTTCCCCTTGGCTGGGCTCAGCGGGGCGGCTGGGCTGCTGTGTGTGGGAAGGCCTCAGCGTTCTCTCTCTCACACACATACCGCTTACACGCCGCTGCTCTTCCCATTCAGCACTTCCTCCTCCTTTCTCCTGCCTGCTACTTCACAGACTCATTCCCCTCTTTTGTTTTTGTCTATTTACCTCACATTGTGTCCTTGCTTTTTGCCTTTCTCTCCTTATCTATCTTTCCCTGTCGCCCTGTCTCTCTCTTTCCCTCATTATCATTTTTTCTTTTTCCCTTTCTCTCTTATTTTGTTTCTCCCTGTGGTTTCTCTTTGTCTCTGGGGTAATTGAGCAAAGAATACAGGGGTGTAAATCTTCTCAGTCCTCATTTCCTTGCAGAAGTAGAACTTTTGGATTTGGGGAAGATGATTTGTTTTAGCATATTTTGCCTGTCACCTTCCTTTACCTCCACTTTTAATCTCAGTCTTCCTCATTTTTTGTACAGCCTGGCACTTACAGTGGTACAGCATCTGAGTCTACTATCAGTCCTATAAATTTGTGGTGAACATGGTTTTACAATAAAAGATTCAGAAGAATTTATGAATTCACTAATAAGAAAGCCAGCTTGTATGGAACGTTATGAGTAGGTACATTTATCATAGGATGGTATTGTTTATAAAAAAAATGAACAGAATTAATTTTACACCTTTGAATTTAAACATTTATAGATACGTTTTCCAAGGTGGTGCAGCAGCTACTGCTGCCTATTTACAGCTCCTGGGTTACCGATTTGATGCTGAGACTGGGTTACTGTCTTTGCAGAGTGTCTTTGCAGGTTCTCCACATTTCTGATTTGATTTCTTCCAAGTTCTCTTTCCTTCAAAACACATTCTGGTAGGTGAATTGGTTTCCATTCCATTCATGGTGTATTCTTGAGTTGTGCTCGCTGTTCCCATAATGTTCTCTGGATCCACCATTATCAGGATAAAGAGGTCACTGAATATTACATACATACATTCTATACATGCTATACCATATTTTACTGTATATATGTGTATCATAACTTCTGGATTCATTCATAAGATACTGTAATATGAGATAAACCTTTAATGTCCGCCCAAATGGGAGATTCGTATAGTTACAGCAGCAACAGAGAATGAGTGGATGAATGAGATTGTGTGGAAATAAGAAGAACCCAAGTGGAACGGTGAGGTAAAGAAGGTGCAGGACTTTAAGTACTTAGGGTCAACAGTCCAGCAATGGGGAGTGTGGAAAGGAGGTGAAGAGGCGTGTGTAGGCAGGTTGGAACAGGTGGAGAAATGTGTCCGGTGTGTGATAAAAGAGTATCAGCGAGAATGAAAGGAAAGGTGTTGGATATCAGCAAGAATAAAAGACAAGGATGGATAGGAGTCCATCAGAGGGACAACCTGTGTTAGATGTTTTGGAGATAAAGTCAGAGAGGCCAGATTGAGGTTGTTTGGACATGGTCAGTGAAGAGACTATGACTGTGAATATATTGGCAGAAGGATGCTGAGGTTGGAACTGCCAGACAGGAGTTCAAGAGGAAGACCTTACAGTAGAAGAAAGAAGGGCATACAATAACGCTCCATCACACATTTTGGATGAAGCAGTCTGTCACTGATTGAACTGCCCAGTGCTCTTATAGTTTCATGCATAGGATGGGAGACATTCTCCAGCAGAGATGATAGCATGGCTCCCACCAACTGCACTAGGTTAAGGGGACCTCCTAGGACAGAGCTGGCACTCATAATAAGTTTGTCAAGTCTCTTCCTGTATGTAATTGAGATGCTGCTGGCCCAGCACACCACTCCAAAGAAGATGGCTGATGCCACCACTGTGTCAGGAAAGGAGTGCCTCCTTCACTCCAAATGCCCATAGTCTTCTGAGCAGATATGGTCTGCTCTGACCCTTCCTGAAGCATACAGTATTGTTGTCTGACCAGTCCAGTCTGATGTTAATGTGGACACAATCAGAGTCCACTCTCTTAATGTCCGTTCCCTGGATGTTCACCAGTGTTGGTGGAGGGTGTCTGTGCCTACAGAAATCCACCACCAGCTCTTTGGTCTTCCCTGCATTGATTTGGAGGTGGCTTCACAGGCACCAGGCAACAAAGTTGCAATTCAGTACTTAGTTCTCCCTGTCATCCTCCTCTGAAATGAGGTAGATGATCGTATCAGAGAACTTCTGTAAGGAATAGTTCAGTGAATTCGACATGAAGTCTGTAGTATACAGGTTGAAGAGGAAGGGGGCTGATATAGTTACCTGAAAGACCCCTCTACTGTGAACCACCATGTTAGACACACAGTCCCGTATCCTCATATACTGTGGACGATAGATTTAGAATCCAGTGTGATAGAAGTTCACACCTGTGTGCTCCAACCTGTTCCTCAGAAGCTCAGGCTGAATGGTGTTGAATTCACTGGAGAAATACAAATATCATGATTCTAACAGTGTTCCCAGGCTCTCCAGGTAAAAGGGAGAGTGCTCTGTGAAGTAGGTAGATGACAGCAACATCCCCCCCAATACCAGGTTGGTAGGCAAACAATTCATGCAACATAGTCAAGGTAATCTACGTGCTAAACCTGGTTTTACCCTGCTTCCTGGAAGGTTTACTTTGCGCCTCAGTTTATCCCTGAAGTAGATATAATTTTCCTTCAGGGAATCAGTTTAGTTAATTCAGAAGTAGGTTAAGACTTGGACTATATCAAACCATGACTAGGAAAGCTAATTTCTGTTCATATAGTTTTGAAGGCCAACTTAGCTTAGGAATAGATTTACAGTATACCTGTCTGGGAAACCACTCATTTTCATACTTTCTAATCTTCTGTGATATGTGTTCTGCCATTTTAAATTTGCTTAGTAAATTTCTTTAGTTCTCTTTCCTGATCTCCACCCAAACTGATCACTACCAAAGGGATTCATCCATCAGTTCCTCTGGAGCTTTCAGCATCCATAAAAGTCACACTGGTCCAAGGAAACATATGTGTTCATGATAAATGTCTGCTTTTGGACTTATCGGCATCTGTTCCTTCTAGTATTTTCTGGAAATTTCCATATCCAAATGTTGCTTTTGGTCATGATCTGCTTGTACATAGTAATGGACTCATTTTGTATAACTCAACTGTGTGTAGTGGAGGATTTCTTCTATACATTTGAGCTCTGTGTAGTGGACTTTTTTCTCTGCGTTTTTTGGTTAAAATGTAGCATGGTCAACTAAAACATGAACGATATTTCTTTCAGCGTGTCACACACATTGTCCCTGGTCCTGTAGCATGTCATTGTGGCATTGTTGGAGAGAGTCCTGCTGAGAATGTGTATATGTGTGAGTATAGACAGAGTGTGTTCTATATCTGTGCGAGTAATTGCGTATTTTTGTAGGCTTCGAGGAAGTCTTAGCTGAAAATGTGTGCATTTTTTGTGTGCGTCTGTGTGTGTGTGGCTGTGTGTGAGTAAATGCATGTAGGATGAGGCCTTAGAGGCAAGGTTCAGGATTGGATTGTGTGTGTGTGCGCGTGGGTGTTAAAGTGGTCACTGGGGTGCCATAAAGGCTAGCCAATCTACAACTCTTCTGACCCCAGTCATGTAAAGCAAAAAATGTGTAAAGCTGCTCTTTAACAATGAACAGTTTGACATGGTGCATCTCTCTCTCTCTCTCTCTCACACACACGCACACACTCACACACATGCACACACACACACACACACACACACACACACACTTACTTTTAATACCACCCCTTTCTGAAGCGGCACAATTACCAGAAACCCCCACCCCACCCTTCACCAGCCTCCTAGGGCCAGAACACTCGCCAAACACGCACACACAGACACACAAACACACACACACACACACACACACACACACAAAGGCATATGTATACAGCTCTTTTGAATGTGTGTACATCTGAACCCACAGCCTTATTACAGCCAGCATGACAACCGGTGAAAACAACTTTTGATTAGAAGGTGTATATTTCCTCGGGTTCATGGTCTGCTCTAATCTGCACCTTGAGCATGCGCGGTCTAAGATGAACAACAAATAGCCTGCCTGGCCAAAAAATGGTTCCATGATCTAATATTTCATCGGATCACATTTATCTCTGATTATGACTTGCATTTGCCATGGAATTGTTTCAACAACGTTATGCAAAATCACAACATTTATTTCCTTCCAGAGAGTTTTTTCAGCCAAGACCTTGTGTTGACAAGAACCACTTTACAAAGCCTTCTTCGCTGCATCCCAAAGACTTTCAGTGGTGGCCAGTTTATGTGTGAAAATGATTCCTTATGCTCCCAGGGGCACTTTTTCACAATTTGAGCCAGACTTGTCTTGCTATGGTCATCCAGCAGTATTACCATGCTATCAGGGAAGAAAAACTTCATAGATTGGATAACCTGGTCTTTATGTACATTCAGGTATTAATCTGACCTTCTTTTATTCTCACATAGCGTTGTTGAGCCCAGACCAGAGCAACCCCAGATCAGAGCAGCAGAGAGCCCCTAGAGACTCGCTAACATGCAGTTGTCTTATGTCCATAGGCTGTTTAGTCCCAATCCCATGAGTTCTTTTTGCAATGCTCTTACTATCACAATTAAATGTAACTCTGATTTCTACAATTTATTTTTTTATGGTGCAACACTAAATGTTTGTGATCTCCAATAACAGCCTTCCATGATTAATTTTTTTCGTCCACATTCCTTCCAGGAACTTGACATATCAGCACTATCCTTCCATGTTTTAATAATGCGGTTGACAGTTCTGAACCCAATTCCAGTAATTTCAGCAATCTGCTCAGTTGATTTCTTTGCTTGATGCAGGCCAATAATTTGACCCTGCTGAAACACCTGAAACACTCTGCAAGATACATTTTTGCTTAAGTAATTAGAGGCTATTCATTGTATCAGTTAGAGTTAAAAGAATTGTTGCCAGCTGAAGCATGTTATTCACTACAGTTATTATCCGCCCAAAAGCTCTTAGGTATTTAAGTCCAAACAGAGACTGTTTTTAACCAGGCAGAGTAGTATGAAGTAATGTTGTTATTGGCTAATGGTTGTCCTTTTTGTTAGCCAGCAGGCTAGTAAAGTGCTCACCTCTCTTCCGGCAATATGAAGACACATGTACAAGTGCATTGCAGCCGGGGGGTGGGGATGGTCAGAGGACAGGGGTCGCCAACATTAAACACTCAAAGAGCCATTTGGACCCAGTTTCCACAGAAAAGGAAACCCCGGGAGCCACAAAACTTTTTAGACATCTAAAATGAAGATAACACTGCATTAACTGTTTTTTACATTTATGCTACGTATAAAAAAATATATGTATAGTGTGTTGCATTTATGAAAACAGTGAACTGCTACAGAGCAAATGAAATTTAATTTCTGCATGCAGCAAAATCATTTTGAACTTTTGAAAAAAAAAGACACTGGGTTAAAGGTTACGTTCAATTAAAATACTCAATGTCTATTTGAGCCCTCCTCGTGTTTATGAAATAAAAAGCCGAACTTAAATTATCTGCAGCAAACCAAAAATGCCATCTGCTTCTTGTGTGCCTTCATCCTTTTATCGCGTGCACTGGCGCATGCAGTCAGCTGTCAACTTGAATAAAAAAAGGACTATTTATATAAATCACGTGCTGGTGGGTTTCGCACATCGGCGGTTGTGGCGCACGTTTTGGGCCACAAAAAATTAAACATGTTTTATTTTAATGTTACAAGATCACCATAATCTTCACATTTAGAATTACATTAAAAAATACTAACAAACTAAAATAAAATACATTTAAAAGAAATACTTATGATTTATTTTCCAAAGCCACAGGGAGTCACAGCAAAGGGATGAAAGAGCCACATACGGCTCCGGAGCCGCAGGTTGCCGACCCCTGGTATAGGAAGAACATTCACATGACAATGTCGGTACTGTATGGACTACTGGGCTTAACAGTTTAGAAAATGAAGGGACAACTACAACTTTGGCTTTTTTGTGACACTTTTCTTTTGCCTGAAATCCGTGTGATATTCATCATCATGGCTGTCTGAAAGCTCACTTGTCCCCTTCCTCACACAAAAGTATGGCAGGAGGCATTGGAGGTTTTACTAGAAGTATTCTGGATACAGTGTTACTTCTAATGTATGGTCACATACAGTCAAAAGTTTGGACACATCTTTTAATTCAGTGTTCTTTGCGATTTATTTTCTACATTCTATAACAATACTGGAGAGTTCATGGGATTTCAGTGTCATTTTAAGACATGAAGGTCTGCTGTTCTGGAATAGGTATTGCAATAACAATATTGTCAAGTGCATTTGCAAAAACCGTCAAGGACCATGATGAAACTGGCTCTCATGAAGATCATTGCTGGCCAAGACTCAGCGTTTTGAAAACTTTTAATCATTTTGTACAGTTATACAGTACTCTGCAAAGGTCTTGAGCCACCCCTCCTTTCTTCATCTGGGCCAGATTTTCTTGTTTTCTTGTCAGATTGGATGAATTATGTATAATGAATATTTTTGGCTCCCAGTTTTGGCAAATTTTTGGCTCTCATTTTCAGTCCAGCCCCTGTACCTGAATAGTTTCAGAACAGACAAGCGGGGAAATGTACGGGTTGTTTTCAATCAACAAGTTTCAAAGTTCTCCCACACCACTCCACTACTCCTTCCACTGGCTTTCTGTAGTGGTCCCTCCATATTTCAGTGACTGAGGAAGACATGCATATTGACTGCTTTCTATTGTGGCACCTTTCTGATGGAATGAACTTATTTTAGATGTCCACACTGCTGAGGCACTGTTACTTTTTACATCTGTTTATTTACTTTTTTGGGTTAACTTTTTTAGGTTAAGAAAAAAAAAATTTGTGTGTTTGATGGAACTTCTAGTCAGTAACCTGGTGAACTAGTGTAAGGATAGATTTATTTATGGAGACTTCCAAGCACTTATGAAAGTCATTCTAGGTAAGAGTGTCTGCCAAATGCTGTAGTGTGAATGGGAATGAAATAAGCTTGCTGCTGAGGTTGCTACATAAACAATACATTTTTAAATTGTATCCTTAGGCACTTTACAGCCTGTTACAGTAAAACATTTGTTCTCTTTAATTTAATCTACATAATTAAATTTTATTTAATGTGAGGAAATGAGGGGTGGCTAAAGACTTGTACACAGCACTATATTGACTGAATGGATGACTTATGCACTATAACATATGCACAATACATATACAGTAGGAATAACCATATTATGTAAGAAGCTAATATTACTTCCAGACTGAAATTTTGAATAGCATCACCTCATTTGACATGACATTGTCTTCTGCCTACTGTATGTATCACTGATACACAACTTAAACCAGGTGCTCACAAGGTATACTATTGCACTATATACACTGGATATCAGTATACTAGGATCTGTCCTGGCTCTTTCCTGGTAGATACTATTGTAATGACTGGTTTATTTCAGATGCACTTTTATACTGAGGATGAGGAACAGAAGCTCTGCCACTTGCAGTGGCCTTCTTCTTGCATCCCTTGCCATGCATGTTCATTATTCAATCCCCAAGCACACAACACATTGCAGCAAGGAATAGCCTCAAAGATACAAAATGCCTTGCCGACTACAGTACATGACCTCTTTAGGAAGCTTAAGTGTCTTCTTAAGTACAGCATCTTTCGCAGGTGCTAATGTGCACTGTTAGGTTTAACAGTCTGTCTATACCATAGGCATAATCAAGCAGTCTGTCCCCTCTGCCCATTAATCCAACCTTGTCTCTAAGCTACTCTTTTAAATGGTAGAAATAAAATTCCTACTTCCTCTCAAAGGTGGCAAGAACCTTTGAGCTGTAGTAACATACTGTACAATGAGGTGAGGCAGGTCCTAGGGATCATTATGGGCATCTTGTGATGCAGGTCTCCCTTTAAGAATGTCTGTTTTATAATAGGGTATGCAAAGTTCAGGAGAGGTTGAGGGAGTACCGTTATTCCTACTTGGGGTGTGTCAACACATTGAACATTGGGGAATATTTCAAATTCTGTCTGAGAGTGCTGCTGAGAGTGCTGACAAATTACTTGCAGCTTGTCATGCATGGAAATGTTCAGCTTGTGATGATGTTCATATGAAAATAATGATGAGATGTTTGGTGTTCAGGTTTTTTTTTTTTTTTTTTTTTGGTGGACTAGACCTGTGTATTGTATGTCTTTAACTTTTGCATCTCGCAACAAGCTGTTTTGTTTGAATTGAAGTAGAAAATTTAGCCATGCTAGCATCATGTGTTGTTTTCTGCTAAGGTTTTTTTCTTCTAGCTAGCAGATGTGCTTACTTGCTCAATTAAAACTGATTCATTTAAACTGCATGTAAGCATAAAACTGGCTTTATGTTTTCCACTTCAGTGCATGTTATGCTCAGGACATCATGCACAATTAGACTGCGTAGTTCCAGCACCTGAGCTATTTGTAAAAACTAATGGGTTCAATGCTGGGGCTGCTAATGGGTGTCTACTGACAGCTGTGGTGCAACATAAGAACAGGTAGCATGCTTCTTTTTGGCTAATACAATCACTCATCTTTTCACTTATATTGATATTTTGCATTACTTTGCAAGGAACTTATATGTCTGAGATTAAAGCAATTGTTTTGTACACAGTGTAGGACACAGACTATTATTGCAAAACTGTACCACCGGGCATTTGAACTCACTGGCACAACTGCTCTGCTAAATGTGAGCAGTGCAAGCATTGATCTTGACCTTGATGCCTGTTCCTGTTTCACACGGAATATATTATTCGTGTTATTATTTCATAGAGCAGGAGATGTATAAGACAGCTTTACATTGTCAGTTTTGTTACAAGATGTTGCCTCTCATTTTCAGTCCAGTCCCTTTACCTAATCAGATTTAGAGGAATTATTCAAGCATAAAAAACATCCATAAATCAGTAAGAAACAGGTGCAGATGATGACAAATGATCAGGCCGGTGATTAGTATACTGCTGATGGTGAATGCTGAGAACAAATAAGTATAAATAGAACAAAAACATTTATCATTATAGTAGCTAATAAAATATCAGTGTTCTTTCAATATATTGATAACTTGGTTGGTTCTTATTCCTATATTACAGTATTATACTATTCTATAATTTTCAATACACGTTCATAAAGGGTACACACATCTGTGAATGAGTAAAGATGGTAATAAGTATGTTGAAATGATTAGTACAGCTGTGTTATGGGACCATCACATTAATTAGTAGTAAACTAGTTATATTATTTTTGATGAGCTTTGAATACTGTATAATGCACTCTTTGCTACATTGGCTTCTGGTTTTGGTCTGTGGTCTGGTGGAATCTCACAAATAAAAAAATAAAAAAAAATCAATGCATTTGAATATTAACAAATTATAATTTTTCATCACAGCTAAATCATATTGTAGGTTTCATAATTTCACAATTGATTGACAGTGAAACTATGCAAATAGTATTTTCTATCAGTGTGAATCAATGGGATAAACATTTCATAAATCATAAAACATTAATCTTAAATTTAGTGAAGTTGCATCACAAAAAAAAATCACAACTATGTTTAATAGAGAAAGTAAGAGAATTTCCACATGTAAAATGTGACAAATCAGCATTGGGGATTGGAACTAAACAGCTGTGTGTTTACAGGAAACCACTTGTTATTGAGGTGATCTGATGCATGAGACGCATGAAATACATAAAGTGATGCACCCATCATGCATAGTGCCCACTGTACAAGCCTCTGGGGGTTGTCTCAGTTGGTCAGGTCTAGGCTCCGCCACATTATTTGGCAATAAAATTAAGTCTTATTAATGTAAACATTAACTGGCCAACTTTTATATATGGATTAAACTTTCCATCTGTACTGAAATGTTTTTATTATATTTAAAGCCTTTAGCAGCTTCTCTTATCCCGAGCATGTATACTGTACATGCTTTGTAAGCTTTGTCAAAAACAAATCCCCCTACTAGTTCAGTAGGTCAGAAACATTTTATGAAAACTAGTCATTTTATACTGCTGACATTAATTAAAGAATATAAATAAATAAATAAATTGAACCAGAACAAACCCACAAATTAAGACAAACACAAATAGTCATCCATTTATGACAAAAGAAAAGCTACTGTATAAGGTTTGCATCTGTATAATGTAACCCATACAACGAATGTCTTAGCTGATAGAAGATTAAAGTCGTGTTTCTGAGGGAATGGATGTGTAAAGTGAGTCATTCTACAATTTTATTCAAATAAATAAAAAAAGAACAAAAACAATGTTCCCTCTCAATAGAACAAAAAAAATGGTTCAAGTTAGTAAATTTCTTTGGTGTAACATATCTGTGAATTGCATAGCTTAACCATTATCATTTTTTCCTGACTTATTATGTACACCACTGCTAACACTGTTGACAGGCAGTGTTTTGCATGAATGTGCTAAAAAGAGTGCTGTTGATTGCCAACGCTCATTTTTTTGCTAACAGTGCTACTGTAACAGTGATCTGAACAGATCAATTTGCAACAAAAGAATGTGACTTTACACGTTTACCAGTACTTTACATTTAACCTCTCTGTCTCTCTCCATCAGTCCACCTTGTGTAGTGCCGTGGCTGGAGTTGTCAAAAAAGTGAAGATAGAAAACACACTTCACCTCAAGTACAGTTAATTGTACTCCTGCCAGTAACTGCAGTAAAAATAATATCGTTTTTGTTTGCTGATTTCTTTCTGCTGCCTGTAGTAGAGGGTTTAAAGGTTGTAAAAGATTTTTTAAATGGAATTTAACCTTTTAATTTTTTCATTAGCATTTGATAGGTTACATTTCATGAGCTATCTGGCTAGCATCTATGCTGTACTGTAGCTCAGTGTGATGCTGACCTTCTTGGTTAAAGGTCTAATAGAATATTAGAATATTAGAATAATTGTGCACAGCTGCATACACTACGTTCCAAATTATTACGCAAATGATATCTTTCTCTGATTTTCATAATTAGTCAATGCAAATGACAGTC
>JAQMYJ010000015.1:14875898-14888398 GCA_030014305.1 Clarias laeviceps
ATATATACTGTATATGTATATACACTATATACAGTATATATATTTCCATATACTGTTTATAAGGGGTTTACGTATCACTAGCCCTGTCACTCAAGATTTTAATGTATGTATGTATAGTTCTGTGCAAAAATCTTGAGCCACCTTTAATTTCTTCATATTAAAACAATTAGCATCTTATCAAATGATGATCCATCCATCCATCCATCTAGGAACCTCTGTATCCAACTAGGGACCATAATGTCCATGGTTACCATTGGATTTATTCCCATTTTTCCGACCTCCAGGTAGGACCTCCAGTCAGCATTCACACACTACGGGCAATTTGGGAATGCCAATTAGTCTAATCTGCATGTCGTTGGATTTTGGAAGGAAACTGGATTACCCAGAGGAAACCCACCAAGCACAGGGAGAACACGCAGACTCCATGCACACAGACCTAAAGGTGGGAATCGAACCTGGACCCTGGAGGTGCAAGGCCACAGTGCTAACAGTGCTAACTGACACCATGCCACCATAAAATTATGATATTTATTCTTAATTAAACTGACTTATCTAGGTTGCAATTATATAGGATTTAAAAATGGATAATTACAGACATAAAAGTTTAACCAAGCAGAGTGTCTTGTTCTTGTTGTTTTTCTTTAGTTAAGCAAAATAATACACTCTGTTGTTTATAATAATAATAATAATAATAATAATAACATCACTTTAATCAACCTTAAAATATGGTTTATGTTTTATCACTAAAGCATGCACTTGTAAATCCACAAATGATGTATTCACCGAGCAGCTCATAGCATAGACCCACATTTAAATATTTTAAATGAAATCATTGGACATTCTAATGGCCCTAGTAAAAGCTGACTCATGTCAATTGTTATATACAGTATTTGCAATTGGCAGACCACGTTAGACAACTGCATCATCAGCTAGTAACTATTCTTAGCTCTCAAGCCAGTTTCCTAATCAGCATTTAACAACGTTTATCACCGTGAAATGCCTTGGGGTCTGCTCTCTCCTGTGAAGAGAAAAGATTTATTCGAGAGAATAACCTAAGCTTCCTGTGTCTCAGGCCAAGTCACTATCATAACATTGCCGGTCAGAAGGGCAGAGGAAGGTAACAGGGAGATGGGTCCCGTCTGGTGGCTCCAGATAGAAGAGGTGTACCCTGGGAAAGTGACCTACAAGCTGCCATACCTCCACATTTAACATTGCTCATGCTGAAATCTGATTATTATACATTACTCTTAGATGAGCTCAGATGAGCTTAATTTAGACACTTCCTCTTGCAAAAAAATTCTTTTGATTGTTTTTTGACTGTCTCATCTGACAGGAATGCAGTAAAACGCCTATTCCTGCCTTGTGTTTTTGATCATTCTTTTATCTAGAGCTACTGTAAACTATATAGTAATTCCCCATGTACCCAAAAAAGATCTCTCATTGCAAACTATACATATTGCTTTAAAGACCTGTACAGTATTGTGCAAAAGCTTTGAGCCTCTCCTCATTTTTTCATATTAAATTTAATTTCATTATATAGATCAAATTGTGGGCGGCACGGTAGTGTAGTGGTTAGCACAGGCCCCCTACACCTCCAGGGTCCGGGTTCGATTCCCACCTCCCCGTGCTTGGTGGATTTCCTCCAGGTACTCCGGTTTCCTCCCACATCCCACAGTCCAAAGACCTGCAGATTAGGCTAATTGGCGTTCCCAAATTGCCCGTAGTGTGTGAATGAGTGGTGTGCCCTGTGATGGATTGGCACCCTGTCCAGGCTGTACCTCGCCTCATGCCCTAAGCCTCCAGGGATAGGCTCCAGACCCCCGCGACCCTGAATACAGGACAAAGCGGTATAGGCGATGAGTGAGTGAAATGTCGAAATCAAAACAAATTTTTTTACTGCGACATGCTGCAAAGCTGAAAATTTTTTTTGTATGTAATAAAATTATTTATTTATGTTACAGCCTCAACAGCAACCACATTTCCCCTCTTGTCTATTCCAATATATCAATCTATTAAATGTGCTGTACAGTAATCACGATCATTTGTCATCATCTGCACCTGTTTTTCACTGCTTTCTGCCTTGAATTAGTTTTTTTTTTTAATGCTTGTACGATTAGGTCACTGTGTGGCTTAACAAACAAGAACATTCCTCTGAAACTGGCCAGGTACAGGGACTGGACTGAAAATGAGAGACAAAAACTTGCCAAAAAAGAGCCAGAATGTCCCTCAGGAAGCCTGGACAATGATTCCTCCAGAGTACATTAAAAATAGAGAAAGCCTGACTTTTTAGAAGCAAAGTATGAAGAAATGAGGGCTGGTTCAAGAGTTTTGCACTGTACTGTTTATCCTTTGGAATCTAAGGAAGCAACAAGTCGACCACATTTAGCTTTGAAGGTGTGGACATATAGCACATATAATAAATTGACAGGGGATTTTATCATGCCTTAGTTAATTTAATTTCCTAACTTAGCAAACAAACAAAGACGTATATATGACAAAAAACGATATCTTATTCTGTACACCCATTTCAAATGGAGGACTGGATTTTCTAACCTCAGCTCATGTGAATGTCTTATCAAAGTGTCATCTTTATTGTTACTCGGTCTAAGTTCCTGCTCTGGAAACAAATAGTGATTCATGCAACTTCTTATAAAAGCCTTCACACAGTATAACCTGAAATTTTTAAGTGGTGACATAATGACGGGACTTTGGGTAAACAATGCTAATGTGATTATTTATTACTTTGTATATTCCTTATGTAACATTATTGTGTGTGTGTGTGTGTTGCTGGTCAGGGGATTCCCAAACACAGTGTATTCCATCCATCAGCACTTTTCCCATCTGCTAAAGGTAGAGAATAGCGCTGTATGCGGACATGACCTCTCCCACACATAATTACACACACTGTCCTACTTTCAAATTGATACACATAGACAGATAAACATAGCAAATCTTGCACACAAACAGCACATTTACTCATACCTTCATATAAGAAGGGCTAGAATTTTCCTCTGTTTGCATGTGTGTGTGTGTGTGAGAAAAAGAGAGAGAGAGAGAGAATTTTCAAACATGCATCCTCCCCCATGTGGTAAATAAAGAAATAAAAGATGAGAAACTAGCGGAGTTCTCCTCCTCTAGCCGCTGAGTCTGGAGCCTTTGCCAAATTTCCGCTGTGGTGTAGGTGTGGTGCCTGCACTCTTTCTCGCTCTCTCACACACACACACACACACTCCCACTTACTGACAAAGACAAGCAGACAGTGGTGAAGAGGGGGCGCTGCCACTCTCAGCAGGCAGGAGGCCAGGGGACAGCGACGCCGAGAATGGCACCTAAAAAATGTGCGCGTGCACAAACTCACATGGCTCAAACAGCATGATTGCTTTAGAGAATTAATGTCCTGTTTTTTTTCCCTTCCTCAGCTTTATTCTTACCTCTTTCAGCACTCTCGTGCTCTCCCTTTGTCTCTCTATCTCTCTCTGCTTCACTTCCCCTCACTCGCTCCCTCTGATCTTATCAGGGCTCATAAAGGCAGCCAGTAGGAACATCCCTGACTTCCTGTTTCTTGAGGTATGGGTGGGGAAATGTTAGTACAGATGCAGAATAGTCAGCACACACACACACACATACACACACATTACAGTGGCAAGAATCCTCAAGGGGAAACATGGAGCAGACAGCTAGGCGAAGGCTTCTGTCATGTATCCAACTTTCATCATCTGAGAAAAAGAAAGAGGACAAAGGGAACATGCATACTACTGTACATGCCTCCTTGTTATATCCACCCTTCCCCTGCCAGTAAGACGTGTGGGTGTGTGTGTGTGTGTGTGTGTGTGTGTGTGTGTGTGTGTGCATGTGCGCCCTCATTTATCCTTATAGTTATTAATATTAGTGCAGATTTCCTGGATGAATAGAAATAGATTAGGTTTCAGATGAAGCTTGATTACAACAGTTAATACTTAAAACTTAATTAAAGTAAAATACCTGAGCCTAACCCATTATGAACTTTAAAGTAAACTGAAGGTGTTATTTATAACTAAGAAAACTTAATTCATCGTCTAATACTGTAATACCTATAGGTATATGCCGGTAACCTACTGTCATACCAATAGGAAGACTCTATATGCAGGCATTAAACATATGTCCTGTTTGCTCTTTATTACCTTAATTTATTTTTTCCCCCATCTTACATTGGCTATGCTTTTCTACCAACTATGGTGTCTGGAGGTTAAGTCATGTCTACTAGACTTCCTTCTACTGAACTACTGTAGAAAGAAAGTCCAGCTGACATGACTCAACTTCATGATAACCTCACCTGGATGACTGAGAATCTTCACAGACACCAACTATTGTGGATTACATTAATTACAAATGTTAAAGAGTCACTTTAACATTGTGAGCCCTAAAAAGAAAGAATGTCGGTTCTCTAAAACTGGGAACTTGTTCCTATAGTAGAAGAATAAGTCAAATCTACTGACATTGCTTGCTAGTAGTCTACAATAGTGATGGGTCGTTCATGAAAGATTCAATCTTTTTGAACGAGTCTTTAATGTGACTCAGAAGAACGAGTAGTCACGGAGAGTGATTCGTTCAATTTCTACTGGCCGCGCATGCGCAAAGCATCGCAAAACCTCTGTAGGTTATGTACAGGAAACAGAAATGAGGAGTTATCTTTGAGTCTTTGGTCCAAATCGTTCGTTCTTTTGTTATGTGACAAGACACTATGCAGTGCAATAGATTCAAAAGAACGATCGACTCGGACCAGAAGAGCTGAGAGGTGAGCTACTCATTCTGGTTATCATAATATGTTCTTTTGTAAGCTGCATTGTAATATTTTCATTACTGGAATTATAGCCAAAATTTGTGTATGTAGATGTGTTTTGGGTCTGTTTATTGAAAATGTAACTTTCTTTTCTGATCAAATTTTTTTTTTTAAATGACACAAAAAAGATTAGTTTGTTTTGATGAATGAGATTCGAAGAATCGAGTCACTAAATTGATTCAAACTTCCCACCACTAGTCTACAACCCTACTATAATGGACTGTATGTAATATTTCCCATATAGCTGGCAAACTAGTTAAATACTAGTAAATCATTTAGCATTTTCTCACAGTGGGGGTCTTGATATGTCAAAAAAAATAAATAAGTTTGTAGTAGTAACTAAGCTTAATCATAACTATCTTTGAATGTTTGATGTCTGCTTAAAATATAAAATTTGCTGTTATATAAAAAAAAATTGACCAGAAAATCTAATCAGATTACTAATTAAAAGAAGCTATTTAATTTAGCTACTTTTAATTAAGCCTTTTTTTTTTAAGTCAAAAGTATTATTATCGCTATTATAAAAATGGAGAAGCAAGAACATTCAACTGTTTTTATTTTTTAAAGAATGCAGATTAAGAAATCAGTACAAGACATCTAGTAAGATCATAGGTTTTAAATTTCACTAAGGATGTAGTCGTAAAACTGCACACTGGTGATATAATGCTCAGTTGGGGGGGATGTTGGCTGGACATAGCCTGGATGAACTGCATAGGTGTGGGGACTTCGACTTAAAGTACTAATTTGTGGTTTCCACATGGAGACAGGCATAGCACTCGCAGTTCCCTAACAAGCCACATGTTCAGCTTTCCCTTGGAATTAAATCCATGGGAATGTTTTGCATTCATCACAGACAAGAGGTTATTACTCCATCTTCCCTTATGTACATAAATTCACCAAAATGTAAGTGTATGGGCGTCTACAAGTCTACATGTGTGTGCGAGGTTGTGTGTGGTCATGGGTATTTAAATGTGTATGTGCTGAAGGATGGTATTGTTTCTATTTCTTGAGGATTTTAAGAGAAACGAATTTTAAACATACTGTAGTCATCCACCCACTCTGTGCCAGGTTAAATGTTAACTGGTGAAGAACTCTAGAACTTAGAAGACACAGTCAATAACATTATATCAGAAAAAAAGACAGTTTGTAATCAGTAATTGAGCTATTAAAAAAGCAACTGATAGGTGCAAAATAAAATAATAAAATTACATAATAAATATAAATAAGCTGGTTAATTATCCAGCCTATCCATTAATTCATTTTGGTAGAATAAAACATTAACAAAGACAATTCTACAAGAAAATGAACTAAAGTCTGGACATACCTCATTTCCTTCCTATCATTTATCATACCTATTATACCTTTCTGATTAATAAAAGTTTGCATTCCAGCTTGGCATGTACCGTATGTAAATGAATAAGAGCAGTGTGACTGTGGAACTGTGTCGAGATCATTAGTAAAATCAGGCCTACATTAGTAAAATGTTGGATGAGGATACCTGGAACATAGCTGGGGTTTCAAATCATCCAAAAGGTTGTCAGTGGGATTGAGGTTAGGGCTTTCAGCTTTTTCTACACCAATCTTGGTGTAAAACCATGTCTTTATGGACCTACTGTAGCTTTGTGCACAGGGGCATTACCATGCTGCAACATGTTTGGCACCTTGCGTTCCAGTGAAGGGACATGTTAATGCTACAGCATACAAAGATATCCTAGACGGTTGTGAGTGTCAAACTTTGTTTCAGCAGGTTGTCATTTGGCCAAACCTGGTAATTATTGAGTTCAAGTGTTTCAATTTGGCCCCTTTTCCCAAGGGATGGCCAATCTTAATGCTTCTGCATACCAAGATATATTGTACAATGCTATGCCTCCAACTTTGTGGTAACAGTTTGGGGAAGGCCCGTTTCTATTCCAACATGACTATGCCCCAATGTACAAAGCAAGGAGTTTAAAGATATGGTTTAATGATTTTGCTGTGGAAGCCCTAACCTCAACCCCATCGAGCACCTTTGGGATGAATTAGAATGGAGATTGCGAGGCAGGCGTTCTTGTCCAACATCAGTGCCTGACCTCATAAATGGTCTACAGAATTAATAGGCACGAATTCCCACAGATACACTTGTGGACAGCCTTCCAAGAAAAAAGGAAGCTGTTATAGCTGCAAAATGGGGACCAACTCTATACTGAAGTATATGTATTTGGATACAATGTTTTGTCCATATAGTGTAAGTATGATGGACCGTTTTCTATAAACCTTTGCTCATTATGGTATATACACTCACATAATAGGAACACCTGTATCTGTAGCAGTTTAAACCATATATTCATAATTTTATCCATTTTATCTATAACTTTTATTTGTGCAAAGCTGCTTTGTGGCAATGTCTATTATTTAAAGCATTATACAAATAAAACAGAATAGGATTGAATAGAATTGAATAGAATAGAATTGAATTGAATTGAATTGATGTGTGCTGTGATGGATTGGCACCATGTTCACAGTGTACCCTGCTCCAGGCCCCCCACGACGATGAGTGATTGAGAGAGAGTGTGAAAGTGAATTGAGTTGAATTCCAGAGTTTACACAGAATAATGCAAAAAAAAACACAAGCATTTATGCAGTGGAGTGGCAGTTCTAAGAAACACCTTAATAAGTCAGAGTAAAATTTGCAGACTAGTTTAAGCTGACAGGAAGGCTACAGTAACTCAAATTACTACTATAAAACTACTCTAAAGTTTTCCACCAAATAATACAGTGTAAACAAGAACTGTTGTTTTTAAAAATTCCAGGAAGTCAGCAGTTTTAATTTTTATATATTCTAACATTTCATTTGAACATTAACTAATGCTCTTGACTTGTAGCTGCATAATTTAATGCTTCACACTTCTGCATCATGATTTGGTGCTTAGCTTATAGGAATGTGCAGAACTACAGGTGCTGCTGTAAAAAAAACACTCTGCATATCCCAAATTCGGTCGAGCACCCATGGGATGCTCCTAACATTTACATTTACATTTAGGCATTTTGCAGACGCTCTTATCTAGAGCAGCTTACAAAAAGTGCTTTGAAGTTTCCATCACTGGATAGATACTTACACTGGGTTACTAGGTTACAAGTATTGAAGAAACAGATACGTCTTAATAAGTTGAATCCACAGAGACCCAAACCTGTAGCCCACAGCACCCAAAAGATCGGCACTAACGTTCTGATGCCAGAACCACAGCACACCCACAAAAAAAAAATAAAAATAATAATATATATATATATATATATACACAATGCCTATTAATTTGATTTCAGAATTCTCATTTATTGTGTTCTACCCGAGTTTACTGTTTGCTCTCATATTATCACAAGATTTTGCCTCTGAAAGTTAGCTCATGTGGAAAATACAGTCAGTAATGTGAGCATTCTAAAAAAAGAACAACTCAGTAAGTGCCATATGATACATACATACTCTCAAAATAATGTTACTATTCCGCAGAAGCGTGTATACTGGACTACATCTGGGCAGTGTGTTTCCCTTTGATTCAGATAGGCAGAGCTTAACTTTTGCTTTCCTCGTTAAGATTAACACTAATGAGCATGACTTTTTCTGTGGTCCCTTTCTCAACCACAACCCTGTACTTGGATCCCAGCAGGGGCTGAGTGCCTGTGTGTATGCCTTTGTGTGTGCACGCGTGAGACATTTAGTGTGGGTGTATGAGTGTGTATGTGAGTGTATACTCTGTACTAGAGTAAAACAATGGCCCTCTCAGATTACATCTCTGTGTCTGTGGAGGCTGCTGGGGAGGTGATGGTGAGGGGGGGTGGGACGTCCTGTCTCAACCAGCCATCTGATTGGATAAGGCCACTTATATATCTACAAACACAGGGCCGTCAAACTCACTACAACATTCAAATTTGGAGCTGAATACACACAGCAGAAGGAGATACTGAGCATTGGGGCTCATGTTTGGGAATACATTTTTCTTTTTTACCAACATCAGATCGACATTCCTGCTTTGAATCTCAAAATTTTTTTACAATTCTTTTAAATCTAGTTTTTATGTGCATATGCTGGCAGAATAATTGTATTACAAACAACGGAAAAAGCAAAGAAAGAAGCGACAGGTCCTGCAATCGTCTTTAATTAAGCAAACTTTGTCATCATCACAAAGTGGTCTTTGCTGGAATGAATATATCTGAGTCTAGTTATTGTCCAGAGGCCAGCGCTCAGCCCAGCCAGGTTGTGGAGTGTGGAGCATGGGTCGCTTCGCCATCGTCCAGCCCAATAGGTCCTGAGCGGAGACGCAGATTTGATCATGAAGCAGGTGGTGGAGTGAAGGAGAAAAGAACAGGAAGCCCGGATTCAAGCCAAGCCAGTGAAGGAAAGTGTGGGGCTGAGCCGAGGATCCGCAGGCCCATGAACGCCTTCATGGTGTGGGCTAAGGATGAACGCAAACGTTTGGCTTTGCAGAATCCCGATCTGCACAATGCCGTACTAAGCAAGATGCTAGGTAAGACTTTTCTACCTGAATATTCTCTATATGATAGACACTTTGACTTGAGATGCCATGCAATGTAAATATTTTGAGAGCTCTGTGCTCGTGTTCATTAATTGCTGGCATCAGTTTAAAATTGTGCAACTTCTTACCTTCTGAATCTTCAAAAGCTCAGTAAATGAAGCTTAAGTAGCTACAATTGATTGAATATATTCAGGCGTCCGACTTTTACGTTGTCCTTTCAAAGTTAATACGTGCATACCTGTTGCACAAATATTACTGTTATGCATGCATTCATTATCATTCTGAATTTCTGCTTATAGTTGGTTACTGAAACTGTGTTATAAAAAAAATAAACTTTTTTGTTTCACTGTTTTATTTTTGTGTGTGCGAGGGATCATTGCTTCACAAACACAGTTTATGACAGTCATATGGAATAGGTTGATTATTCTCTGAGGTTCTCTGTGGTTCTGAGATCTATTGACTTTACATGTGTTTGGACAGTTTCAGATGATTGAAGATTCGAAAATATGTTTAAATGTCTCACAAAATCCCGAACATTTTACAAACAAGAGAAACCAGAAAAAAATGACCATGGTAACAAGAAATGCTTGCACATGTTGTGCAATATTTGCACACTGCCAAACTTCAAGTAACCAAATTGATGTTCTTGTTTTGAAAAATGTTAACTTTTCTGTTAGCAAAATAGCAGGTTTGGCACAGACTGTACTGAGCCCACAAGCTGCTAATTGTCTGTAATACTGACCTATTAATAATTCTACAACCTTTTAGTGTAAACATTTAACTATACCGAACAAGAGTTAACGTTTTGTGAAGGTAAACTGCTATCATAGGCATTACTACTAAAGCCAGTACTCCATGCCTACTAACACAGTGAAGTAATGTTAATGAATATTCAGGGATTGAATTTTTTTTAACTCAAAACCAAAATTTAAATACAAAGTGGCAAAATCTAAATTTTACAATTTCTAACCATTTATGTTTTAAAAACTAATTGTTTACTGCAGAACATTAAATTACGTTTAGTGTTTGTTCAACTATTCCAGTACTGTTACATTAAAATGATGTATTCAGCAATTAACTATTCTAGAGAATGGTAACAGAAATTTAATAACATATATCTATTTTTAGGCCAGTCCTGGAAGGCCCTGAGTATGCTGGACAAACGTCCCTTCGTAGAGGAAGCCGAACGTCTTCGGCTACAACATCTCCATGACCATCCTAACTACAAATACCGCCCTCGGCGCAAAAAGCAGCCCAAAAAGATGAAGCGAGTGGAGCCTGGCCTGCTTCTCCATGGTCTGGGTGGATGCTCTGGGACTGGAGATGTTTATCCCCAGCTCCCTCATCACTCACATCTTCTTCCTCCTTTGAGCCAATTCCGAGATCTGCACCCTGGTCCTGGTGCACAGGATCTGGATATCTATGGCCTCCCTACGCCTGAGATGTCTCCTCTGGATGTGCTGGAGGAGGGTGGAGCAGACTCTGTCTTCTTCCCCCCTCACATGCAGGATGATGGGGGGATGGCTCCTTGGGTCGACTACCGCCAACACCAACAGCAACAGCAAAGCCAAAACCACCATGCTAACCACCACGCCCCGAATATCCACCATCTTCGACACTCCCACCCCCACCTCAACCAGAAACTTGCACCAGGTTGCCGTTCCATGCAGGACAAATGCTCAGACCCTACGAACCCTCACAATCTTTTCCCCTCTCATTCCAGTATAAGTCTCCCAGAACAGGCTAAGGTCCCACAACCCTCTAGTGTTCCACTTCAAAGTGTTTATTATGGTCAGATTTATGGAAACACCCCGCAACAGTCCTTTACTTCTCAACTTGGCCAACTTTCTCCCCCGCCAGAATCTCCCACCCAAGTTCCTACTCAATCTGCCTCCCAGGTTCCAGCACTCCCCTTGGAAAATAATGACCACCTAGGACCTTCAGCAGATTTCTGGAGCGAAGTGGACCATCAGGAATTTGAGCAGTATTTGAGTGCCAGCAGGACTCGAGTAAACAGGAGCGCTGCATGTGAAGAGAGTAGCACGCTGATATCAGCCCTGTCTGACGCCAGCAATGCTGTCTACTACAGCACCTGTATTACTGGATAAAGACATAACTCTCCAGCAAATGCGAGTTTTCAAATCGGGTGTGTTTTTCTGTGCATATTAGTTTATTTGACCAAATGTGTTGACCTGATTAAAGCGAGTCATTTCAAAAGTTGTTTAGGAAATGTGTTTGCTTTTTTTAGAAGTTGCGGAGAAATACGTGTACAGTACAAACTACAGAAAGATGTTTGTCGATAGCTACAGTATTCATATATACCAGCAATGTTCGTATCAAGTGAGGCTTCAAAAGCAGGGACAATAAGAATGTGAATGTTTCTTTCATTTTCTCAGAGGGTTTTGTATTTACAAATTTGTTTTTAATCTTTCTTCTATATAAATGTAAAAAAAAATAAAAATAAAAAATGATGTTTGCACTGGGTCAGAATGTTTTCAACTGTATGAGAAACCACTCGAAACTCTTTAATTCTGCACTTGATGTCTCTCAAGCAAAGAAAGTCTCAAGCAAAGAAATGTTCATGAAAGAGACCACAAAGTCATCTCTGGAATTCGGGATCTCTTGAAGACTGTAATTTATTGTGTATTTTCTTGCTGTGTTACTGAAAAGGTCATTTAGTATATATGTATTTTATTAATCCTTTATAAATGTATTCTGTAATCATCTGAGTCAGCATTTGAGAGACATGTTGAGTTAGTAATAACTTTCCAGCTTTTGGTAGTAATTATCTTCAAATATAAGTGTTTTCAATAAAAAAAATGTCTCTCAGCCATTAAATCAAAACACATAATTGGAAACACACAGTTCATTTCATAGAAGCAATTTCCCACACTGAAGAGAAAATATGCATTTTAAATTTTATACATGTGAATAGTGTTTGCATTTTAATTTTTTTTTGTTGCAAGTTTTGTTCTTCAAAATGCATTTGTATTGCACAGCCACACGGTCCACTGAGTATTTTTCAAAAATAAAGACTTAAAACATGAGTGGCTCATGAGAATCATTGCATTTGTAGCACATTTCCAGAAGATTGTGACACGTTGTACTGTCTGAATAGCCTGTAGAAGTAGAAATGTCTGCGGGAATTGGGTGAGAAAGGATATTCACAATCT
>JAQMYJ010000015.1:14890898-14901912 GCA_030014305.1 Clarias laeviceps
AATTTTGCTCCCTTGGCTCCTGATCACAAACAGCTGCAGCACCATGGGAATTTGAACTCGTGATCTCGTTTCGAAATGAGTGGAGATAGCAGATCAAGGTTAAATGGATTTTTTTTACGATTTGTCAATTGTATATCAATACGAAATATACCAGACCATCCTTTATGATACACAAGTTACTATACATTCCCTATACACATTCCGCCCTTTCCAAGCAAGCTAATTTGCGGACCGAACTGCAGTCCAACTCAAATGGAGTCCTGAGAATAATCTTGGAAGTCATGAGGGGTCGTTTTCTCCTTGGTTTAATGTAGTTTCCATGACAGTGCCATAATTGCCAGTGCAGCGTCTGGGAGCCGGGCTGTTGACCCAGAGTGACGCCTTGCTAAAGATCAGCAAGTGAGCCAGCAGACAGAACCAACCCTCATAAATGCTCACTTCTTTTTTTGGGGGGGTTGTTTTGGGTGTTTTTGTTGTTGGTCGTTTTTTCAAGGTTATTTTTTTCCCCTTTCGCACAATTCTCAGATTTCCATTTTTCTTCCTCTCTCCAACATATAATTGTGCCTTGCTGTGCATAAGTGACCAGGACTTGGCACCGAGAATCACAAATCACCCACATATGCACACATACACACCGAGACAGAGAGATTAATACTCTTGTCTTGTCGTCTCATACACTTGGCCACTGCTGGACTTTGCTCAGAGACAGACTTCCAGACCAGTGACAACCACACACTCACCCACACAAACACATACACACATCATTTTCCCAGGACCCAAAGTCTCCTAACCCACTGGTGCCATGACGGCATTGTGAAACATCCACCATGGCTCTGTGAGTGTTTTCGATTTTTTTTTCTCCTTTCTTGTGCTGCCATTTATTGGCCATCCGTATAATTACAAAAAAACAACGCTATGCCTTTGATGAGTGAGTTTTTTTTTTTTTTTTCATTTCTGTCTGGGATTGTAAGAGCAGTACTGTTTAATCATTGATTTATCTCCATTTTGTAAAATGTCCATTTCCGAAGAGATGTGACTGCATGCTGCAAACCGAGGACAAAAATCTTCTGTTTGCATTAAGTGGTTTTCTCTGGGAGAGAAACAGTCGGAGAGGCCGCAAGAGTGCGGCAAGTGGAGGAGAGCCAAAAACCAGGGGGTGGAAAGGGAAAGATGGACAGAAAAGGACACGGAGAAAGAAGAGGTTGAAAAAATGCAGGAGAAGGAAAATATTCACAAGAATTGAGAAAATGCTATAAGAGCGCAAGAATAAAAACCATAAAGAAATGAATAAAAGGCTACATTCGATGAGAAAATCTGTATTACACTTCATCTTGCTGCCTCTTTCAGAGTCTCTGCAATCTGCACACTTTCGCTCGCTGAAGTTGCATCGTTCATCAAAGTCCCCTCGTCGAGTCCTCCTTCACTTTGTTCTTTTTCCCGGCACATGTTGTTTATCAGTGTATCCCACTTTTTGGCATTTGAAAGGTGAAAAAAAAAACACTTGTTGAAAAGTTCCTCCCAAAAAATGAAAATGAGAATGTGGGTGAGGGGGCGAGAGTTGCTCTCAAGTCCACTAGCCACACTCAGTCTGGCAGATCAAAACGTTTTCGCGTTTCTGATGGAAAGCCAAACATTTCCTATTACTCTTTTTCCCCTAGTCACCCCTTGTTTTCTGCTCTCCAGTCTTTGAGCAACATGGGAAGATTTGTTCATTTGGTGACAGTGTGTGGCCAACAAACCAACTTCACCTCAGCCAACAACCATTTTGTGGCTTATGACCATAAACTACCAGTTTCACAAACTTGTTCTAAATGAGGTTCATTTCTAGGATATTTCTGATATTTCTATTTTTGCTAAGGCATGAAGTTACATATTTCTGTTCAAATTATTTTAAGGACACGTTGGACAACATCTATTTTTATTTGTGCAGCCTGGGAAGTATATTTTTTTACATAAACGTCAAATAATCAGAGCCGACTATTGTCACATTAAAGCTTAGCATGCTGACCAACATCATAAGTGTGTACCACGTGTAACATAAGTAAACATAAACAATGTGCTTGTAAAAATGTGATTGTGGTCACAAGGAGCAAACCCGAGTGCTGAAGATATCACAGCCATGCTGATACTAAGCACAACAGCACAATCACGAGTGTGCTGTTGCTTTTATACAACGGTTTCACAAACCCCCTTTATTATCAACAGATTATGATTTGTTTGTTTATTTAACCAGTTAAATTTCTCCACCAACATTAACAAAATGATATAACTGTGACTAGCAGAGCTGGTGACCGATAGTTAGCGACTGACAGTTAGTGTAAATAACAGTGGGGAAAGTAGTTTGAAATTTTAACCAGTACCATGTAGCCAAGAGGAGAGGAGAATAAACCATTTAGGTGATCGACAGTCCTGACAAACTTACGAGATCTCCTTTATATTTATACCTATTTCACTTTAAAACATAAGCTAACTTTAAAGGTTGAATCCCGATTAGCGTTAAATGGAAAGCGGGTGCACTAGGGTGTACAATCCCTTGTTTCACACACCAAGTAGTGACCTTGATCAGGGATTAGAAGGGGATTTGGAATTCTAGTCAATTCAGAGGCAATTTAGAATGACTTGGAAGCTATTAGGAATGTTATTAAAGTGTTGTTTAAGATAAACAATAATGTTATCAGATGTGTTTTCTTGCTATAAGTGCTTACAGTGGGTATAGAAAAGAATCACACGCCCTTTAAAATAATCACATTTTGTTGCTGATTTTGTTTTATCCAGCTGTATTTACTCAGGGCTACTATTAACAACCAAAGATATAACACCAACATCCATCCATGCATCCATCTTCAACTGCTTATCCAAAATCGGGTCGCAGGGGTAGCAGTTCCAGTAGGGAACCTCAAACTTCCCTTTTCTCAGCCACCCCAACTCTGACTGGGGGATCTGCACCTAGTCCTTGGTCTGCCCCGTGGCCTCAAAAAAAATAAATAATTAAAACAGAATCACTGAGTTGGAAAAGGATTACCCCCTACCAGTATTGTGTTGAACAAGATTTTTGCAACCAACAATTTGTGAAGAATTTGTTATATTGTTGTTACATGCACACAATGACCATTTTTTGTAATATATTTCTGCAACTGCTTCAAAGTTGCTGTAGGCCTCTTGATATCCTCTCTGACCAGTTTCCTCCAGCTCTTTCATCCAGTTTGACGTTGTTTTTATAGACAGTAATAGACAGTTCTAATTAATAGACATGCTAATCTAATCAAAATGACCACAGTGAAAGTCAAATGGCTTTGTGTACCATTGAGAAGATGATTTCCTTCACCTGATTGAGTTTACAAGTCATTTTTAGGAAGGGGTGGTCCTTTCCCAACTCAAAGTGTGATTCTGTTTATCTATTTTTAATTTATATATATATTTTTCTTGTATGTTAATGTTACATCACTTGGATGCTTGCTCAGTTGCACTGAGTAACTACAGCTGGATGAAACAAAAATTGCATCTGTTTAACATTTAAGGCTGAAAAGCAACAAAATGTGATTATTTTAAAGTGGGGGGTAATTTTCTATACCCACTGTACATGACTGGTTTTGAATGTGGGTTTTGGCAGTCAGCTGATCTCCCCCTTGCAACCAACAGCAATTGATGACTGTTAGAACATGTGTTATGTGGAGTGATACATACTGTATAATTAAACATCTCAGTGCTGCTATACGCTATATCACTACTCATGGAATACATTTCATTCAATTAGATTGCTTGGTCAGAATGAACTTTTGTATAATACAGATAGGTTAGAAATCTAGTTAACAAGACATCAGACAAACAGTTTAAATTGACTAATCTGCTGTCTTTGTTTAGTTTACTCTGGTTCCACCATGTGTCCGAGTCTCTTCCCAAAGCTAAACAAAATGCTGTAAATCCCAGTAAGTTTGTTTTAGCAATCCAATAACTAGAAAATAAGATTTTATTAAAAGCTCAGCCATTAGCTGAAGGTAGAACTGTTAAATATGAACGTTAGTGAGGAAGTTTGGGTTGGATACAAGGTCAGGTTGAAGGAAAACAGGCAAACAGTCCAATAAAGCAAAGCCAAGTATGTAGTCAAAACACAGACACAGGTCAGGCGAGCAGCGAACAGTGATAAATGGGTGATGGAAATTATAGTAATAAACAAAACTGAATCAAAACCAGAATAGGAGATGAGAGACCAAAAGCTTGGTGTCATCACTAGTGTAAATCCAAGAACAAAACTGAATGAAAAAACATGAACTAAAGCGTGTAACTGTGTCATTAACAATGTTCAGGGATTTCATGTTCTTTGTCTCATTTGAAGTACATAACGATCATGGCTACAAAATAGCCTACTCAGTCATTTACACTCACATTGGTATAAACAGGCCAACATGTCATATTCTGAATTTCTATACAGGCATTTGCAGACTTTTTGTATTTCATTGGAAAAAGAAGTAATAGGAGATTTCCTATTCATCCTGATAACCCAAGTCCCACTGAGACCTCAGTATATGACCTCAGTAGGCTCAGTATATGCTGTCACTTCCCACTTTCTTTTGCTTCATTTCCCAGCATGCTCTCATGCCTGTGTACTGTAACTGTCTCACCCTGCCTTTCTTTTATGCTGTCAAAGCTTAACCTGACTGCTTGCACTCTGATGACTGTGTTCACTCTTTAGACAACTATAGGACAAGAACATAGTAAATAATCTGTCCATACTTACTCACTCTTTTCTGTCTCTCTTCCTTTCAGGTTATACTGTATGTACTCCTGCTCCTGATAGGAAATCAGTGTTTGATCCTGTCCCTCATCCGTCAGGACCTGATTGGTCCATTGTGGTGCTCTACTTTAGCTTGGAGCTTCCTGCACATGTAAATCATTTGCTGCTTCCGGGGACCGTTCCACATGGGTACCCTAAAGATACTGTAACTGTGGATGGCCCCACTTGGACAAAGATTTAACAAACCAGTTCATTCCCAAGTCTATGACCATATCTATAGTTAAAAGGTCAATATAAATAAAAACGAATTAAATTAAACTATAAATTAAATTAAGTCAGATTTATTACTGCCCATGATTTATATTTGTCGTTACTTGAGCACCCTTCTCTAAGACCCAGAGGCACACTTACTGTACCTTTCTTATACAGTATATTTATATGATCTTCTGATGCATTATTTGTGCTAATTCTATTCAAAAAGAAAAAATTATTATGATTTGTACTAAGTTCCAAAACACCATATAGAACATTTTGATGAAGCGGCATCAAAACAAGCATTTTTCCTAAGCAGTTCCTACATGTCTTATTATTATTATGCACTATTAAATATGTAGTCATACAGTAAATAAGTAAGTGCTATTTGAATAGATAAAGCTGTTGATCGCATGCAAAAAAAAAAAGACCATGTGACATGGCTGCTCATGCCTGTTGAGGAGCATTAGGTGGAGTGTTGGTAGCTTTGTAGCATTTACTTTTACTCACATGGGAAAGTCCATTATTAAAAGGAACTTACAAGGGAGGGAAATTTCAGCGTTTTACCCGACATCACAGTGTATAATCACGGCCCTTTTAAGGACAGTATTGAGGACGGACTTGGGTCTGATTAAATCTCCACCTGCAAGATTGTTTGCGTGCATGAGCATCTGTGTAACTGTGATTACACACACTTCCTATCCTTTTGTTTTTCCAGTTGCTTCCTTTTTCACACACAATAATTACACTGTTTCACACTTAAAAAATTGAATTGCTGATTGTTTTCATAGCAAGCTATTTATATCTCTTCTAAGATTTAGACTTTAATCTTAAATTCAGAATTCATATTTTTAAAAAAGTACCCGGACTCTAATATTCCACTAATAATAAGAATAACAGATGTGGTGAAAACCTATAATATTCCATTCAGATGGTAAATATTAATCATTTAAGCACTTTCAATTTTTGTCAGAATAAATATATTCATTGTGAACATGTTTGCCCCATGTGGGGAAAACATTTAAAAAAAAACTCTCTCCCACCTGTGTTTAATTTCACCCGCTGGTTCTCTGGCTTAGGGAGAGGCATTGACTGGCCAATTTTATAAGTAGTAAAGCATTTAAGCAATCATAGAAGAGACTGGATTTGTTTAACCAATCATAACGCAGAAGGCGGGATTTATTGGAAAAGACAGAAAGCCTAACTTATCTTCAAAGTTGGAGAGAAAGTACTTCTTCTACTCATTCTGTTATATTTCCAACAGATAAAATGCTTTGCAGAGGTCAGAACCACTTTCTTTGTTGCTGCATGTCAAAAAAGTTACATTCTGATTAAATGTTTCAAGCATGTAAACACATATCTTATCAGGTCAGCACAGTTAAGTTGGAATGATTTTTTGAGGAAATAATGTCCAATATTAGCTACTGTCATCATTCTAGTAGCACATATATTTACACCCACATGAATTTTGTTCTCCTGTGATCTCATTTATGTTGGTATATAAGAATGGAAAATCTCTTGCCATGAGGTAGGAATTCACCCTGAATGGGATGCCAGTCATTTTCAGGGCACCATGTACACACACGTACACACACATATACACTTATACACACATTCACATCTAGAGGCAATGTAACATAGCCAACCCATGTACCGGCATGTCTTCTGGAGGTGGGAGTAAAGTAGAGACGCTGGAGGAAACCAAGAGATCAGCACATGGAAAAACTGCAAAACCATACACTGACCTCAGGACTGAACTGGGGAATCTGGCGCTGGTTGTCAACAATGCTATGGAAAATACCAATTATTTTTATTTTTGATCTGAAACCACATGCTTCGCCCATTCATTAAAATAAATGAAACTGTTTGGTAAGTTCTATTAAAAGTATTCAAACTAGACATCTAATATTATAACCTCTAGGTCTAAAATTCTAACAAGCAATTCTGCTTAATTCATGCCATTGTATAATGCTTTATTTTCTCCTCCTCTACTGATCCCATTTGTTAAAGCTTAACATGTGTTTCGTATTTTATTGGCTCATATTCCATATTTCAATGATTTTGCAGCTCAGTAATTTCAAACATCTTTATGATGCAGCAATCTTTAGTGCACAGTTGTCTGTGATTACGGAGCTCACAGATCCAGCATGCTCTTAATCGTTTGGCCTGAGTTTAATCTCCTTTAAAGCAGTGTAGACTGATAAATCTTCTCCACCTCCCTATCTCGCCCTGTTTTTCTTTTTATTTTTTTCGGTTTTTTTTGTTCCCCTAAGAAGTTATTTCCCAGAATCATCAAGTTGTTAAAGGTTTGTTAACAAACTTTTTTTCCCCTTTATTTCCATTTTAATGAGTACTTATACTGGTGTTTTTCTACTACTGGACAGTAAGATAGTGAGCACAGATTTTCTTTTTCTCTGTTATTTAAATTTTTTTTTCTAGTTATCTTTCCTTGATTTTTTCATTTAATTACACTGACATAATGTGTTGTTAATGTGTTACTAATGTTTATCTAAAACATTTGTGGCACAGTTTGAATCTGAGTTATTAGCCGTGGGGGAAGAGTACAAAATACAGTGATGAGATAAAAAAAAAAAAAAAACTCAGGAGTAAATAAATCTGGTCATGACCTTCTTGAGTAATTACTTTACAAATAACTTTTTGATACGTTCACACTTGACGTGGCACTGTTTAATAATTATGTTAACTAATCAAGTGAGCTGTGTTGACATGAACACCTGCTAGCTAACGACTGTAAGCTAAATGTGCTTGGGTTTCAATAGGTTGATAAGTTTATTAGCTAGCTAGCTCATGGTAATCTATATTTATCTATAAGTAAAAGACAGGTTTTTGTCTGTACATGGGTCAGAACTCCCTCTTTCAATGATATCCTTACATTTGAAGACCAGAAACCGGTCTCAGAAAAAAAATCTGACTCTATGCCTCTCTGTCTGTATGTACGTATGTCTGTCCAGCCAGATTTATTGATACTGTTTAATTGTTAGGTATTTGCTTGAAGGTTAACCTGCACCATAAATGAAAGCAAAATTTTGAGTAGAAGTGATGTTGTGAGCTGCCACATTACAGCACAGCATCTAGCTCTTTTTTGGACAAATATCACGCTTTTTCCCCTCAAGGGGGCGTGGCTACTTGCGTCACTCAACAGAGCCAATCAGTCAATGAGATATTTTACCGTGTATAGACAAAGTAGACACAGAAGCAACCCTAATGCACCTACAAAACCCTAATGTGCTGCGAAATCCAGTGAATAATGTGCTGGAGTCATTTTAAGACAAAACTTAATCTTTATCCGATCTTTTTTTTAATTTTATTTCCCATCTGTGATTCCCTTTCCGATTATCGAACAGGGAGTGTATTTGGCTGATGGCGAAAGAAGTACAACTTAGCGTAAGTTACTCAACCTTTTTTTTTTTTTTTTATGAATAACTTAGGCAGAGAATTCTGCTGTACATAAAGACGGACAGACATGTACGTGAGATTCAACATACGGTATAATAATATTATTACATTAAAGCTGATCAGCTTATTTTTAGCTTTGACAATTTAACTATTTCTACAAACTCTTCTCGTCAGTGAGGAGTACTAACTATATATACTGTATATTATAGTATAGTATATTAGAGTATAGTATATATATAAATGCTTTCAGATACAGCTATCTATCTATCAAATACTGCAGTCGCTGTAGTAGCAGCAGTATATGTACAGTATATTAGACATTTAACATAACAAGCAATCACTACTTATCATCTTATACTGTAGTTTAATACTGTAATATACAATTATATAATACTACTGTATATACAATTAAACAGTAAAACATTTGAAGATCTAGCCAGCTGGTTAAGCTTACTTAGCTAGCTTATGGTTTCCACCCATCCATCTACTGCAGGAACCTCTGTAGTCCAACTAGGGACCGTGGAGGCCAATGGGGACCATTGTATTTATTCCCATCTTGTGCGACTATTGTAGAACCTCCAGTTAACATTCACACACACATTCACACACTACGGGAAATTTGGGAACGCCAATTAGCCTAATCTGGAAGTCTTTGGACTGTGGGAGGAAACCGGAGTACCCAGAGGAAACCTACCAAGCGCAGGCAGAACATGCAAACTCCATGCACACAGATCCAATGCAGAAATCAAACCATGGACCTGGAGGTGGAAAGCGACAGTGCTAACCACAAAGCCACCAAGCCACAAGGTATATGGTACACAATGGTATATCTTTACATTTTTTGTGCAGTTTGGAATTGAACTATTATCCTGCTGTTTCCACTGTAAATTTACATTTCAAGCTACCTGATGAATTGGGCCAAGGACACTCATCTGTTTCCACTCTCTCAGACATTGCTGCTGAAGTATCGGGTTTCAGTAGGAAATTGAATTAAAATTTTAAATTGCTTTATTCAAAATTGCAGTTACTGCTTTATACATTATATTTCTTCAGTGTTATAGGATTCAAAAATAAATGTAACAAAAGTGTAATATTGTATTTACACAAAAATGCAAATAAAACTCCTTCATACATTCATACTGTCTTCGCAATCAGTGGTTTATCACAATGGCCTCTGACTTCCTATCGTCGATTGTTGCTGTCAGGGCAGGAGTATTGCCGCGGGCTACAACCTGGAGCACATGGAGGAAACCCACTGAGCATGAGTGCATGAGGACATAAAAACTCCGTGCACACAGAAGAGACATGAGATTTGAACCTCCAACCCTGGAAGTGCAAGGTGGCAGTGATAAACACTATGCAGCAAGTAATACAGTAGTAATGTAATTTAAATTTAAAGCTATAAGAGAATACATGCAATCCATTATAGTGCAGCCCTGGTTAAGTGAATTGTGCTAGCAAATAAATAAATAATTAAATAAATAAAAATTGCTTGTTAAGAGGCAAAATACATTAATTATCCTATCCATATGTTATATCTTATCCATATTAGTTAGTTGCTGTAAAAGTGTGTGAAACGTGCTGCAAGAATGGGATCATAGAGTTCTGCAAAAAAAAAGAATGTGCATGGGTGTGTTTTAATGGGCATGGTAATCTTTAGAAACATGGAAAAAAAAACCTTGACCATCATAGCCGTGCGTGCATCTCAGACGTCAACATAACCCTCCAGAGCTATCCACACTATTCTTTCAGGCCAGGGGGCGTTTGTGTGTGCGAGAGGGAAAGAATCAGGAGCATTATTCAGGTTCCTGATTTGGTCCTAAGAGACGTTTATGAACTGCAGGAAAACAGGAAGCCACTGAGCTCATGGTGATGCAGAGCAACAAGTTCGGAAAGAGAGTGGGAGAGAACGAGGGAAAGATCACACAAGGACATGTGCAAGCCGCTTGTTA
Organism: Clarias laeviceps; assembly: GCA_030014305.1. NCBI lineage: Eukaryota > Metazoa > Chordata > Actinopteri > Siluriformes > Clariidae > Clarias > Clarias laeviceps. The sequence continues at coordinate 14,901,252 of JAQMYJ010000015.1, forward strand.
CGTCGTTAAATTGAAACATGAACAATGTTTAACATAATATGGAAGCGAATGTAATACAAGCTCTGAATCTTGACCAGAGAGGAGGATAAAATACACACATAGGCATACAAATCTATTTGTCGGTGTACATCTGGTAAATATTGAATGAATGAATGAATGAATGTAGGAAACATGAGCAGTATTGTGGAATAATGAGCTATAAATATAAATATTGGACAGTTGTAAATATGACAATGAGATGTAAATTAATAGATAATAGAGCAGAATAAATGGGGAAAAATGAATAAATACAGTATGATAGATCAGGCTTCATGCTTTTGATTTCTGCTTGCACTGATTATCATTGTGCATCTCCATGGAACCAAATCCAAGTCCTTATCTCTTTATCATACCCTGCTTTATAGCATTCCTTTAGCTGAAGGGAAAGCTGTGGTTAAATTCTAAAACCATGTATGCTTAGTCAAAAGCCCTGGAATCATATTCTTCACTGATATAAAAGCGATAAAATCTACACAGACAACAGGTACAGAAGTACTTCGTCATGCCGGAACTTGTATTTAGAATCAGTTATAAGCATAGCCGGTGACGGGAGCTGATGGAGTTTAAAAACAACAGCAAGAACAGAAAGAGTGACAATCAAACCACTTAAGTATAATAATAA